>JAKFHU010000640.1:0-361765 GCA_023783475.1 Daubentonia madagascariensis
TGGCTCCTGCTGTCCTTCTCCCTCACCCTGGTATTACTGTCCCCTCAACTCCTGGTTCCCACAAGTCCATGCTGCTCTCAGGTGGCGGTCATCCTGTCTCAGGTCTGGCATTCCAAGGCAGGCCCCTGCTCTTGGGCAGGGGTGTCTGCCCACTGTGCTGGATGTCCTCTGACCCACCAAGTGCCCTTGGCCAGACCTTAGGACTCAGTTTCCTAAATGAGGGTCTTGGGTTAGATAACTGTAGTTAACCCTTTATGGGTCATGGCCTCTTTCTGCATAAAGCTCTGGACCTCTCTCCACAACGTACATTTATACAGACACTTTTCAGGGTTTTTTGAGCCCCTGAGTTAGACATCCTGGAACATTTCTTCAACCTCATAGCCTCCAGGGCACCCTACTGCAGGGAGGAGAGATTGTGCCTCTTCTTTGTGATCCCAGAGGGAAGTCCTTGGATCCATCATCGCACCCCTGCCGGGTGCTGTGCTGAGTGCTTTCCACAGTTATCCCACCGAATCCTCACACAGCCCTGAGCAGTAGCTGCCACCATCATCACCTCTATGTCACAGAGGAGGACATAGAGAGGACAGTCACACACTTGGACAAGTGGTGGAGCCAGGATTTAAACCTGGGTCTTCTGGGCTCCAAGCTCAGGCTCTTACCACAAACTGTGGTCCAACCCCTGGGAGAGTCACCTTGAAGACCTCCAAGGTCCTTCCAACACTAAGGTCACACCTGAGATGCTCTCTGGGGTTTCTAAAGCATCTTCATGTGCATATGTCCTTCCAGTGTCCTTTCCAGCAGTTTGTGAGGTGGGCAGGGCAGGTGCTGACATCCTCTTTGCCTGGTGAGGGGACAAGGCTTAGGGACATTGAAGAAATGGCCCAAGGTCACACTTGAGTCAGCATCAGAGCAGGGATTGAAACCCAAGTGTTAGATTCAGTCCCTTTACATAGAGCTGCCAGGCACCAAGGTTCTGTGCTTATCATGATTAGGATTTACCCACCCAACAAACTATCCACTCATCCATTCACCCACCACCCAACTATCCATCCATCAGTCATTCACCCATCTACACATCTGGGTACCCACCCATCTCTTCCTCCCTTCCTCCCTCATTAAAACTGTTTATTGAGAGCCTTGAAGTTACCAGGCCATGAGCTGGGTGCTGGGGGGGAGATGGAGTCTGGCGACATGGGAAGAGGCCTGAATCTCTTGGGGACAGCAGATTTTCCTTTGTCACAGAGGGTCTTGGAAAGGGCAGGTGGGGCAGGCTGGAGAACATGGTGTTTAATGGGAATTGCTTTCTCCAATCCTCTTTGCTGAAGGCCTGCCACTGTGTCCTCACCACCCCTGGAATGCCCTCTCTTTCTGGTTTTATGGCCTAGCACCTGTCCCTCAGCTTCCTGCCTCTGTGTGCTGGCTGGAGCTGTGAGAAAGTTTTACTGATTTGGGCAGAACCTAAGACTTCGAGGATAAGAATCCGTTTTAGTATCATTAAGGTCTTTCCCATATATATATCCCAAGAGAGACAGCAACTCTGTCTTTTCCTCAGCATTATTCCAAACCCTGCACCCTGCCTGCCATGCGTGTAGCAGGCAAACATGAAATATTGGCTGAATGTTAAGTGAATTGGAATAAATATGCTTATGTAAGTGACTAAACCTTCTATTTTTCATAATTACACAACAAATGTATAATCAGTGTCGAAAAATGAGAAAAGCCAGATGTACAAAATGAAAGCCAGTGTTACCTGCAGTTCTACCCCCACAGGTAGCCCCAGTGAATAGATGTGGGTATGGGCAGATGTAGGTACAAATGTGGACATAGGACACGTGCATGCATATGTCACATCCTGTCTGGAGACCTCTTTGGGATGATATTATGTCCAAGCTTTTCTGGATGCCATTCAAATCTTCTAATACACCATTTTTAGAGGCTCTTGTATCTTAAATCAGTTTATTGTCTTGTTCGCAGATTATAAAACTAATACATGTTCTTTGAGAAATCAGAAAACATAGAAAAGCATAAAGAAGAACATAAAGCAAATATCTAATCTCACACTGCCACAGAGGACCCCTGTTAGCGTGTTGGTGTGGCTCTGTCCAGACTTGTGAAGTCATGCACTTATCACAAAGATGGGACCTTCTCTTGTCACCTGCCTGTGTCCCACTGTCTCCCACTGTAGACCTTCATCTGTGCCCTTGTCCAGCGCTGTTTGGGGATATGGACATGAGGCTGTCTATAACGTTAGGCTGTTAGAAATACACTGCAGGGCACACCCTGAACACGCGTCCACATGCACTGGCCCGATGACTTCTCCACAGTAAATTCCTAAAAGCAGGATTTCTGGGGCAAAGGGGAGCACATTCCCAGGCTGTGGGCACAGGGGACAAATTCAGGAGGGCCTAAAAGGCTGAACTGTGTCTTTGCCCTGAGGCCCCTCAGAATAACGGGGTCTTGGGAAGTTAGGGTGCCAGTGCAAGCTCAATTACCCCCTCACCCACTCATTCTACCAAGGGACGGGCCTGGGGCCCGGGCTCCGGAGCCCTGCCCTGGTGTCCCTGGCCCTGGGTTCCCGCGAAGAGTTAGGGCCACCATTGGCTGGTTCTGAGATCCCTTCGGGTTCGCCCTCCAGAATTCCAGGAACCAGGATAGAGCTCAGGTTGTGGGAGGCAGCTGGGGTGGGCGGTAGCATCAAGCCTGGGGGCTGGGGCTGGGGAGGGGTGCGGGGGAGGGGCTCCGCCGCCCCCACCTGTGAGCTGCACAAACATCCGGCTGCAGCACTGAAACTGCTCCATGCCCCTCCCGGGCCACACCTGGTGCTGTTTGTCGCCTGTCCCACGCCCTGCTGGCCATGGGCTCAGTTTCTCTTCCCTTTATTTCTCTCCTTTTGTCACCCTGAGTTCTGGTTTCAGCCAACTCAGGGTTAACTTTAGCCTGGGGATTCCCAGGGGCAGCCAGCTGCAGGCAGGGCCAGCAGAGCTGGGAGAGGCAAATCGCCCCCAATCCCTTGGACTGGCGACCACCTATGCCTACCCAGGCCTCACTGCCCCTCCCGGCCTCCCTGGCCAACCCTTCATCCAGGAATCCTATGGTTTCCGGAATGGCTGGACCCCAAGGCCCCTCACCCAGCTCCTCCTTGGGCAGACGGGAAGGCGGGGGCCCAGAGAGGGGAAGGAACTCACCCAGGGTCACACAGCATGTCAGGGGCAGGGCCTGGGCAAAAGCCCAGGAGATGACAGCAATGGCTGGGGGTTGGTGAGGGTCCCCATGGGCCAGGCACACTCTAGGCAGCACCCCCAACTAATCCCCAAACCCGCCCTGTGCAGGAGAGACTGCTGTTATCACCCCCGTGTACAGATGAGGAAACTGAGGCCTACAGAAGGGAAGCGAATTGCCCAAGGTCAAGGGTGGTGAGGGCTGAGCGTGGGTGGAGACGCTTCCCTGCCTGACCCTGGGGTTTGGGCTCCCACCACAGTCTCCTCCGGGAAGAACAGCGCTCTGGGCTCCCCCAGGCCCTTTGCCAGCCGCCCTCCCTGCTCCCAGCCATTGGGTGGAGGGGCGGCTGCCAGGTCTGTAGCCCTGACTCTGCCTGACACCTCTCTTGGGCCCTTTTCTGCACCCCTGAAGTGGGGTCGGGGCTGTGGAATGGTGGAGAGAGGTCACCCCACGCGAGTACGTCCAGCACCTGGCAGAGGGCAGTGCTCCATACAGGTGGGCTCCTGTGTGAACTTGGCAGGTCCCTTCCTCTCCTGGCCTCGGTTTCCCCATTTGTCAGATGGGAGGCCCTGGGGTGGTTGTCGGGACACCCAGGAGCTGGCTCTGCCTCGCACTTTGGGATTTAACTGTTCTAAGCCTCAGTTTTCCTACCTGTGAAATGGGATGATGATCCTGGCTGTCGGCCTCACAGAATCCATGAGCGGCTCAGCTGGAGTACACATGTCCCTGAATTTTATAAATGGTGCAGGGACAATAAGGCCACTCAGTAGTGTCTCCACAAAAGGCACAGCTGCCTTTCAGGATAGTCTGGCTAAACCTGAGGACTTCAAGGCCTCTGCTCCTGGCCTCGACCCTCTGGGCCCTGTCCTCTGCAGGGCTCTGGGGATGGGGACACTCCAGCCCTCTGGCCTGGCCCCGCATGTGTGTTTATGGCTGTGGTCCACCATCTACCCCAGAGCAGTCCTGCAGGGCCCCGCCCTGGGTCTGCCCCCTGGTGTCCTCTGCTCACTCTCTGTCCTCCACCTGGCGGTCACTATCTGTGTCCCTTTTTCCTTCCTTCCCAGGGTGGGGCCCACACCTCCTCTCTCCCTTGTGCCCCGTCCCCATGGAGGCCTGGTCCAGCACAGGACCCAGCCATGAGGCAAGAGTCCAAGGACTTTCTGGGTGGGGAGCAGGGTGGCAGGCCAGGAGGCACAGGGGACAGTAGTCTGGGGTCCTCGAGGCCGAGGGGGCCCGTGAGTGCTAGCCACAGCCCTGAGGGAAAAGGGATGCTGTAATCACCCCTGGGCCTTTGCTCAGCGGATCCCCCCAGGATGCCCTCCTTCCCTCTGCCCCTAGCCCTGGGGTCCAGCTCTTAGGCCCTGCTTGAGGTTGCCACTGCCACCAGGCCACCTTTGCTGACCACAGAGCACCCCCAAATCCTTCCTGTCTTGTCTTCACGGGGGTCTCATCTGCAGTGTGAACTCTGGGCTGAGCACAGACAGGTTTCCCCTGAGCTTGTTGCACCCCCAAGACCCAGCCTGGGCCAGTGTGCATGTGGAGGGGAAGGTGGGATAACACCAGGGAATGGCAGCTGATGGGCTGATTGACCACATGACTGGGCCAAGGGCCACACTTCCCCAGGCTCACAGGTGGGCATGTGGGGCGGAAGGCAGAGGTGGGGGCATTTGTCCTAGGCCTGCCCACCCAACACTTCGCATTTCATGTGCCAGGTGGCATGTGCCATGTCTGTGTGTGGCTGGCCTGGCTCCTGGCTTCCCTGGGCCAGGGAACTATTGGCTGGTGTCCCTGAGGATGAGCTGATGAAGTCCTCCAGGTGGAAGGGATTTGCCATTTGTAAGGGTGAATCCAGGCCCTGAGGCTGGTACTTGGTGCCCTCCCCCACTCCCTTCAGGACCTGGAGCCCTGGAATGTCCAAGTGGAGAAAGACAGGGGGGCCTATAATGGGGGTGGGTGGGGTCTGTCACCCACTGGGCAGGAGGCATCGGGCCTCAGCACCCTGGCCCGTCGCTCACACCTCTCACCCTCCCTTTGTCCTCAGCACCGAGACCCAGCATGGGGGAAGCTGGGCAGGGAATGGGGTGCTCCAGTGCCACAGCACCCCCCATCCCATGGTCTTGCTGGGGCCTCAGCTAGGCCAGTCCCGCTTTGTCCGGGACACAAGGAGCCAAGGGCCCTGCACAGGCCGGGCCCCAGGAGGCCTCCGGATGGGTGGATGTACGTATGTCTAGAAGTATGGGTGGATGGATGGAAGGGCAGACACAAGAATGAGGGACTGACCAGTCTGAGGTTCTGTCCACTGGGAGGGACCCCGGGAGGCCTCTTAGGGGGCAGCTGTGCTTCCAGGCTCCTCATCATCACCCCAGACCCTGAGCTCCCAGGGCAGCGACTGGGAGGGTCCACACTTCCCTTCCCCTCCCCATCCTCAGCCCAAACCCCCTGAAGAGTCCAGGTCTGGGGCAGCAGGTGGGGTGTGACCCACAGTGTCCCACATCCAGCCCAGCCAGCCCTGCCCACCCCAGGCCCCTGTGAGCTCCCAGTGTCTGGCTGTGCCCCGCGGTTGGCACAGCTCTGTGGCTGGCATTTAAAACAGTTCCCAGGGAGCCCTGAGGAGGGGGCAGGACCTACACGAAGAGAATATTCTGGAGCAGAAGATGCCCCTTCTGACTGTTGATTGACCATGATCTCGAGGCTTTGCCTAGCTCAGGCCTGAGCAGGAGGCTGGGGCACCTTGGTGCTGGGACAGAGGCCTGTTCTCCAGCAGGGCTGGTGGAAACTTTCAGAACTGGAGCCCCCACCCCCTCCCCACCCTGGGGAGAGGGAGGCACCTGCTGCCAGGGTTGCAGCCAGGCGGGGTTTGCTGGCTATTTTGAGCCTCAGGGACTCTTGGTTTCGCCAGGCCAGCTGCACTGGGGTGAGGTGCCAGGGCCCGAGGAAAGCCCAGCCAGGCAGGGGGATGGCCTGAGGCCGGCTGGGGCTGGAACGGCCTGACAGTAACAACAACCAACTGTGGAGACAAACAAAATGTCCTTCCAGGGGGTGAGGTTTCATTACCATCAACCCATCTGTACAGAGGGGAAACTGAGGCTGAGCCCAAGCCACCAGCTCCAGCCACAGGGGCCTGGCCCAAGTCAGGGCTCCTCCGCCCCTGGCTGCCTCCAGTTCCTGGGCTGTTGCCCCTCCTGAGGCCCTCCCCGGGTGTTCCCCACCCTCCCAGCAGCCCCACTTCATTTCTCCAGAGCACAAATCTCTGTCTCCTCCATGTTCACTTGTCTCTGAGGTTTATTCCTGTCTCCCCCAAACAGGAGTGCTCTGAACTGGGCTGTGCTTGCCTTGCCCGCCGCTGTGTTCCCACATGTAGCAGGCGCTCAGGAAAGTGATCTGAACGTGTGACTTTACCCTGTGCAGCATCTACACTGGGCCCATCCACACTGGGCCATGATCCACAATAGAACTGAGCTGAAGCCCCTGTCTGCCCAGGGCCCCTGAGAATGGGGCTCGCCTTCTCCAGTTGCTCTGCCCAGGGGCTCCCCTTTGGCCTGCAACTGAGGGGACTCGGCCCCTTTCTCCTCTGTCCTTTCCATGGTCAGGAGGCCCCGACATCTCCCCGTGCAGGCTGGGTGCTGGGCGGGCAGGGGCAGCCCATCCTCGTGAGCACCCATGGGTGGTCCAGGCTCTGGTGCCCGACGCAGCAGCCAGCACAGTGGACACTTAGTGGACATTGGGCACTACAAGAGAAGCAGGAGGGACCTGTGGCAGAGGCAGGGGTGTGGATGTGGCTATAGGAAGGGGGGGATACCCAGGAGGGTGGCCTGTGTGGAAACAGAGGCATAGCAGGTGCCCTGGTGGGTTGTCCTGGCCATGGGCTACTCTGTCCCAGAGTGGACACAGGGGCATCTGAGGGCCCCAGCTCTGTGACGCTGGCCACGGAAGTCACCTGGCCCCTCCCTGGCTCCTGCCCTGGTTGCACTGAGACATTCTCCCTGAGGCCTGCGGTTTCCCCGGGGACAAGGTCTGCCCAGAGGACCCATCCCTCACTGGTCCCCGCATATGCTGTGCTGTGCAGGGAATAGGGTCAGGGTCACCCCCAGCCTCTCATGAGCTGAGCTGGAGTGAGCTTATCCCCAGGGGCTCCAGGGACCCCATGGTGACCACCCTGGTGTGGCCCTGGTGAGGCTGTCCTGGCGGCCGTTGGCTGCCATCATAACGTCCAGCATGGCTGACCACAGGGCCCAGTGGATGGACCTTGGCTCCCCTCTCTCCCTACCTCATTATAACCCATCATAAAGAGCATGATTTGGTCATTCAACAGTCATTCTGAGCTTGGGCTACCAAAATTTTATGGTCCAGACTGGGACCTTTCTGGGAGTGGAAGGGGAGCTATTAATAATTTTACCAGGACAACAGGCACAAACTGGCAATGTCTGGGGAAATCCAGGAGGCAGGTTATCCCCTATCTCCAACCCTTAGACCTCCCCTGGCCCCGGTGGTTCTGGGGGAGGCCATCCATGTGGAATTACTGGCCAAATTACTGGTCAGGTTTGATGTGGTTCCAAGTGACTTTTCAGAATATCTGAATCAAACACTGGCCCTGCCCTGGACCCCACCACTCTCTGTCAGTCACTGTGTCGACGTCTCTGTGACCTGTCTGCAATTCCTCCAGATGATGCAATTCCTCCAGAGAGCGGTTCCCCCAGATCACCCCAGAAAGAGGGAGTCCTCACGTTCCAGGCCGTATAAACGTGTCCTGGCACAGGCGCCTCTCCAGGACTTTGCACAAGAAAGTGTTTTTGGGAAAGACACGGCGGCCTGCCTGGCCCCCGTTGATGCTGGTCTGGGATGCCCAAGGGAATCAGCGCGTGTTGGGTGTGCAGCTAGGGACCTGCACAGATTTAGAACCGTTCCTCATACATGTTTCGTTCAGGAGTGGCAGGGAGGGGGTTGGATTCAAGGTCATGACATGTGGCTCCTTCAAGGCCATGGAAACCTGATGTCGGGGATGGAGCCCGGCGTTTGGGTGCAGATAGGACTCAGATAGCATCGGAGACCCCGTGCCCTGGAAAAGGGGCAAGCGAGGACTCAGAACATGGCCTGGGGGTGACAGAGACCCTGGAGAAGAGGTTGATATGTTGAGAAGGAGGGTAAAATTCCTCAACATTGTGCTGGGTCATTAAACCAGTGGGTGTTATAAGTGGACAGTGACTAATTCGTCTATACCCCCAAAACTAGGCATTTTGTAGCTGGCAGGGAAAGTTGGTTTTGAACCTGGCATTGGGAAGTGGGTGCTACAACCATAGAGTTGCCCCATTTTGGGGCATCTGGGTCTGGTTTGCTTTTCTCCAGTTGAGTGTCTGTGTCCTCGTGAGAATACCGGCTTGGGATGGACCCACCCTTCCCACTGCTGCTGGGCTCAGTGAACACTGTGGGGTGAGGATGAGGGTGTCCCCTGCCCAGGCCTGGCTGGGGCACTCTCTAGGTGCCTTTGCAGGCCCCACAGAGGGCCAGGCCAGGTGGGAGAGTCACCAGCTCAGCTCAACAAGAGCTCCAGGCCCCTCCACTCCCCTCCCCCAGGGCTGGTGGCTGCTGCGGCTGCTCAGGCTATTCTGGGCTCTGGCTTTGCTGTAGAGGAAGCCGCAGGCCCCCTCCCCCCTCTGACTCAGAGCACCACACCTCAGCCTAGGTCCCAGCCAGGCAGGGCCAGGGCCAGGACACAAATTCTGACACTCTTCCCTGTCCCAGTGCTATGGGGCTACAATCCCTGTGGAGCTGACCCTGGTCTGAGCTGGGCAGGGTGATGTGTGCAGACAGGCGTGGGCTCAGGCCTGGCTAAATTGCTCTTGGGCTGGGTGGAGCCTGGCAGCCCCAGTGTGTCTCCCATGGTCAGCGTCCCCTCTGTGAGGTGGGCAATGGCCGCCCTAAGCCTCAGGGTCACTGAGGATCAATGATGACAGTCATATGCCCAGAGTGGCCTGTGGTGGCAGCTGGGGTGTCCCACAGACATTTCCGTCGGTGAAATCTTATCCTAAGTGAGGAGAGACGCTTGTGCCACATCAGACGCTCCTGGGCCAAGCACCGACCTTGGGGACTCGAGGACAGGGTGGGGGCAGTGCTGTCTGCACATTGCCCCCCAGCTCTGAGCTCCTCTGGGGCAGGGGTCCTGGGCTTCTTGCACCAGCACCCGGACCAGAGCTGTGCTCGCTGAGGGTTTGTGGAATGAACGGGTGAGTCAATGAGTCAAAGGTGTGGGAGCCATGGAAAGAGCCTGGGACCCTGGGAGGTCACCTCCCCTCCAGCTGGGGCCTCGGTTCTCTCATCTGTGAAATGGGCACATAGATGCCTGCCCTGCCTGCTTCGTGGACTCAGAGGGTCCCCCCATGTCCCCTCCTGCCTGCCTCTGACACCCACTGAGTCAACAGAGGCTAAGCAGCCCAGCGCCCCCCTCCAGAGCCACAAGGGGGTCCATGTGCTCAGCACTTTCTCCTGGCCCTGCACAGGCACGGCCTCCTTAGGAGGAAAATGTGACCTCGGGTCGTGGCTCCTGGGGCCCTGTCTGTGCTGCCCTGAACATCTGCAGGACCCAGGCAGGCTCAGCCTCCTCAGTCTGGCATCAGGGAAGGAGGTGACCTTGGGTTGGAGGCTGGGTGTCCTCCTTCTGCACAGCCCTCATCAGCTGTGGGAGCCAGGCAGGCTGCCTCTGCTCTCGGAAACTCTGTCCCCTCACCCGCAAGTTGTCAGGAATATTGACGCCCACCTCCCAGGGTGGTCTGTGACCGCACCACATAAGGATATGAGACACCAGTGCAGAGCTCCCCTGGAAGCAGCACTTGGCCAGGGGTCACCGTGGTGATAGGTGGTGGCAGGTGAGGTGACACCTGCTACAGTCAAGTGGCAACCACTGGGGGCTCAGCAATGCCTGCCCCGGCAATGCCTGGCCCGACACCCAGCTGAGCCTCTGAGGGCATGGGCGAGGGGGTGGCGGGGGGTAGCCTGGAGGGCCAGACACCCTACTCTGGAGGGATCCAGTGCCTTGGAAGCTACACGAGTGCGCGCTAACTAAGGGAGGTCAGAGGTCAGGGGCCCTGCCAGAGGGCCGCACGTAGCAGGTTTAGGGGGCTCCTCATGCAGTCCCTAGGGGGTTGGGTCTCACACATGGTTGCCCCATTTTTTTCCTATCAGGGAAATGAAATCCTCAGGAGTTCATCAGGCCCCTCTATAGAGAAACGTTCCTAGTAAATAATGTCCCCACCTCGGGAAGATGGCAGGTGACTTTCTATGCCGCACACGTGAGGGAATACCCTACCTCTCTTTGGTTCCCATGTGGCAAAGCTGGGGCATGAGTGGGGCATAGCCCAGGGGTCTGAGGACACCCAAGGGGGCATCAGGCAGGGGTGGGAGTCGCTTGGGTCTGTGGTGGGTGCAGTGTGTTGTGGCTGTAAGTCAAGGACCTACCCTGGATCCAGGGGCACAAGCTGGCCTGGCTGGGCCCCTGGGGTGAATCAGGATATTGTTGCTATGTAAACACTGCCCCCAACCCCCCACCCACCAGTGATGGTGACCTGGTGGTGATGGTGTGACAGTAGCTGACCTGCACTGAGGAGGAGCAGCTCAGTTGTGAGCACTTCCCATGAGCTGGCTCATGGCCATTGCCATGTCCTGAGGCTCCTGGGAGCTCACCTATGTCAAAGCCCAATTCTCCTCAATGCTGAAGCATTGGGTAAAACACGTCCCCACTTTTAACTGTGACAAGATGCCTGGCTTCAACCTTGAGAACACCAACTTCCCTCCAGCAAAGGCTTTGTTTAATCTCATAGAAATTACAAAGCTCTTATTTCCCTCCTCACACTCGTTACCAGGGAGCTCAGAGCTTATCTTTGGCAAGTGTCTGGAGCCTCCTGCCAGGTATTTTGTGAGTTTCCTTCCTGGCTTCCTCCTGTTCCTCTCACATTTCTGAACATGCTGTTGGGGGAAGAATCCAAACGGGCCCTGAATTTAAGAGCTAGTGAAGTCGACGGTGCTGGAGCATCCTGGACAGCCCAGCTCTCAGGAGTGAGGGTGAGCCGTGAGAGTGCGCAGGAGCTGAGCTGGGCAAAGAGGGAGGAGGGAGTTCCAGGGGGCGAGGGCTGGGGTGGAGGGGATCCGGGCGAGAGCAGGGTTTCGAAGCCGAGGAAAGAGAGGACACAGGATGGATAGAGGGTCCCAACACCAGGACAGGGAGAGCAGGTGTATCTGGAGGCCCCAGCTACAGACAGTGGGCACATCCGTTCAGGAAGGACATAGGGAGTGGGGGGCCCACGCTGGGAGGAGGGGAGGGAGGAGGGAGAGGACAGAGGCACTGATATTCCCATAACAGACTCCTGCAGCGCCAGGCCCCGTGGGTGGGGTGGGGGTCGGGGGCCTAAGCACATTCTGCAGGGGCCACTGTCCTCTCCACGGTGCTGCCTTCATGCGTGAGCTCGCAGCTGAACCTGTTGCGAGCTTTCCACTGGTCGGGTGACAGGCTCAGGTAGCTGCTGGCCGCGTACTTGCCATTGCTCTGTTTTGAGGGCTTGGTGGTTCCCACGATCTGGGTGACAGGGCTGCTGTCTGCCTTCCAGGCCACGGTGACGGCACCCAGGTAGAAGTCACTCATGAGACACACCAGTGTGGCCTTGTTGGCTTGGAGCTCCTCAGCGGAGGGCGGGAACAGAGTGACGGAGGGGGCGGCCTCGGGCTGACCTGTGGGGCGGGGGAGGGGCAGGAGGTCAGAGGCTCAGTGTCCATTGTGGGAGCCCCTGACCTCAGTGTTGAAGTGGGGTGCGGGACCCAAGCCCAAGGCAGGGACCTCAGGCCAGGCCCTTGCCAGCCTGAGCCCAGGTCAGTGGTGGGGATGCTCCCCTGCTGGAGGGAGGCCTCTCAGGGCTGACTCTGGGCCCCTTCTTGGACCTGCCTCCTTCCCCTGTGTCCTCATCACCCGCCAGCCCCGACCTGTGCTCTCCCGACACCAGGTGGGATGGGCCCCGGGACCTCGTCTCTCCTTGGGCATTGTCCTGGGGCGTCTGTTTGAACATCTCCCACCCGTTGCCTCTGTCATCTCTCCATGCGGGGCGCCATCATGGCAGCCACTGCCGCACCTCCCCTCAGGGACCCCTCTGGGCTGCCTTGGTGGGGAGTGGGTGTCAGTCCTGGGGGCTGGATTCCGGGATGTCCAGGGGATGGAGGGCTTCATTTTTGGGCTTTTTTCCCCGTTCTGAGGCTGGGGCTATGTCTGTTCTAAGGGGTCTCCCTGTTCTGGGAGGTCATACTGGGGGATCTGTCTCTCCAATGAGTTTTGTGTGACTGGCAGGCACCTGTCCCTATTGGGAGTTCCTGTCCTGGGCATCTGCTCTGGGGTCTCTCAGCCAGAGCCAGGATGGGTAGGGGGGGTCCCCCTTTAGGACCCAAGAGTCCTGAGACCCACCCTGCCCATGGTGTCCTGCCTGGGGGAGGACAAGGACCCAGCACCCTGGGGCCACCTTCTCACAGGACATTCTTCCTCAATGCTTGTCCCCCTCCTGTGTCCTCCTCCATGTCTCCAAGGCCCCAGCCAAAGGCTTCCCTTCAAGCTGTTTAAAGCAGCCCCATAGCAGGGAGACTTGGAGGACAGAACTCTGGGAGGCCGAGCTGTTCCCAGCATCATTCCCACACCCACAGCCCTGGCACCCCAGCCAGAGCCCCCTGTTCCCCTGGATCCTGGGGACCAGAGACTGTGAGGGAGGGAGTGGACATCCAGAGAACAGGGAAGAATGTCCCCTGGAGAGAGAGCCTGGGGTCACAGTGAGTCTGAGCAAGGAGCAGGAAGGGGTCACTGGGACCATCCCTTCCTGCTGTGACCAGGAGGGGACAGGTTGGAGTCAGACTGGATCAGGTGAGGGGCCAGACAAGGAGGGGCAAAGGTTACAGACCCCCAGACAGGTTTAGACCTCAGCCCCAGACAAGAACAGAAAAAAGAGAAACATCCGCCCACATTTCGCTTGGGATCCCAAAGAGGAGGGAGATGGGGAGATTCACCGAGGACGGTCACTTGGGCGCCTCCGCCGAACGCATAACACTGGGATGCAGCCCCCCACACACACCTCCTGACACACCTGACCCAGGCCCACCTACAGCTGCTTGGGGGGCCCAGGGGCCAGTGACCCAGTCACCGGGCAGGTCTGGCTGCTGGGAGGATGAGGGGGTGGTCTTCCCTCACCTGGAAGCACACTTTACTGGGGGGTTAGGACTCCATCCATCCCCACACTGGACAGAGGGTGGAGGTGCGGCCGCACATCACATCTGGTTCCCTGCTGACGTCTGTCCTGGAAGGAGCTGTGTGTGTCCAGGCTCGGTTCATTTGGGGAATATCACCATGGAAAAGAGGTGGGAAGCCATTTATGCCCCAGGGAATATGGAGTTGGCCCTCTCTGGAGCATGGGGCCCTGGCAGGGTCCCAGATGCCCACCCAAGCCCAGGAGAATGCCCTGCATGCCAACAGTTCTATTAATAAATAGCTCATGTGTGTGTGGTGTGTGCAGGCACATTTATGTTTGTGATGTGTGTGTGGGCGTGTTTATGCTCATGAATACATGCGTGTATGATGTGTGCATGGGTATGTGTTTGTGAATGTGAGTGTGTCTGTGTGTCTGTGCGTGTCTGTCTCACAGCTCAGGCCTCCCGTCTTGTATCACCTCCCATGACAACCATCTCCTCGGCTCTTAGACCCCACACCCAGCTCGTAGGAAGAGGAGGGGGCTTAGTGGCACAGCCCAGGATCCACTCTTGGCTTTGATCTCACCAGCCACATGGATCACCCATGGACACCTGGGTGTTAGGGACTTGAGGTGAGGCCAGCTTTGGTCTGGCTGCTAAGGAGTGGGGAGAGAGTAGAGTTCACCCCCATCCCATAGCCGCTTTGACTCCAGCCAGGTTACTCATGACACATGTGGGACTATGGGGCACCCGGTGGGGCATGTGGGGTGAGTGACCAGGGTCCAGGGGTGAGGGTCCGGTCAGTGTGTGCAACAGGGAGAGCCTGTGGGGGCAGGAGCAGGGCAGGCCCCTGAGGAGGAAGGGGGACCAAGAACCCATGGACTTGAGGGGCTTCCTTAGTTCTGAGATGGAAGGTCATCTTGAGAGAAGGCAGTGTCCAGAGAGTGAGGCCTGAGGGTGCCAGGGAGGGGGCCCCTTCTCCTGGAGGCCATCGGGAACCAAGGAGAGGGTGTCCCCAGTAGCAGGAAGTAGACATGTCCACACAAGAACAGCAAGTATAGGGAAGGTGGGCAATCCTGGGTCCTGCTGGCTCAATGCTCTGTTCTGGAATATTCTTTGGGCCTTTCTGGATGACGGTGAAACTATCTCTCAAAAAAAAAAAAACCACAGACTCCTTCATCTGCTTCCTTTCCTACTAGCCTAAAAGGATTCTGTTTATCTTTTGGGTTGGTCCAGTTTAGGATGGAAAATGTATAAACAAAAATAAGCAGAGACCATGTTTTCTGATTAACAATAAGGATATTTATTGAGAGTTTATTGGGTGCAGGGGAAGGGCTGGGATGACATGGGTGGGAGGGGAGACCCCTCCCCTGGGGTCCTGCAGCTCCAGGCCCCGTGGGTGGGGTGGGGGCGGGGGCCTAAGCACATTCTGCAGGGGCCACTGTCTTCTCCACGGTGCTGCCTTCGTGCGTGACCTGGCAGCTGTACCTGTTGCGAGCTTTCCACTGGTCGGGTGACAGGCTCAGGTAGCTGCTGGCTGCGTACTTGCCATTGCTCTGTTTCGAGGGCTTGGTGGTCTCCACGCCCTGGGCGACGGTGGTGCCATCTGCCTTCCAGGCCACGGTGACGGCACCCGGGTAGAAGTCACTTATCAGACACACCAGTGTGGCCTTGTTGGATTGGAGCTCCTCAGCGGAGGGAGGGAACAGAGTGACGGAGGGGGCGGCCTTGGGCTGACCTGCAGGGTGGGCAGGGGCGTGAAGTCAGAGGCCTTTGTCTACCTGGGGAGCCTCTGACCTCAGTGTTGAAGTGGGGCGCAGGACCCAGGCATGGGGCAGTGATGTCAGGCCGGGCCTGCACCAGACTGAGGCCAAGTCAGCAGTGTGGGGACACTCACCTGCTGGTGGGAGGCTCCTCAGTGCCCGAGGACTGAGGAGAGTCAGTCCATTTGGCTCCAGCCTCTTCTACAGGTTCATACCCCTTGTTATCCCCCCTCATGCAACTCGTGCTCCCCGATACTGGCTGGGATAAGCCCCGGGACCTCCTCCTTCCTCAGTCTAAACACCTGCTGCCGTCCCTGCTCCAGATCTGCTCAGGACGGTGTCTGTCTGTCCTGTTTGAGGCTCTCCTCCCTCTCAGGGAGTGGGTTCCTTGCCCACATGTCCCCCTGGCACCACCACTGCAGCCCCCGCCCCACCTCCCTGCAGAGACCCCTCTGGGCTGCCTCTGTGGGCAGGGGGTGTCAGTCCCAGGGCTGGTCCCGGGGAGTGCAGGAGATGGAGGGTGTCCATGGGAGTGTATTTTCTATTCTGAGGCTGGGGCTGTGTCTGTTCTAAGGGGTCTCTCTGTCATGGAAGTTATACAGGGAATCTAGCTGTCCTAGGTCATCTTTCTGCCCCCACAGGTCCCACCACTTTTGCCTCCTGGGAGTCCCTACCCCGGCATCTGCTCTGGGGTCTCTCCCCTTTGGTGGGATGGGGGGGCGACAACCTGTGGGCCTGAGAGTCTCGAGACCCACTCTGTCCACAGCAACCTGCCTGTCCTGGGAGAGGAGGAGGAGGAGGGACCCAGCACCCTGGGGCCACCTTCTCAAGGGACATTCTTCCTCTATCCTTGTCCCCTTCCTGTTTCCCCCTCCAAGTCTCCAAGTCCCCAGCCACAGGCCTCCCCTCACGCTCTTTAAAGCAGCCCCACAGCTGGGAGCCTCAGAGGACAGAACTCTGGGAGGCCAAGCTGTTCCCAGCATCCTTTCCACACCCACGGCCCTGGCACCCCAGCCAGAGCCCCCTATTCTGCTGGTCCCCGGAGCCTGGAGACTCCAAGGGAGGGAATGGACATCCCAGAGTCCAGAGGAGACTACGCCCTGGAGCAAGGGGGCACGATCAGGCCTGAGCAGGGAGCAGGAGGGGGTCGTTGGGATCTTCCCATCCTGTCCTGAGCAGGTACCTGAGAGCAGGGACAGGGTGGAGAAGGTGAAAGGCCAGACACAAAGGGTCAAAGGTTGCAGACCCCAGAGGGATTCAGATCCCTGCCCTAGGGAGAGCAGAAAGCAGAGAAAAATCTCCCCACATTTCACCCCGGGCCCCAAAGAGGAGGGAAGGGGAGAGACTTACCGAGGACGGTCACTTGGGTGCCTCTGCCGAACACATAACACCGTGACACAGCTCCGCACAAAAACCCCTCCCAACACACCCGACCCAGGCCCACCTGCAGCTGCTTGGAAGGCCCAGGGTCCAGCCTCCTTTTCACGTGGGCTGGTGGAGCCACGCGGGGGTGAGGGGGTTGCTCCCACCGACCTGAACTTCACTTCCTTCGGGGCTTTGGAGTTCGCCTACCCCAGTCATGGGAGGGGGTGGGGAGGGCTGTGCGTGGAGTCCGTTTCCCAGCTAATTGCACTGCTAGGAGGGAGCTGCATGGCCTGGGTCAGCTGGTGTCAGGAATGCCAGGGAGGAGGAGGTGAGAGGGCTGGTTACAACACTGAGATGATGGCGCTGGGACCCCTCTGAGGAGTTGGGAATCGTGGGGAGGGTCCTGGATGCCCCCCACACCCTCAGTGCAGGAGGTTGTGGCGGATGGGGCTTGGAATGAGATCTGGGGGAAGGTGGAGAATTGTGTTTCCCCTAGGGACACAGACCCCACTGTAAGTTCTGAGCTCCAGTGTCCCCGTCCTTGACTCGGCTGTCCTGAAGGTGCAGTGTACACTCGCTGCCTGAGTCCGCATCATGAACCCATGGCATGGCTGCCTCTCTGCAGGGCTGCGTGTGCTGAAATAGAGCTGGAGTGGCCCAGAGGAGAGCTCTTCATTTGGAGGGGGCGGGGATCTAGGTCTATTGTCAGTACAGTTTCCCCACATGAGCTCTATATATGGGGGTCTCTGCTTTCCCCTTGAACTCCTGTTTGCTTGTACACGCACCCATGTGCACAGGTGCTCTGCAGTCTCCTACATGCACAGGTGCACCAGCCAACCTGTGCTCACGTGTGTCTCTACTACAGGGTGCCCCCACAGCCTGCAGACACACACAGCACCCCACACTGGATGGGCTTCTGCAGAGCTGGGCTTGGACACACAGGGTCTGGATGTGCATCCTGGTCCTGGCCTATCACCTGCAGAGCTCACACCTGTGACAGGCACTTGGCACCTGCACTCCCCAATAGGGTCCCCCATAGCAAGCCATTCCACTGACCTCTGAGATCTGCCTGTGGCTCCCCGACTATACCCCCTCCTGCAAGGCTTCTCTGGTCTCCTGTCTCCCTCTTGGCCAGGATGGAAAATCCTGCCCTTCCACCATGTCAGTGGCTGGCCTGAGAGCCCTGGAGTCTGGGGTCTGCAGGTCCCTGAGTTTTCTTTGCTCATGTCCCAACCTGGGCCTCTCTGCAGCACCTTCCACCTTGCCCTTCCCGATCTTCCCAGAGAGATGCCTGACATGGACTTGTGTGTGTGCGTTGCATGTGTGTGTGTTACAGCTCAGACCTCACTCTGAGGTCTTAAGCAATGAACCAGCTTACACCAAGCCCATGGCACAACCCCACAATCTGACTCTTGACTTTGAACTCACCAGCCCATTGACGACCGGGGGACACCGGGACATTGGGTACTTGCAGTGGGGTCAGTGGAGAGCAGAGCCAACCCCTGCTCCCCAGGGGCCTTGACTAGAGCTGAGACACCCAGTGACACATGGGGGACGAGAGGAACCCAGGGGTGTGTGTGGGGTGAGTGACCAGGGCCCAGGGGTGAGGGTCTGGTCAGCACATGCTACAGGGAGGGCCTGTGGGGCAGAGATCAGGGTACCTGGGGAGGCAGGAGCAGAGCAGGCCCCTCAGTAAGGGGACATGCTCTAGGCTGTGAGGGGGATACTCAGGTGGCTTAGGGAGACAGTGAGGCCATGGCCCTGGACGGGGAGATGGAAACACATTGTGAGAGAGGGAGAATGTCCAGGCAGTGAGGGCCCAGGGGAACTGGAGAGGAAGCTCAGACATTTTCCTGGAGGCCAAGGACATGGAGGGAGAGTTTGTCCCTGGGTTGACAGAGGTGGACATATCCACAGGGCAGCAGGAAGCACAGAGTGGAGGTGGGTAAGAAGGAGCAGTCATGGGTTCCTTCCCAGGGCCATTTTTGTCATTCTGGGACATTCTGTGGGGGTTATGGTGATAGTAAATGTATCCCACAGGGAAGTCTCAGGAGCTTCCTCTGGCTGCTTGGACACAAGTTCGAACGATTCTGTTTATCTTTTAGGTTGGTCCAGTTTAGAATGGAAAATGTATGAACAAAAATAAGCAGAGACCATGTTTTCTGATTAACAATAAGGATATTTATTGAGAGTTTATTGGGTGCAGGGGAAGGGCTGGGATGACATGGGTGGGAGGGGAGACCCCTCCCCTGGGGTCCTGCAGCTCCAGGCCCCGTGGGTGGGGTGGGGGCGGGGGCCTAAGCACATTCTGCAGGGGCCACTGTCTTCTCCACGGTGCTGCCTTCGTGCGTGACCTGGCAGCTGTACCTGTTGCGAGCTTTCCACTGGTCGGGTGACAGGCTCAGGTAGCTGCTGGCCGCGTACTTGCCATTGCTCTGTTTCGAGGGCTTGGTGGTCTCCACGCCCTGGGCGACGGTGGTGCCATCTGCCTTCCAGGCCACGGTGACGGCGCCCGGGTAGAAGTCACTTATCAGACACACCAGTGTGGCCTTGTTGGCTTGGAGCTCCTCAGCGGAGGGCGGGAACAGAGTGACGGAGGGGGCGGCCTTGGGCTGACCTGCGGGGCAGGGAGGGTTGGATGCCAGAGACTGAGAGTCCATTCTGGGAGCCCCTGACCTCAGAGTATGAGGAGGGGTCCGGCCCCCCAGAGCCGGTGCAGGACCCAGCAGACACGGTGCACACCTTCTCTGGGGAGGGTACATCGGGGACTTCATAAAAGAAATGCTCTGTCCATCCTGGGAACCCCTGAGCCTGGACCTGCCCCTCACCTATCCTGAGACCCTCCTAGGCTTTGGGCCCCCACACAGACAGCAGCCCCTTGGCCACTGGTCCTGCCTCCTCCTGACATTCTCATGGGGTCTGTCTGGGGCTGTTTGTCTGTTGCCTGAGCTCTCTGGGTGTCCTGTTGGATTCAGTCTAGGGACTTTTCTGACCTGACACATCTGCTCCAGGGGCTCTGGGTGTTTGACCTAAGAGGTGTGTTTTCCCCAAGTCTATCCCTCCTAGAGCCTCTGCAGCGGAGCAAGGGCAGTGTGAGGCTGCCTGTCCTGGGCTCTCTCAGCCTGTGGAGTCCATGTCAGAGTCCTTCAGTCTTCAGGGCAGATCTACAGCATTCATGCATTGGGATGTGTCCGTCTGTAAACTCAGGGATTGGTGCTTCTAGGAGTGTACCTGGCAGAGACCCTGGAGTCCACCTTGCAGAACACCATGGTTTTCAATGACCCTTTGCCTGGCGTCATTGTTTCTAGACCCTTCTCCTCCCTCCTCTCTCCTGACTGGGCTTCCTGAGTCCCAGGCTGGCTCAGAGCTCCGCCATGGCAGCCCTGGGGGCCCTGGGAGCCCCCCACCTCCTATCTTTCTCCAGGCCTGGATGCTAAGTCCCACAGCCCAGAAGACCCAGCTCCAGCTCTGAGGGTTCTGGGTCCTTCTAAAGTCTCCCAGGTGGTTACACCCTCCATGTCCCTTGTTCCCTCTTCCCCTTGAGATGGGGCCCAAGTGACCCCACAGACAAAGCTGGTCTGACAGGGGCCTAGACTGGGGAGGACAGAACAGAGCCAGTGCTAGGGACCCAACCTGCCTCAACAGAGAGACCGTCGATTCTGACTAGGTCACCCCGTCCCGCACCCCTGGCTCTGTGGTCAGAGGGGAAGGGTTGAGGAATGCAGGGGTCTGAACAGGGAGGGAGGGGTCCTCACCCCAGAGCTGGGTCCAGGGAGAAAGCTTGACCACAGGCTGAGACAAGATGCAGAGAAAACAGTGAAAACAGCAGAAAAGTGCTCCAAACCTTGGGGAGAGGAGGGAAGTTGGGGGGAGGAAGAGACTCACCTAGGACGGTCAGCTGGGTCCCGCTGCCGAACACCCAACACTGTGACACAGGCTCATACCAAAACCCCTCCCTGATACCCCCCCACCCTAGCCCCCAGCTGCAGCTGTGAGGGAGGAAGCTGGGTCACTGCCCAGGCGGCATATGCTCAGCAGGGAGACCACACGGCACCTACCCTCACCCCACACATAACAGGACAGGTGACATCCTGTGACCAGAAGGAGGGTCCCTGGAAACCCAGGCTCCCTAAGGAAGTTGGTGTCTTGGATTGGGTTTTCCCATGGACCATCTGCCAGGAACAGGAATGAGCTCACTGGAGGGCATTTGTGTCACTAAGGAGGGAATTTTTGTGGAAGAGAGTAGGTGGTCTCCCCTCAGCAGACTTGTCACATCCCTGATCCCTTGGTGAGACCACAGGGGGACACAGGGGGTCCTCCTCCCCCCAGGGAAGGGCAGGTTTCCCCGGAGTGCAGTATGCTGGGAACCTTCTTATGGCCCCAGCCCTGACTCCAGGGGTGTCAGCCCCACTTTTCCTGGGGTCATCCTGGTTGTCATGGGCCTGGCCAGTGAGGCCTGGCTGGTCTCTGTGGGACATGCCAGCCTTATCCTGCAGGGTGACCTTGGGAACATCCCCTGTGTCCCCTCTATCTGGTCTCATGTTCGGTGGGTCAGGTGTGTGGTGACTGCCATTGATTCATTCCAATGGGACACATGACCGAGTGTCCTGACTGTGGTCTCCAAACACCACCTCCCACTAGAGGGAAGCAGGATCAGTGGATGATCCCAGGCCTGGGGCAGGAAAGTTACATGAGGAGGTGGAACCTTATTGAGGTCCCCTGGGTCATGTCAGGGATTCCAGGAGCCCCGTGAAGAGGCTTCCAGTGGGTAAATGTCTGTGTTTTGCAGCCACAGGGTCATCACCAATTAAATATAACAACAGTGGATCCTACATGTCAGATATGCCCACATCCTAGAGCTCACCATGGCTCTAAATTCAATTGTTCGCTCTGATGATGGCCGGGCATCGGAACATCCATTAGCAAAGTGGCAAATAAAAGGGAGGAATCTACATTTCTTCTTTTATTCTAGACCACAAAACACACTCCTGGGTGAGTAAATCGCAGCTGCAGGGTCCTCCATCCCAGACACAGCCCTCACAAGAAGGACGTGAAGTGAAACTTCAGCCCTCCGCGTTCCTGCTCATCCGAGGGACAAAGTTAATGATCATCCGACTCAGCTAATGTGACTAAAACAATGACGACCTGACATGGGTGCCTTTCGTGGACGAAGCCAACCTTCCTGGGATGCAGTTTTGCCACAAAGTCCCACTGAACATCATCAATCCTCTCTGTGCAAGAAGCACTTTGCAGGAAAAGCAGAAGCCAAGAGAAGCGCTCAGCTGCAGCTCGGGGAGGCCCAGGCTGCGTCCTGACCATGGCAAGGTCCCGGGACCAGCCGCTCAGCTCCTGCAGCTCCTGCCACGCAAGGGAATAAAAAAGCGATTTGGGAGATGCCTGTAGAACGAAATAGGCCTGAAGAACAGTCACCAATCACAATTTCAATTATTTAATGAATCTTTGTATGAAGGAAATCAAAAACCACAAATGAACAGTGGTGTTAAAAAATAAGATAAATAAAAAGATACACAATGATACTTATAAGACATTTGATGAGACCCTGAATAAATGGTTTTTTGATATCAAGAAATTATTGATTCTTCCCATTTAAATTCATAAAGACTTTGACATTTGCTTTAAAATATTGCATGATGGACGGGTTATTCTCTTGTGGGTGGGTCAACATTATCCGAAAACTTATTATTTCGGGGGTCGGGTGATGGGAATATTGGGGTCATTATTGTTCTTCTGGTTCCCTATTTTAGTGTTGAAAGATGATGAAGATGAAGATGATGAAAACATGGAACAAAATGAACAGAGTATTGAACCGGGGCAGCCCCACGGGTGGGGTCCTCCCCCTCCCTCGATTTTCACATCCATGACATGGTTCAAGGAGATGGAGGGACGCTTGGACCCCTAAAATTCAATTCAGATCAAGGCTGCAATTTGGGGCAGTGGTGGCTGAGCTCAAAGAAAGGCGGGCCCTTTTCCTTTTGCACTACTGTGGACAAAGCCCCCTGGCCTTGCAGCTCTGTTCCTGGCCTGGCTGGTCCACCCAGCAGCTCTGCTGAAGGCAGCCGCCCTGTCACTGATGAACTGGAGGCACCAAGGAGGTGGTGGTGGGGGGAAGGCTGACGGCACCCAGGACTGATGAGGAGGCCGGGACTGCCTCTTCCCCAGGCCCCGCACCCGCTGTCAGGGACGCTGTGATGAGTGTGTCTGACATGAGGCTGCAGGTGCACATGGGTGGGGGGCTGAGCCACATGAGTGAGGGAGGGAGGGGCGCCAGGTGGGATGGGAGGTCTGGGGCAACTGAGTCCCCATGGAAGCCTGACCTTGCCTTTAGCCCTCAAGACACACTCACCCTGCCCTGACCTCTGTGACCCAGCCCTGACTCTCTCCTGAACAGGACTCTAACACAGCTTCCCTGGGACAATCATTGCATATCCATTCTGTTCCTGGGTCAGTGTCCTTTCTTACTGAACCCAGTTTACCTGAGTCCTACCCTCACACAGGCTCCAGCCAAAACCAACCATAAAACTCTATCCTGAAGCCTGATTTAGAATTGGAGACTCTTCACAGTTGTGATCTGAGCCCCATGCTAGTGTTAACCTTGATCCTCGCCCTGACCCCATGCCCATCTGATCACAACTGACCACCCCTGTGCCTCAGCCTCACCCCATGTTCCAACACTAGTGACGTGAACACTAGAGTCTTGCAGAACACTACAGGGCTTGCTTCATCGGCTGGGAGGGTCGACGGGATTCTGGACTCGTTAGGTTCTATAAAATTGTTTCCCAATTGCATGACTTACCAGTGCCTTTGCTTAGCCAGTCTGCATTGTGAAAGTCTGAGAAATGCACCTGTGAGTTTCACTGTGCAGACCTTTCCAGGACTTGCTGGTGACAGCACCACTGTGGAATTCTCATCTGATAAACACTCTCCAAACTGGTCCCTTGTATGGACAGGGATTTTCCACCATTGTTCCTGCTGAGACCATGGCCTTGGCACAAGGGTCTCCTTCCCCCTTATTTCTGCCTCCAGCCGATTGCTGGCCTCCCGGGACCCCTTCATTTCCCCCGATTCCTCTCACAGGGCCACCACTCTGTTCGTCTAACTGAGCCACTCTCCCTTCCAGGGTGGGCAAGGACAGCATCCCAGAGACCGCTCTACAGGGACAACTTTCTGCGCTGGGTCATCGTTCCCACTGCTGCAGGGAGCCTACCTGGGTCCCTGGTGGGTTGGGGTGGGTGGCTCCATGGGGACCTGGAATCTCACTGAGAACTGCCTCTGCCCCTGAGCAGTGACATGAGACATGACCCAGAGACTAAAGCAGAGACATGACCAGACACTAAAGGCACATTAGCGATGCTGGATGATACATGATTGGATGTTTATTGAGGAGAGTACAATCGGGGAGGATGTGAGACCCACCTGGTCCAAGCTGATGCCAGGATTTTCCCCATCCCCATTGAGAACATGGGAATGCGTCAAATTAAATATGAGATGAGAAATAACGAGGTGGAGCAGGTTTTCTGGTTGACAATGAGGAAATTTATTGAGGGTTTATTGGATGAACAGAGAAGGGCTAGAATGACATGGGTGGGAGGGGAGACCCCTCCCCTGGGGTCCTGCAGCTCCAGGCCCCGTGGGTGGGGTGGGGGGCGGGGGCCTAAGCACATTCTGCAGGGGCCACTGTCTTCTCCACGGTGCTGCCTTCGTGCGTGACCTGGCAGCTGTACCTGTTGCGAGCTTTCCACTGGTCGGGTGACAGGCTCAGGTAGCTGCTGGCCGCGTACTTGCCATTGCTCTGTTTCGAGGGCTTGGTGGTCTCCACGCCCTGGGCGACGGTGGTGCCATCTGCCTTCCAGGCCACGGTGACGGCACCCGGGTAGAAGTCACTTATCAGACACACCAGTGTGGCCTTGTTGGCTTGGAGCTCCTCAGCAGAGGGCGGGAACAGAGTGACGGAGGGGGCAGCCTTGGGCTGACCTGCGGGGTGGGGCAGAGGTGTGAGATCAGAGGCCTTTGTCCACCTGGGGAGCCCCTGACCTCAGGGTGTGAGGAGGGTCTAGTGGCACCAAACTCAGGTCAGGGGACCTTGTTCAGGGGCCATGGCCCAAGGGTCTGCGGCAGGAGGGTAGTTCAGGGTGTTTTCAGAAACTCCTTGTCTGTCGTGGGAACCCCAGAGCCTGGGCCTGCCCATCACCTGTCCTCAGCCCTCTCCGGGCCTTGGCCTCCCTCACAGACAGCTGCCCCTCTCCTATGGCCTCTGGCTCCTTCTGCCACCCTGTCAGGGCCTCTCAGGTGTTGTCTGTCCCCTGAGCACATGAGGTGAGGTCTCAGACTCTCCTGCGGGGTCGACGCAGGGGATAATTCTGACCTCTGTCCCTCTCTGAGGAACTCTGGGGCCTTCGAGTCTGTAGTGCCCGGATCTGTGTCCTGGGGCCTCTCTATGGGGTCAGGCCCCAGTTGGGAGGGGGGCAGAAGGCGCCTGACTGCTGTTCCTGAGTTTCTTTCACTCCACAGTCTTTGCTGGTGTCACCCCCACCCCCACGGCACCTGGACACAGCACCAGAGGGTTCACGCTGTGGACTCTGCTGTCTGTCTCTGGGATTCGTGGGTGGCAGGGCCTGTGTCCTGAGGAGGCCCAGGGACCCACCTTCCCCTCACATCGTCTCCTGTGATGACCTTCGCCTGACCTCCTGTACCCAGAGCCTTCTCCCTGCTCCCTCCTGAAGGTCCCCTGAGTCCCAGGCTAGCTAGAACTCTGCCATGGCAGCCCTGAGGCCCTGGGAGTCCCCCACCTCCTATGTCCTTCTTGTCCTTGATCTTGAGTCCTACAGCCCGGGAGCCCTGCCCTAAGCCTCACAACTGTGGTTCCCCAGGCTCAGCCCTGAGGGTTCTGACTCCTTCTAAAGTCTCCCAGGTGGTCACTCCCTCCATGTCTCCTGTTCCTTCTTCCCCATGAGATGGGGCCTAAGTGACCCCACAGACAAAGCTGGTCTGACAGGGGTCTGGATGGGGAGGACAGAACAGAGTACGTCCTAGGGACCCAACCTGCCCTGAAAGAGACTGATAGACAGACAGACAGACAGACACACACACACACAATCAGAAAGACCCACCAACAGTTACAGGTAAACTATAGGGTCAGAGTGGGCCACCCCCTACAGTCCCCTGGCTCTGGGGTCAGAGGGGAAGGTGGAGGCATGCAAGGGTCTGAACAGGGAGGGGAGAGGTCCTCACCCCAGAGCTGGGTCCAGGGAGAAAGCTTGACCACAGGCTGAGAAAAGATGCAGAGAAAACAGCAAAAAAGCTCAAAGTTGCCTGAAACCCTGGGTAGAGCGGGGAAGGAGGGGGAAGAGGGACTCACCTAGGACGGTCAGCTGGGTCCCGCTGCCGAACACACCACACTGTGACACAGGCTCGTACAAAAACCCCTCCCTGAGACCCCCCAGCCCCCAGCTGCAGCTGTGAGGGAGGAAGCTGGGTCACTGCCCAGGGGGCATCTGCTCAGCAGGGAGACCACACGGCCCCCACCCTCACCCCACAGATCACAGGACAGGTGACATCCTGTGACCAGCAGCAGCTTCCTGAAACCCAGGCTCCCTAAGTACGCTGGTGTCTTGGATTGGATTTTCCACGGACCATCTGCCGGGAACAGGAATGAGTTTACAAATGGAGGGCATTTGTGTCACTAAGGAGTGAATTTTTGTGGAAGAGGGTAGGTGGTCTCCCCTCAGCAGACTTGACACATCCCTGATGCCTTGGTGAGACCACAGGGGGACACAGGGGGTCCTCCTCCCCCCAGGGAGCGGCAGGTTTCCCTGGAGTGCAGTGTCCTGGGAACATTCCTATGACCCCAGCCCTAACTCCGGGGGTGTCAGCCCCACCTTTCCTGGGGTTGTCCTGGTTGTCATGGGCCTGGCCAGTGAGACCTGGCTGGTCCCTATGCGAAATGCCAGCCTTATCCTCCAGGCTGACCTTGGGAGCATCCCCTGTGTCCCCTCTATCTGGTCTCATGTCAGGCGGGTCAGGTGTGTGGTGGCAGCCGTTGCCTTATTCGAATGGCACACATGAGAGAGGGTCCAGACTGTGGGGTCCAAATGCCACCTCCCACTAGAGGGAAACAGTATCAGTGGCTGACCCCAGGCCTGGCCCAGGAAAGGGACATGAGGAGGTAGAATATGTTGTCACTCCAGAAAGCAAGAGCCATGGAAGTCCCTGGGGTCATGAAAGTGGACCCAGTCGCCACCCCAAGAGGCTCCAGTTGGGTGGCTGTCCATCATTTTCAGGCTCCTCGTCATCACCAATGCAGCCAGATGTCATTATCAATAAAATTTAATGATAGTGGAGTCCAACACATCCATTTCACACATTTATTTAACACCTCTATTTAAGTAACACGCCTCTTTAATTCCAGTTCACCACCATAGTAAGAATTACTTGTTCCCCAGGGAGGCTGCAGGGCACTGGCTCATCTCTGTGCAAAGCGTTTCTTTCCTAGAGCATGAAACACACTCCTGGGTGTTTCAAGTGCACCTGAAGGACCCTCCCTTCATGAACATACTGAAACCCTCACAATAATGATGTGAACTGAAACATTGACCCTCCTCATTCCTGCTCTTCTGACTCAGCTAATGTCACTAAATGAATGACCACCTGTCATGGGTGTCTTTGCTGGAAGTAGCGCCGACCTCCTGGAAGCAGTTTTGCCAATGTCCAACCTGAACCCCGTGAAGTCTCTTGATGCCAGAAGCACTTTGCAGGAAAGGCTGAAGCAGACAGAGGCACTCAGTTTCAGCTCGGGGAGGCCCAGGCTGCATCCCGACCCTGGGAACGTCCCGGGAGCAGCTGTCAGCTCCGGGGGCTCCTGCCTTGCTAGAAACACTAGAGCGATCCGGGAGATTCCTGCCGGTTACAACTGGCCTAAAAACACGTGCACCTACTGCCCATTCAAACCTTGTTGAATCCTCATATAACAAAGGAAAACCCACAAAATAACAACAGCACCAACGCACAACGAAGGAAATACACTATGGCATTCCTGAGGGATTTGATGAGGCCTGGATTATTTTTGGATATTAAGGAATTACTGATAATTTCTGTATATGTGTGATAATAGTATATTTATTTTTAGATCCATATCTTTCCAGGACAGACATGGACTATTTACTGGTGAAAGGGTGTGATGTGTGGAATTTGTGTTTAAATATTGAGTAAGGGAGGGTTAGTCTGCTGTGGGGGGTCAGAACTGTCTGCGAATAGCTTCTTATATGGGCTGTGTGATGGCAACATTGGGGTCATTATTACTCCTCCCTCTCCTCGTTTTTGCTTTCAAAGTTCTCCACAATACAAACTTGTAACACAATAAAAGCAGGTTGGTCTTGGGGCAGCTGGTGGGGACGGGGTGGCCCCTGGCATTTTACCTAGCAGGGGCATTGATCTGGCCCTCCGCAGTGTTAGTTTTCACTTGCATGAAATGGGCTCCAACAGGTGCTGTGCACAGGAGAACCCTTAGCCTCCTGCCAATCCAGAGACAGGGCTCTGGGGCAGCGGTGGCTAGGAATGAGCACTAAGAGGACCACTTTCTCTGCCCTGTTATAACTTTAGACCTCTCTGGAGTCACAAGATCCCATGCATGAGAAAGGGCACCAGCCCGAGTATAGAATGGGCATCCATTGATTGTCCGGGGAGGCAGGGGTAGATCCAGTCCTTACAGATAATGTCTTGGGCCTGTTCAAGCCACCAAGATGCCTTCCCTGATGTACTGGAGGCAGAGACAGTGCGGCCTGAGATCTCCCGGGGCACTGAGGACCTATAGAGACGGACAGAATCTCCAAAGCCAGGAGGCGGTCTCGCCTGCTGTCAGGGCCCCTGGGGCGAGTGTGACTCTAACATCAGGCAGCAGGTGCACGTGGGGTGGGGGAGGCTGAGCCACAGTGAATGAGGGAGGCAGGGGGCCCGGCGGGCAGGAGGGTCTGGGGGTGCTGAGTCCCCGTGGAAGCCTGACCTTGACTTAGCTCTCAGCCCACACTACTCTGCCCCGACCTAGTGTCACTCGGCTCTGACTCTGCCCAGATTCCACTCTGACGGGCCTCCCGGACAAGCGGTGGGAGCCCATTCTGTGCTGGGGTCGGTGCCTTTTCTCATTTGCCCAGTTTCAACGTGTCCTCCCCCGATGCAGGCTGAACGTCCCCAGGCTCCATCCACAAACCAACCATAAACTGAGTCTCTAGTGGGCCTGACTTTAGTGGTCCAGATTCCCCAGGATTAAGATTCCAGCTCCAGGCTAGTGGTGACCTTGAGCTCGGCCAGGACCCAACGCCCATCTCATCCCACACAGAACACCCCCCACCCCCGCCATAGGTTTCAGCCTCACACCATGTTCCCCAGACTGGCTGCATGGAACACTGGCATCTTTCAGAGTCTTATGGGCCATTCGAAGGTGGAGAAGAGGATCAACATGATTTGGGAAAAGCTAGGTTCCATCATAGTACACTATTTCACTAAAACAAGACTTGTCAGTGCATTTACATAGACAATATAGATTGTGCAAGTCTGAGAAAAGCATCTGTATGTACATTTTCCAAACATTTTTAGGACTTCATGGTGACAGCACAACTGTGGACCCTTCATGGGTTAAACACTCTCTTGACTGGTTCCCCATGTGAAACAGCGAATTTCAACTTCTCTTCCTGCTGAGACCGTGGCCTTGACTCAGGGTGTCTTTCCCTGTTGTCTCTGCATCTAGCCCACAGCTGGACTGCTGGGACCCTCTGGATTTCTCTTGATTCCTCTCTCAGGGATGCCTCCTGTCCCTTCCCAGAAGGGCAAGGGTTGCGTCTAGGATCCATGGTCCAGGAACAGCTTCCTGGTATGGATCAAGGTTCCCAGGAGCACAGGGAGCTCACCCGGGACCCTGGTGGTTTGGGGAGGGTGGTGGGACCATAGGGACATGGGAACTCATCGGGAACTAGCCCTGCTCCTGTGCTGTGACCCTTCACCCTAGAGCCCCAAACAGACACAGAGGGCACAGGAGAGATGCAGGCGGATACGTGATTAGGCCTTTATTGAAGAGAAATAGAATCGTTGTGAGACCCGCCTGGTCTGAGCGGGTGCCAGGCTGGTGGCAGAAGACGACAGAGGAGAGTGTGGGGAGGGGTGTCTGGCTGAGGACGGCCCTGCTGGGGGGAAGGCCCAGGGAGACTGAGAGCCTGTCCCCCGGCTCCTTTCCCACTGGGTGTCAGGATCCTCCCAAACCCCCACTGAGAACGTGGGATGCGTCAAGTTAAACGTGAGGCGAGAAAGAATGAGGTGGAGCAGGTTTTCTGGTTGACAATGAGGATGTTTATTGAGAGTTTATTGGGTGCAGGGGAAGGGCTGGGATGACATGGGTGGGAGGGGAGACCCCTCCCCTGGGGTCCTGCAGCTCCAGGCCCCCGTGGGTGTGGTGGGGACGGGGGCCTAAGCACATTCTGCAGGGGCCACTGTCTTCTCCACGGTGCTGCCTTCGTGCGTGACCTGGCAGCTGTACCTGTTGCGAGCTTTCCACTGGTCGGGTGACAGGCTCAGGTAGCTGCTGGCCGCGTACTTGCCATTGCTCTGTTTCGAGGGCTTGGTGGTCTCCACGCCCTGGGCGACGGTGGTGCCATCTGCCTTCCAGGCCACGGTGACGGCACCCGGGTAGAAGTCACTCATCAGACACACCAGTGTGGCCTTGTTGGCTTGGAGCTCCTCAGCGGAGGGCGGGAACAGAGTGACGGAGGGGGCGGCCTTGGGCTGACCTGTGTGGACAGAGGACCGATGTGAGGGAGAGTCTGGGTGCTGTGGAGCCTTCCTCCCTGTCTGAAGTCTCTGTGACCATTTACGTTTTGCACCCGGGGACTCTCCTTCCTTCCTCTGTCTTTCCCCTCTTCCCACTGGAGCCCCCAGGAGAGCAGATAGCCCCGCACCCTCCTAGAAGCCATTGCCACGTCACGCTCCCAGTGACCTGGCCTAGTCACTCCCCTCTGCAGCCTCAGTTTCCCCATATTCCCGGGGCAGGCTGTGCTCCCTCCTCCCTGGTCTCTGCAGTCTGAGTTTGGAATTTGGCCCCGACCTCCGGATCCCTCAGCCCCAGCCCCAGGCCCCCCTACCCCAACTTTACTCTTCCATTGCCCAGAGCCTCTTCTGCGATCTAGGGGGTCCCTGCCCAGCCCGCAGGACAGTCCTGGCTCTGCGTGGGGAAGCTCTGAGAATGTACCCAGAGCCCAGTGGGGCCTGGAGCCTCCTGTCCCCTCGGGCACCAGGCTGTGGCCCAGCCCAGCCCACTCAGTTCTCTGGGAGGGTGGGTTCCACCAGACCAGCCCTGGGGGCTCTTCTGAAGCTCTGCCGTCTCCCCATCCCCACCAGCCCGACCACAGGACCCTTCATCTTGGCTGTGTTCTCAGGGCCGCTCCCCCAGACTCCAGGGTACGGCTGCTACAGGACCCCTCAGCACCTCGATGACCCTGACTTTACTGGCAGCCATGGGGTTCTCTGAACCCCCATTACTCCCCTTTCATCACCTCCTGAGTCTAAGGTGCCCTTTGAGGACAGCAGGAGACCGACCACAGGCAGGTGAGACTCCGGGCCCAGGGGTGAAGGGCTCCGAGGACAGACAAGCCTCTGCCCCGAGGGATCCACTCCTTTCTGCTGCCTGTCGTAGGAAGGCTAGACTCTGGTCACCTCGCCCAGAGGTGCTGACCCATCTTTCTGTGTCCCCATGTCCTTGTGGCCTAGCAGAGGTCAGAGAGCTGCAGCCTAGACCCAGGACTGTCTCTGCATCCTCCATTGGTCTCCCCCAGCGTGACCCCCTGCACCTGTCCCTGGCCCCCAGTGGCCTCCCCAGCCCAGATGGGCATTCAGCCCTCATTCCAGATGCTGGGGTCTCAGGGACTGTCTCTAACCTTGCCACAGTGGCCCTCATGAGAACTGGCCTCTGCTGCCCACTGGGCACCTGCTCCAGGAGAGGGGACAGAGCCCGTCCCTGGCCAACCCCAGCTGGGCCCCGGAACCAGGCCATGGGCAACTGTTGGAATCTGACGGTAGCAGCTCCTGCTGTTGGGGCCTTTCCTGCTGGGTACCTAGAGACCAACCCACCTCCCCAGACCCCACGGAGAAAGGTGAGGGGACAGTCCTCAAGGCCAGAAAGGGCAGAGGGGAGGGAGCCCCCACAGAGAGAAAATGGACTTTTGGAGACAGCAGAGGGGTGGGACAGGTTGGGAAAGGCTGTGAGAGCCACTTACCTAGGACGGTGATCCGGGTCCCACCGCCGAAGATGTACCACAGTGACTGAGGCTCAGACCAAAACCCGCGGGTCCAGCACCTGGTGCCTGCCCCCCGGGGGCCAGGCTGGTGCAGGACCAGCTGGGCACAAGGGGCACAGGGCGGGGCTGCGGCTAGGCACAGGGCAGGTGTGTGACCAGCCCCCCCAGGGGCATGCCCGTGCCTGTCCCCTGTCCGGGGCAGGTGCTGCCCTCAGCCTTGGAGTCACCCTAGTGAGTGCCCCCCTGAGGCTGTCAGTGCAGATGGCAATGCGGGGCACAGTAGGTGCTCAGCAAATCCCCAAGCGACACGTCCTTCAGGTGGCTGTGTGGGGTGGCAGAGGGAGGCCTGAGCTCACTCAGACCTCCCTGACCTCTCCTGGCCTCATTTTAAGGGCCTCTGAGTCTTCCTCTCCCACGGGTTCCTGAGATCCAGCCAGGCCGGCTCCCTCCCTGGACGGAGGACACTGGGTCATTCCTGACTCTAGTGGAGACTCCTCTGCTTTCATTTCTATCCAGGGAGACGTAGCTCCGTCCCATCCTGTTCATGAAGCCTTCTCTGACCTCTTAGCCCACTCTCTCCATTCACCCAGCCATTTGTGCATCCATGTTTTCGTTTATTCAACTATCTGTCTATCCATCGTCCATCCATCATCGATCCTACAGTGACTACCAAGCACACACCTGTGCCAGGCACTGTTTTGCATGCTGGGACTTGGAAGCGTTCCCCTGCCTTCACTCCCATCTCTTCCTGGAACCTCTCAGGCCAAGGCTAGTAAGTCCTTTGTCCCGGACAAGTCTGCTTCCTCCCCAGTCCCCCATGTCTCTGCAAGAGGTCCCTCTTTCTGGTCACTCCCCCTCCTCAGCATCTGAGGTGCCCACTCTCCTCCTTGACTTTCCTTTCCCCAGGCCACCCCCTTGGGGCCAGCTCTCCCTGTACTCTGCTCACTCTCTCTGCCTCTGACCCTCACTGTGCACTCCCATGCCTGCCCAGGGCTCTCAGATCCCTGTTTCCAGCCCTTCCCTCTCTTCTTGGCTCCAGATTCACGTGCATTCTGCCCTCAGCCTGCCTCTGCTTGACTGCCCTACAGGCACCGCCAACTCAACAGGCCCCAACTAACCTCCGCGTCTCCCGGCAAACTTGCCTGCACAGCTTTCCTTTCAGCAATATCTCTTCAAGCCAGAGCCTGGAGTCATCCCAGAATGCTTCCCCCTCATCGAATTGCCCTCTGCGCCCTAGACATCCTACCACAACATGAGGCGAGATACCATTAAAATACTTTCGAGAAAAAGAAGAAACACCCCAGTCATACTCCAAGAGCTTGTGATGACAAGAATCCTCAAGTTTTGCCAAATCTCATTTTATCTCCCAAGATAATTTGTTTACATTGGAAGATACCCATTGCGATGGGGCTAGTAATTTTTCACCTTACCAACAGGTTGTATTTAAGATATGCACATACGATTTTCATGACAAAATTTAATATAATAGCAACAAATTCAATACTTATTTCTGATTTGAAGAAAGCAAAGATCCAGCCTTTTATTAAGCTATTGAAGGAAACTTCCTCAACTTGATAAAGATATCTCCCCAACCTTACAGCAACCTTCACACTTAAAGGCAAAACATTCAAGAGTCAGTAACAAGGCAAGGTTGCCCGCTTTCACTTTTATTTAATATATTCTACAGATTCTAGCCCATGAAATGAGTTAAAGAGAAAAAAGGAGATGTAAGTATTAGGAAAAAAGAGAAAATTGTTCTTTGCAAATGATGTGACTGTTGACTAAAACAAAAACAAAAACAAAACAACCACCACTCAAGAGAATCAGCTGAAGGACTATTAGAACTAATACGAGAGCTAAAGTGGCTGGATACAAGAGCAACATACAAAAGTCAATAGGTTTCCCTGCTACATAAGCAATAACCATTTAGAATATGAAGCTGGGGGAAAATTTACAACTTCAATAAAATTATATTAAAAACCCTTAGGAATAAACAGCATAAAATGTGCAATGCTTCCATGAATAAAATATAAAACCACTTGACTAATGGACGTAATAGAAAAGTGAGTGAGTGAAGAGCACATCACGTTCCTGGACAAAAATGCTGAGCATTGTGAAGATATCAGTTCTTCCCGAATTAATCACATATTCCATGAAATTACAGACGCAACACCAAAAGAATGATTTTTGAAAATTAGGAAACTGATTCTGAAGCCCAACAGTAAGAATGATGGCAAATAGACATGAATATTTTGAGAAAGTGATAATCATGGGTTCTTTCCCTACCAGATACCAAAATATACTATAAAGCTAAAATAATTAAAACAGGGTAGATGCAGGAATAGATCAATAGATCCAGAGAACCACAGAGAGAATGTGATAAATCAGTAATTTAGTATTTGATAAAAGTTACATTTGTATTCAACTGTGTGACAAATGGCTTTCCATTTGGGAAATAAGGTTACATTTTTATGTACACAAAAATAAATTCCAGATGAAGTAAAAGAAAAACCATTAAAAGCCAGCAAAACACCAAGCCAATTAAAGCACCAGAATAAAATAGAAAAATGATTTTATAACATTAAAATAAAGATGACCTTCCTACACATGGCGTGGATCACAGAAACCATAAAGAAAAGGTTAAACCACAGCTTTAGTGTGAAAGACTCCACAAACAAAAGACTCCTGAAACAGACCAGGAAAAATATTTACAACATATACACCAAACAAAGGGTCAGTATCCCAAATGTATTAAGAGTTTCTACAGATATATAAGAAGATACAAGCAACTGAATGGAAAAGCAGCCCAACATGATAACCAGGAATTCACAAAAGAAAAAAATCTTTCCATAAAAATATGAAAGGAAAATAAATTTCACCAGTGGTCAAATAGATGATAAAACAATAAACACATTCTATTTTTTGCTCATCAGATGGACAAAATAAAAAAAGATCAGCAATGTGCCATTACTGGCAAGGATACAGGAGAGAGGGCACTGTCATTCACTGCAGTGAGTGCACACAGTCTTTCGGAAGCATAATTGGGCACGACCGATAACATTTCAGAAGTACATTCTCTTATCCAGCAATTCCACTTTTAGGCATCTGTCCTGTGGAGATACGTAAGTGCACTTTATACTCACACACATGCACACAAACACAGGGATTTTCACTGCAGCATCGCTTGTAATTTATATTTTTTAGTGGAAACAACCTAAATGTCCATTAATAGGGGAATGATTAAATAAATTCTAGTTCATTCAAGCTTTTCTTATAAAGCTATTATCACAATGCGGTGTACCCATATGAATTGATACAGAAAATGTCAATAACAGATTGTTTTAAAAGCTGGTAATATGTAGAGTATGACTGTATTTTTGATCCCAACACTAACTCTGTGTGTGTGTGTGTGTGTGTGTGTTTTCAGGGACATATGCCTATAGGAAAGGGCCTGGAAGTCTGTAGACCATGGCCATCTCTCAGGAATAAATGTTGGGGGAAGAGAATCTCCCCCAATTCACCTGCCCCAAAGTGGTAAGAGGAAACACTTGCTTTTTACTTTATATACTTCTGTGCTTAATTTTTTTTCACAAAAGCACGTTACTCATATTAAAAAGTCATTATAGAGGATAAAAATGAAATATCCCTTCTTGTGAACATTTTTATAAACCAGAAAATTATAAAGTTAAAATTATAAAGCTAAAATTAAAAATTAGGTGAGATCCCACCAGCCAGAGAGACACCATTGAAATTTTTCTGTATTTTTGGACAGGCTTTTGGAAATGCACACGTACTTTTAAAACACAATTGCAAGCATTCTGTACGCTAGCATCTTATCCTTTAAAAAAACAGATTTTTTCCAAATTTTAGAGATGCTTCCGAAACATAATTGTGAGGGTTTGCGTCAGGTCCCTTGTGACAGATGTGCAGTACCGTGTTTCCTCACACCCTTTTTCGTGGATGTTTAGGGCATTTCCAGTTTTCTCCCGTCGTTGACAACGTTGAGCTAACCACGCTGCGGGCAGCCTCGGCTCACGGCGCTGGTCCTAGCCCGCCCGCAGCCGCGTCCCCTCGCTCCGCCTGCCGCTAAAACGCTCGCGCATTTCAAACGCCTGGTGTCCCCCCCCGCTGGCCGGGTCTCGGGGACGTGGCGCCCCAGGGCGCGGCTCCGGAGCCGCTTTTCCCAAAACGCGAACCCAGCCCCGCCGGAGCCTGCCCAGAGCCCCCTGCCCGCCCCCGCCCCGCCCCCGGACACAGCGCCCTGGTCCAGGCCCGCCCGCGCCACCCCAGCGAACGCGGGCGACCGAGCCCCGGAGGGGACGCCCGGGGAGCCCAAGCCAAGCCCTTCTCTGGGACCGTTTCGTTTAAAATACAGGAACTAGTGCTGGAAGTCCTGGCCACAGCAATTAGACAAGACAGAGGAATCAGGGGCGTCCAGGTAGGGGCAGAAGAGGTCAAACTTTCACTATTCGCAGACGATATGATATTATACATAGAAAACCCCAAAGATTCAACCAAGAGATTACTGGAATTGATAAATGAATTCAGCAAAGTCTCAGGATACAAAATTAATACACACAAATCCATAGCCTTCATATATGCTAATAACAATCAAGCCGAGAAACAAATTAAAGATGCTATACCTTTCACAATAGCAACAAAGAAAATTAAATATTTAGGAACATATCTAACGAAGGAGGTCAAAGACCTATATAGAGAGAATTATGAAACACTGAGAAAAGAAATTGCAGAGGACGTAAATAGATGGAAAGCCCTACCATGCTCTTGGATAGGCAGAGTCAACATAGTAAAAACGGCTTTGCTACCTAAATTAATTTACAGAATCAATGCAATCCCTATCAAAATACCAACACCATTTTTTGCCGATCTAGAAAAAATAATTCTACGCTTCGTGTGGAACCAGAGAAGACCCCGTCTAGCCAAAGCAATCTTAAGCAAAAAGAACAAATTGGGAGGCATCTGTCTACCAGACTTCAAACTATACTACAAGGGTATAGTAACCAAAACTGCATGGTATTGGCACAAGAACAGACACGTAGACCAATGGAACAGGACTGAGAACCCAAATATAAAACCAACCTCATACAGTCACCTGATCTTTGACAAATTCCAGAAAAACGTACACTGGGGAAAAGAATCCCTATTCAACAAATGGTGCTGGGAAAACTGGATGGCCATATGTAGAAGACTGAAAGTGGACCCACACCTCTCACCTCTCACAAAAATCAATTCACAATGGATAACAGATCTAAATCTAAGACATGAAACCATAAGAATTCTCAAAGAAAACGTTGGAAAAACTCTTATGGACATTGGCCTAGGCAAAGAATTTATGAAGAAGACCCCCAAAGCAATCACAGCAGCAACAAAAATAAATACATGGGACCTGATCAAATTGAAAAGCTTCTGCACAGCCAAGGAAACTATCACTAGAGTGAACAGACAACCTACAGAATGGGAGAAAATATTTGCATGCTACACCTCTGATAAAGGGCTGATAACCAGAATCTATACAGAACTTAGGAAAATCAACAAGAAAAAATCAAACAACCCTATTAAAAAATGGGCAAAGGACATGAACAGAAACTTTTCCAAAGAAGACAAATGATGGCCAGCAAACATATAAAAAAGTGCTCAACTTCTCTAATCATCAGGGAAATGCAAATCAAAACCACAATGAGATATCACTTAACTCCAGTGAGATTGGCTCATATCAAAAAATCCCCAAACAACAAATGTTGGCGGGGATGTGGACAGATAGGAACACTCACACACTGCTGGTGGGACTGCAAATTAGTACAACCTCTATGGAAAAGAATATGGAGATACCTCAAAGAATTAAAAGTAGAATTACCATTTGACCCAGCAATCCCACTACTGGGTATTTATCCAAAAGAAAAAAAGACATTTTATAATAAAGACATCTGCTCTCGAATGTTCACAGCAGCACAATTCACAATTGCCAAGATGTGGAAACAACCCAGGTGCCCATCAATACACGAGTGGATCAATAAAATGTGGTACATGTATACCATGGAGTATTACTCAGCAATAAGGAACAACAGTGAATTAACACATCTGGTATTATCCTGGTTGGAGCTAGAACCCATTCTTCAAAGCGAAGTGTCACAGGATTGGAAAAACAAGCACCATTGGTACTCACCATCAAACTGGTACTAACTGATGAACACTTACATCACACAGGGCGATAACATTCATCTGAGGGCGGGCGGGCAGGTGGGAGGGGGGTGGAGGGGATGGGAAAAACTCTCACTGAATGGATGTGGGGAGCACAGTTTGGGAGATGACCACGATTGTGGCTCTGACACGGGCAGAACAGGGGCAATGTGTATGGCCAAAGTGTTGTACCCCCATGATATTCTGAAAATAAAAAAAAAATTAAAAAAAAAGATAAAAAAAAAATACAGGAACTAGTGATAGGGTCACAGCATTTCTCTTATAGTTCTCGGACTGTCTGTGCCCCTGTGCTGTGTGACTTTGGGCAGGTCTCCTCACCTCTCTGATCCTTTATCCCTGTCTGTAAAATGAGGGTAACAACAGGCAGTGGCTTCTGGGGCCACTGAGAGAGGTTCAGCCTCTAAAATGATTAGCACTTGATGGGTGTGAAGTGAGCCTGTGATGAACGGGCTGTTGTCACAGATTGTCATAAATGGACCCAGATGCTCGACACTTTGTCTGGAGACTCCCCACAATACACAGAGAGGAGAGGGCTGGGGTCGCACAGTGAGGTGGGCCGCACTGTGGCCCCCACAGACCCTCTCTTGGGCCTTTCCCTGGGAGGCACCTGCACCCTGGGTGGGCTAGGGCTCCCAAGGGGCCAGTCCCAGGAGGTGACCCTGGCTGAAGGTCCTTGGCTAAGGGTCTGGGGACCTGGGGACCCCAGGGAAGGCCCCCCTACAACATCAGCTCCCTGGTGTTCCGGGGAGTGTCCCCTGCCCAGCAAGGGTAGGGGGCGGAGGTGGCACATGCCTGGGGGGGAAGGTGGGGTAGAGGGAGGCCTGGGCACCCTGTGGGGACAGCAGCCAGGCCTCTACCTCCGAGGAGGAGGATGCCCTGCCTCTGTTTCTGCCCTACCCAGAGGACTAGGGGCAGGAGAGTGAGGTGCTGGCCTTGGTGCAGAATTTAAGGGGGGGCAGAAAACTCAGGAATCAAGATAAATAATATTTTAATATGATACTAAAAATAAAAATTAATTCAAACAAATCCACCATGGACAAAATAGCAACACTTTAAAGCCAGTGTCTGCCCAGGCCCCCTCTGGGGCTAACCTTCCTCCTCACCCCCCTGGCTGGTCTCCCCCGGGGTCGCCCGTTCCCGGCTCTGGCCGCAGGACCCCACGTCCTCCAGAGTCTCTCCACTTACCTGCTCCCCGGGCTCCGCACGCTGGACCGGCTGCTTCCCGCCCTGGCTCCGGGGCCTGGGGCCCTGCTCCCAGGTGCCGCGGTTGAGGACAGGAGGCCGTGCGTGCCCATGGCCAGGCCCAGCAGCAGCAGGGGCCAGTGCAGCCTGGGGCCAGGGCCTGGTCCCCCAGGGGCCTCATGGCCTGCCTGGCCCATCCCGAGCCTCTGTCCTTGAGGGCAAAGGCGCCTGTGGCCCGACTTGCGGCGTGGGCTCCCTACAGAGGGGTGCCCTGGTCCCTCTTGCTGGCAGCGGACATCACAGTGTTCCCCAGTCCATGTGGCCCTGTCCTCGCCCTGGACTGGCTCTGGTCCCTGTCCCTTGTCTGGCCCTTTCCAGGGTCCATGGCTGTTACCCCTGGGGGTCTCTCCCAGAGGGACATGTGCCAACCGCCCTGCTGTGGTTGGGATCCAGGGCTCAACTGAAACCCACTGCAGCTGGCTGCCTAGCTCCGCCCCTGGAGCCCTGGGTGGGGCACTCCTGACCTGCCCTCGTCCCCAGTTCCCTAAGGGCACCCTGGGTCTGTGAGCAACTCCCTGGGGCTGCAGGGGTGGTGGAGAGCTGCCCAACGCCCAGCGGAACAGGGGTACCCGAGGGCTTGAGCTTGGGGCTGGGGCTATGTCTTCTCTTCTGATCAGTTCCCCAGCCTGGACCCTGCGTGCAGCACCCTGGCCACACAGGACCACCCCTTCCTTGGTTGGGTTGGCCAAGTCTGGCCAGCTCCCCTCTGGCCCTCTCCTGAGTCAGGCAAGGGCCCTGCAGGGAGTGATTCTATATCCTTCAGGCAAGGAGTAATGGTGAAATCATGAATGTGGAGTCCATCCAGAGCTAAGTTACCTCCAGGCCTCAGTTTCCTTATCTGTAAAATGGGGAGAGAGTTTTTCTGCAGCAGGGAGGTTATGAGGATTAATGAAACCATGTGTTTGCTAAGCACCCAGAGGGTATTGAACAAATTCCGGCTCCCTTTTTGCCCTCCTCTTACTTTGGGATCAGAACAACTCTTGGGGTGTCTTTGGGGCAAGTGTCCCTGTTTCACAGGTGAGAAAACTAAGACCTAGAGAAAATGAATGCCGGGTCCAAGGTCATTCCTGGTGTAGGGTGCAGGGGGAGCTAGAATTTAGGAGTGAGCCAGTCCCTGACATTTCTAGTCCTCCGTTCACCTGGAAGGCTTGTGCCTGGCTCTGGAGGGAACCCAGGCTTGAGTTCTGTTCGGTGGTGGTGGAGGAGGAGAGGGCTGGGCAGGTGCTCTGGGTAGGGTCTGTTTTGAAGCTCAGGAATACAACACATAATATTATGATAATGATGCTGTGTAGCTCTGGCTGAGTGCTGCACAAGCCCTAACACTAGGAGCGAAGATTATCCACCCCTCGCCCCCACTGCCCATTTGAAGATGAGGAAACTGATGTGCAGGCAGATTCCTTGCTTTCTTGATGCCACATGGTCAAGAGGTGGCAGGGCTGGAGTTGGACTCAGAGGCAAGGTGTGCTTTGTTCATGATGACCCAGCTCTCCAGGTCCAGGTGGTAACACGCTGCTTGGTGCATGGGGAAAACCCAAAGCCCAGAGCTAATCACACTGTAGTTGCTCAATTAAACAAGAACTGAATCTGGTGAATAGAGCTTTCTTCTGCCTTGTTTGTCCCCTGGTGTCATTTGGGTTTCATTACCTCCCCCAACACTCATTCTTCCTGGTGCCCCTGGTGCCCCAGCATGAAATGTCTGAGGAGACCCTCAGGACTCTGTATCCCGGTGAGAAAGGACCCTGCTCTGCCACCGTACAGTATTGCAGTGGGGATCTGTCCTCTTAATTCCCTGTTGCTTTTTCTGCCACAAAATCTTTAATACATCCTCTCAAGTTCAGATCTGCAGCCCTCTAGGGCTCTTGACATTTTGTTTCAGCAACTCTAAAAGGGGCCTCCCAGGTCCTACCCAACCGAATTTCTTGGGATGCCCCTTTGGGAGTTGCTTGGCTCACATTTTCAGTCAGATACTTCTTAACTTTCCGGCTAACTTTGGTGACGATCAGTCCAGCTATTTTCATGGGATGTGGTAACAGACACACAACCTGGGCCTTTATTTCAATGGTATAGATTACAGTTTGGGGAGACAATTGTCTGCTGTGGATCTTATATCTCTCCAACAAAGGCACTGGTTGCCTTTCTTCTGAACTGTCTCTTCAAGGATGTTTGTATAGTGAACAACCTTGGAAGGTACAGACAGTGTCTCCCTTTGGAGCAAAGGGCAGGCTTGCTTACTGCCCAGTATAAAAGACTTGGGGTCCCCAAGCTGAGGGGTGCAGATGGCCCTCATGCATCACCCTGTGGAACTGGTGCAAAGACAATGCTGATACTTTGGCAATGGCTATTGCTGTGAATGATAAGCTCTCCTTTGTCTCTGACCCAGGAGTCTTGTGTCTTCTGCCGGTACCCATGAAACTGTGGCAAGCTTACTTTTTAGCTTGCAAGTAGGGTAAAGTCTCAGGATGTCCACAGTTCTCGATGATGATGATACTGAGGAGGAGGAGGAGGAAGAAAGAGACGAATGAGTGAGGATGTGATGTTGTGGGGGGCGACTGGGACTTAATGGTTCGACTCAGCTCATCACATCGGCTTTTAAGGATCTCCAGGCTGGCTCTTTCCATTCCTCAAACATTTCTTGGCCAGGCCTGGTGCTGAGGGCTGGATTATACAAATAAACACCACATATTCCTGATCTTGGAGATGGACAAGACACTGAACAGTAACGGGGTGTGGGTGCCCTAACAGATGTCATGCAGGGTACAGGGGAAGCCCCTGGGAGGCCCCTCATCCAGTCCAGCTTCTCTCTCACTGGGGGGCTTGATCTGCTCCTGCCTCTGACCTTGGGCTCCTTGCACCTTGGGGGCTTGGGCAGGGTCTGCCCTGGGGGTCCAGGCTGATGCTGCTCCCTCCCCAGCCCCCCCACCCCCCATGGGTGTGACACTCACCCACTGCTCAGGACCCAGCTGTGGTTCCCCCCAGGGACAGCTCCAGGTGTCGGGGAGAAGAAGGGGCTGTCCCTAAACAGCATCCCCAGCTGCTCCCCCAATCCCCACCCCTGCACCTGCCATGGTCTCTGGGCAGATGTCGCCACCACAGACCACATCCTCCTGCGGTGACCACAGTCGGAAATCCGGATCTGGCTAGATCCTGGGGATCCTCAAGGGCTGGGCTGGGCTTCCCCAGCTGGTGCAGCTGCAGCTCTGGCCACCCAGGCCCGCCCCCAACCTTTCCCGTTCTGAGATGTGCAAGGGTTGGATTTAGACCCAGGCAGAGAAGTCTGGGTCCAGCTGTCTTGCTCAATGGCCCCCCTGCTCAGGGTCCCTGGCACCTCAGCAGAGCCGTCTGGGTCCCACTTTGGCTCTTCTCTCCCAGAGCAGAGGGGTATGCCCCATCCAGTCCCTTCTGTCTTGCTCCCGTGTCCGAGGGCTCCCTGCACCCCAGCTTCCTGTTGGTCAGTCCCCTGTCCGCTCTCCATCCCACAGGCCCCAGAGACTCCACCTGCAGCCAGTGAGGACTCCTCGCTCCCAGGCCCAGGGGTCCCCAACTCCCCACCCCCCATCCCCCAAACTCAAGCCAGCTGGTCTTTCTTATCTCATCCTGAGCGTCTCACTGTTGGGGCCTGGGGGAGGCACAGGATGGCAAATGACAAAGATTCTGAATCTCTCAGAGACCTCACAGTCAGGGGCTGGCTCTGCAGCTCCTGAGCCCCCTCCAAGGGGTCCCCCGGACCTGCTCCCTCTGTAGATGTCACAGGCTCACTGACCTGGCGGGGATTTTCTAGCTCCTTCTACTGATGAGGAAACAGAGGTTCAGGGAGGGAGAGTTTCTTGCCTGAGACACACAGCAACTTGGTGTAAAGACTGCGTCCTGGGACTTACCAGTGCCAGCCAGAGACCTGGGAGGACCAGCCCTTTTGGACATGGGGTGGAGCCAGCCCAGAACGGGAGGGTGGGGTTCAGGGAAATTTCAGTTCCTTAACCGCAAACTGTCCCCCCAGCTGGCCAGAGTGCAGCCCTAAAGGGAGAGTCCAGGAGGAGGCAGCAGAGACCAGCAGTAGAGAGGCCTGAGCCAGGAAGGGCTGGAGCTCTTCAGAAGGGGGAGGCGGAGACCCGGGGGAGGGCTCCAGTGGCAGGGGCAGGAGGGGGATGCGGGGGCCGGACTCTGGTTCCGAGTCCTCGTCCTCACCAGGCACCCACCTCAGGCACCCTGGGACTGTGGCCAAGACCGGGGTGGGGGGTGGGTGGTGAAGCCATTGAGGAGAGTCACATCCTGATTTTTGTTTTTTGGGCATTAATTTTGACTTTTAAAAATATTGCATTAAATATGTATCTGGATCACTAAGTTTTTGGATGCTTCTTTAAATTTTGCATTCAAGGTGAGTGCCTTACTCACCTCACACTAGTCCTGATTCTGCCTGGAACTCTGAGAAAACACCCTCTAGAAAAATGCATATAAATGCTATGCATCCGCCACACAACCTGTAGCAGGGAAGTGGCCATCTGTGCTGTTCAACACTGTATCCCCAGTCACCTGGCTTGAAATCTGGCACATAGTGGGTCCTCCGTGAATATTTCTTGGCCAAATGAATAAATGGACCAGGATACAACACCAGGCCTATCTGTCCAGAACCTCTTCCCTCTACACCCAGGCACCTCCAGCTTGGCAAGACCCCAGGGTTGAACTCACACCTCAGATCACCACCAGCTCTGCCCTCCGTCTCCGCCCTTGCCCCCAGCAAAAGGGATCACAGGCATCAACTCCTAGTGACGTCATTGATCCCTGGTACTGGCCCTGAGGCCTCAAATTCAATTCCTAGACACAAACAATCCTCCCTTGGGGGACCCTCACGTGGTCATTTCTATCAAAGGGACAAGCTCCTATAGGAGTGGGCCAGCTGACCCTACACCTCTCATCCCTCCACGTGGAGTCGTTTGTGTCTAGAATTTAATAAGGTCCACTCTCTCCCACTAGCACTGTTCATCCTGCAGTGACTGTTGGTGCAGAGCACTGAGACCAGCTGCTCGACCCAACGACGATTCCCGGGACACTCTTGCCCAGGAGGATAAGGCTGTAAACAAGAGAGACTGTGACTCACTGCTGCAGGCAAATTCCTACAACCCAGGTAAACACTTGGCTCCCCGGGGCAGACAGTTCTCACCTGGGCAAATTGTTCACTTGTCCAGTACATGTTTACTAATCACACTCAATTCAAGACCTTCCCTTCCTTGTGTCCACCAACCTGTGCTGTGATGTCACAGAGGTGACCCAATTCTAGTAGTTCCCTTCTTGTAAGACCTGCCTAAAACCACTCAAATCCAGATCCCCAAACCTTATAAACCTCTTCTACTGCCTTCTCCCTTCTGAAACACTAAAATGACTCTGTCTGAGGGTCATTCTGCCTTGATGCTAATGGACTTGGCGTTGCCTGTATATCAGGGTTTCTGTGGTCTTTGGGAGCTGGTAGTTGAGCATCAAAATGACCTGCTCAGTTGACAGTGGACTAGCTGAGCCTGGAGAGGGGCAGGAACTTGCTCCCATCTCTCGGGAACGTGAGGGCAGCGCAGGACTACAAACTTCCCTCCACGTGGAAGGCTGTGTCCTGCTCAGTGGGGCAGGAGGGAGGGCAGGGCTGGGGGAGCCAGGCTGAGCAGACAGGTTTGTGTCTCACTTCCCCGTCTGCCTGTGTCACTGTGAGCAGTGCTGCTGTCCCACACCTGACAGTAATAGTCAGCCTCGTCCCCGGCCTGGGCCCCACTGATGGTCAAAGTGGCCGTGTTCCCCGAGTTGGAGCCTGAAAATCGCTCAGGGATCCCTGAGGGCCGGTTGCTGTCACCATAGATGACCAGCACAAGGGCCTGGCCTGGCTTCTGCTGGTACCACTGCACACTTTTACTTCCAATGCTGTTTCCCCCGCAGGTGATCCTGGCTGTCTGTCCCAGTGCCACTGACACTGAGGGTGGCTGAGTCAGCTCATAGGAGGACACGGAGCCTGCAAGGAGAGAAAAGGGGAGTGGCTAAAGGTGAAGGACCCTTCCTGGGGGATCCCCCAGCCTGTCCTGGACCCACTCCAGGGACTCTGTGCCCACAGGGTGTCCCCTCCCATCGGTCTCAGCCCCAGTGGCCCATGGGCTTGGCCGCTGCAGGGAGCCTTTGGACAAACGAGAAAACAGCCTGTCTCTCCTGGCAGGTGCAGCCCCTCAGGTGCACATAGTCCAGAGAGCACAGTGTGGGGTCTCAGCCCCACCGGCCCCTCATCCTGCAGCAGGGTCAGGAGCCTCCTGCCCACCACACCCAAGGCCCTGCTGAGCTCAGAGTCAGGACCAGACTTTTCCCCGAGCCCTGGGGCTGGCTGGGTGGGGGGACCGTGGGGCAGCACCTGTGCAGTGGGCGAGGAGGCCGATGAGGAGAGGGGTCCAGGCCATGGTGGAGGCGCCCCCGATGCTGCTTCCCGAGGCCCAGGCTGGGCAGGTGCCTCCCAGGCCTGTCTTATCCCCTTGCTGGAGAGAGCTGCCCGAGATGCAAATCAGCCCGAGTCAGGGGCTGCTGCCTGAGGAGCTTTGTGGTTTCCAGAGAAGGGCTCAACCCCAGGGGACCCAGGGAGGGGAGAGGCGGCCCCTGAAGACCCACCCTCAGCACCCGGAATGCTCCTCCACCTGCTGGTACCATAGTCTGGGCCGACATCTCCACCCCAGACTGTGTCCTGGCCTCACTCCTGGGCTGGCCTGGCAACAGCAGAGCTCAGAGGTGAGTCTATCTGCATTTCATGACCCGATTCTACAGGTGACAGTCATAGGCTCAGTCAGGTGCTGGTTCTGTCCAAGATCACAGATCTTGAGCTAAAGAGTTTTTAAAAATTTCTCTCTTGCTACGTACACTTGTAATTTTGAAAAATCCAATTTGGTGCTGTAACTTCTCTCCTTAGTGTGAGCTAATTGTGTAGATCAAAGGTGCTGTGCCTCAGTATCCCCAGTGCGTACTCAGGGGAGGTTACAGATCCCATACTCAAGAAATATCTGGCAGTGACAGAATTTTAGCACCAGTGGTGTGGTCTAGGGGGAAATGAAGTGCCTGGGCCTCTGCAAGAGTAACAGGGACACTCTACAAGAGCAGTTCTGACAGTCAGGGACGCAGAAGAGACTTTACATCACTGTCAAGTAGAAAACACACGATAGGTTTCTCATTAGGTCTCAGGTGGTGGTCACTGCCCCTCCCTGCATGTCAGCATCTCCCTGAGGCCCAGACACCCAGCCCCAGGGACTTTGCCAGGTGACTCTCTGCTGCCCCCTGGTGGCCGCTCCACACTGGCTGCGGGAGGCTCAGGGGCCTCCTTGTCTAGGTGCAGATGCAGAAGCTGCTGCTCAGGTCCCTGCTTCCCTGATCCACGGGCTGCTGGCCCCAGGGGAGGATTCCTCTCCTCTGTGTGGCCCCTGCCTGCCTCAGGCCAGGCACGAGGGGCTCAGACACCCATGAAAATATGATCAATACAGAAACAAAGACAGCGAAGCCCCCACTGTAAGGGACAAGGGCACACTTGTGACAGGCAGCGTGTGGAAAGAGCTGAGCCAGGGCCCTGCGGGGAAGAGTCTGGGGTGTGAGGATCTGAAAGGACAGTGGCGACCTGAGGGGATCTGGGATTCAAACCAGTTCAGGTCTGATGTGATATTTTCTTGTCCGTGAAGAGTTTGGGGCAGGTGTGGTGTGTAGTCAGGTGTGGCGAGGGGCGTTTCCTGGTTTCTCATCAGGTGACCTGGGAGGGGCTGAGCACACACTCACTGGGGTGTCCTGGATGCTGCTGCTGAGGTGGGGACAGGTGAGACACGGGTGGGCTCAGACACGCCCCTGCCTGGCCCTGCTCACCTGGGGCTGAAGACTCTCGGAGGGGAGGTTGCTCATCTGCCTCAGCCCTGCTGTCCCCACCATGCAGCCATGAGGGGACTCAATGTGCTGTCAGTTCTGTTCATTCCGGGTCACCTTCAATGCACCGACCACAGACGGGTTGACTGTTTTCTGGAAAGTTCTCCTGCAGTTCCCCTTTCATCTCAGCCATGCAGTTGAGGGCATTTCCTCTGCCAAGTCTCTGGATTTCCATGTTTGGCAAGAAGTCTATGTGCTCCTTGTCCACAACATCCTCCTTCATTTAAACACTGTCCAGTGAAATGGTCCTCGTGTGTCAAGGTGGCCATGTTGGGAGGTCACCACAACGTTCCTCACTGTATCTCCACCAGTTGGACATTCCCCAGCACTGAGGACAGCCGTGGGTTGTGAGGTCATTGGGATCTTCTTTCTTTTCCGAGAGCGGAAGCCTGTGGTAGGGCTGAGTGATGGGACAACAGCCTTTCGTGGGCCACCTGGTTCCTACCAGGGCCTTGCTCCTGAGGACAAAGACTTGGGCGTAACTGGGATGTCCATGGTGCTGGTGTGCAGGTCTTTCAGAAAATAGGTTTGCCTGAATGTTATCATCCTTCACAGCACCCACACTGTGACACCATGACATTGTTGACATTTTCGACTCATCAGTCAGGATAAAGAAACAGCTGTTTGCCAGGTTATTACCTACAACTTCCTCACTGCACGTGCTGTGGCCTCACTGCACTGACTCCTTACGTGTGGGATAGAGGACCTTGTCATTCCTGTCCTGCTCCTTGCTCAGGCATTGTCCCCACCACACGATGGCATCACTAGGTTCTCCCCAACCCTGTGATTCTTGCTGTGCTGGGCAAAACCTTCTGCTTCTAGTAACCTGCTCCCTAAATGCTTTGCCTGGAAGTATATCTGTGAACATAATTTTTCTGTCTGAGACTCAATAGCTGTTAAAAGTCACCCTCCCTTCACCTGTGACGATTGTGACAGACAGGGAAGGGCTTCTGTAGCTTTGCTGGAGCCCTGGCTGCACTGTGGGGTGTTTTGCACACGTGATGCACAGTGGGGTTGGACCTGGCACCATCAACCCATTAAAACTCTGGGACGAGTGGATTTCATTGTACAGAGGACTCTCTGTGCCCCTGTTGCCCTAGAGAAGTGACCGGGAGGGAGGATTCTCCATCATTAACCTCATCAGGATGGGACACGCACCAAACCTCCTCCTGCATGTCACACCTCATTTTCAAAAGTCACACGTTTGGACATCACATCTGTTTGGGGAACAAAAACGCTAATAAGACATGAGACAGTTGACGTCATATGAAACTACGTGGACGATGGGGAAGATGTGAACACTTCACAATCCCAGTCACTACTGACCCACGTGACCCATGTTTACACGTGTGCTCCGAGTGCTGGTGGTTGGGGAGTGAAGATTCAACGCTGGCTGCAAATTCCATTTTTAGGATGACAAATGCCTTCAGTGTCCTACTCCGTCAACGGGCCTTGACCACACACACGTCGGTGGTGGGGCTGTCATCAGCTACTGTGTCCCCTCCGTCCACTCAGTGCCCAAAAGTCATGAACGACCTCCCCCTTGAAGGTTGAGGTCCCCTGAAATGGACTCTACAAGTGAGCCTGGTGCTACTGCACACAGTGAGCGTTGTCCTACTCTGCACAATAAACGCGAGTTTTCTCATAGAACTGTTTGCAAAATGTTCGATAAACTTCAGGATCCAAGAAATACAGTTTGAAAAATGTTGGATCAGAGAGAACTTGGAACCTAATCTGATCGTCAAAAACTGGAGGATCCCGACAGGTAGTGAAATTAAACAGACATAAGACACTTTCTCATGCAACTGGGGACCTGACTGTGGCCTGCACAGGGAGTGCTGTCAATATTCTCTCTACTGACAATGGGGGGGGCAGCACAGCAGGGTGTCACAGGTGTCCCATCATGGAGAGGACATGTGTGTATAAGTGCTGCTCACACTATGCTTTCAACTCTTTGTGTACACGCATGATGTCACACTTAAGCCAGTTGTGCTTCTAAAGAAGAAGAAAAAAGAACCTGAGAGATTCCAAAGGAGAAGAGAAACCCCAGTGAGCCTGGTCCTAGCGTCCTGGTGTCAGACATTCCTCCGGGCGAACAGCACCAGCTCCACTGAGCAGGACACTCCCCTCCTGCCAGTAGCCCTGGAACATAGAGCAGAGGGGCAGTGATGGGCTTGGCACTGAGGGTTTCCTGGTGAGCCCCCAGGAACTCAACTCAGACCGAAAGATAAAATCAAAACACACAGGAAGCTGGAGTCAAACCCAGTCAGGTCAGACGTGGCTGTTGCAGATGATGGAGCTTTGGGGGTAGTGTCAGACAGTGCAGCCAGGACACATTCCCCAGGCAGGGACCTTGGTGGTGGCAGCATTTCCTCTGCAGTTTTGGTGACATATCAGAATGGGCCACCCCCTACAGTAGAATCAGGAGGGGAAGGAGACTTCTGGGTCAGGCTGACCCCAGGATGGGCCCAGAAGGCCCGGCCTGCTCTCACGGGGATGCTGGGAGTGGGGTGGAGTCTGCAGTGTCTCCCACAGAGTGAGCGAGTTCAGAGTGGCTGTCGTGGGGTCTGAGCTGCAGAGCTGTGGGGAAGGTTCCTAGGACTTGGCGTCACTGGAGCCAGTAGATGGGCAGCCAACAGGAGCTCTATTCAGTGCAAACAGTCACAAGTCATCAAGAATGGCCAAGGGCAGGGGTCCACGTGAGAACACCAATCTCCTGCCCAGTTGTTGGACGAGACAATTTTCTAACCCAGAACCCCTGCGTCAGGAAGAGGCCCCAGAGGAAAATCCCTGCAACATTGTGGCAATCGTAAAAGTCAGGGTCAGCCCTGATGGCTACTCCTGGTGTCGTGGGTACATGCACTGAACCCAGCCAGGCCCATTCATTTCAGCTGTGGCAGTGGCTGCTCCCGTGCCACAATGGCAGGTGGGGTAGTTGCAACAGACCCCATATGGCTTCTAACACTGAAAGGTATGCACCTGGCCTTTATGCATGTGATATGTTCTGATTATTTCCCCAAATCCATCCTATCTACGAGTATAAATAAAAAACATAGCACATCCCGAGGTGGGGAAGGACGTAGACTAAGTGCCACCATTATAGACCTAAAGACTCATGGGTTGGGGTTGCTTCTATTGTTTTGTTTTGTTGTTTGAGACAGGATTTCACTGTGTTGGCCAGAGTGGAGTGCAGTGGCGTCCTCACCTCCCACTGCAACCTCAGTCTCCTGGGCTCAAGGGATCCTCCTGCCTTGGCCTCCCAACGTGCTCAGACTACAGGTGTGAGTGACCGTGCCCAGCCTGGGGTTGGTTTCTAAATCCATGTAATTTATTGTCATGGTCCTCAAAAATTTATCCTAGAAGATAAAAATAGATATATACAGATCCACTGCATTTGCAATGTTTGCCTGATGTGGAATCTGCTACAGCAGAATGACATGGCTACAGGTGCATATTATGCACCAGTGATGCAGAAACTGTGTTCTGTGTTCTTGTCACAGAGTATGATCAGAAACAGTGTGATTCATGAGAATAAACAACAGTGTATGGTTGTCCTTCTTCCCCTCAGCTGCATTAACTCTCCCTTCCCTGTCATAATATAGTCCATGGTGGCTGGGGCCATGTGGACATCCAGGAGATTCCAGGGCTGCACCATATGGGCGTATTTGGATCAGGTGTGCATGCAGTGCCAGGTCTATTGCAGATTTGGGCAGACACAGGCACTCAGAGTGTGGAACATAAACACTAAGAAGAGTCATCCCTCCTTATCAGCAGGAATGTGTAGGGTCTAATTGTTTGGAGCATCTGAGCATGTGCCACAAGAGGAAGGACAAAATATTACATCCCAGCTCCCATTAGGGAGAACCATGAAGTCTGTGTGGTCACGCTGGTTCCTGGAAGCAGCATTATTCACACCAGGGATGTGTCTCAACCCGAATCGCAAAAACAAGGAAAGTTTCCCTCATGTTCTTGGGTCCCAGAGCAGGAAGGCTGGCTCAGGTGCACGCAGGGTGTGAGCTGTGCTGCTGTCTCAGCCTGGGACCCAGCAGCCTCCTCCACATGCAGAGACTGGGGACAGGAGCAGAGACCTGCATTTATGTCAAGCTCCCACAGGCAATCCTAGTGTAGAACCACGGGATTGTGTAACCTGCCATGCAGTTTATGATGAAATTTACACAGCTTTTGGAAATGTTCATTCTCTCCTTGCTACACCTGACACCCTCATGCATACTTTTTTCTCACTTACGGTAGGACAAGTCTTGTTCTCAGACACCCAGAGCTGGTCTGGTCCCATCAGACCAACTCATCCTCTGAACACGATCCCCCTGGCTCACAAGCCCTCTTCTCTCAAGACCACGTTCTCAGACACAGAAACTCAAAGAGCGGGTCCTTGTCCTGCCACATTGTTGGTCTCTAGTGCAGGAACCAGGCTCTCTGGAGACGTTTCCATCCCATGAACCTGTGCACTGGTCTCTGCAGGGCCCTGGAGTAAAGTGACAGGACACTTGGATATAAAGTGAAACTAATTCTTTGTGAAAAGCAGGAATCAAATGGAAATATGACACGCTTTCCCTGCTGCTTGGGCTGCACTGAGGAAGGGGCGTGGTGAGTTGAGACCGAAGTCACGGTCGTAGCTCAGAGGGTGCTTGAGAGCGAGAGCCAGCAGGGAGGTTCCTGTCCCACATCCCCATGCGTCTGTGTCACCGTGAGTCACTGCCAGCTGCTCCCACTGCCATGGTAGGTGGCACAGTAATAGTCAGCCTCGTCCCCGGCCTGGGCCCCGCTGATGGTCAGGGTGGCCGTGTTCCCCGAGTTGGAGCCAGAGAATCGCTCAGGGATCCCTGAGGGCCGGTTGTTATCATCATATATAATCAGCACAGGGGCCTGGCCTGGCTTCTGCTGGTACCAGTAAGCATTTTTATTTCCAATGTTTTTTCCCCCACAGGTGATCCTGGCTGTCTGTCCCAGGGCCACTGACACTGAGGGTGGCTGAGTGAGGTCATAGGAGGCCACAGAGCCTGCAAGAATAAAAAATGAGAGACAAAAAGCTTGAAACCAGGGGGCTCACACCAAGAATATTTTCCCACCTGTCTGGCCTGCTAGAGCTCCAGGGATGAAAGAGCCCTCAGGTCACCAGTGAGCACAGTGTGGGGGTCTCAGCCCCACTAGCCAGGCTTGTCCCTGAGTCCTGGGGCTGGGCGGGTGGGGGGACCCTGGGGCAGCACCTGTGCAGTGGGCGAGGAGGCCGATGAGGAGAGGGGTCCAGGCCATGGTGGAGGCGCCCCCGATGCTGCTTCCCGAGGCCCAGGCTGGGCAGGTGCCTCCCAGGCCTGTCTTATCCCCTTGCTGGAGAGAGCTGCCCGAGATGCAAATCAGCCCGAGTCAGGGGCTGCTGCCTGAGGAGCTTTGTGGTTTCCAGAGAAGGGCTCAGCCTCAGGGGACCCCGGGAGGTGAGAGGCGACCACTGAAGACCCATCCTCAGCGCCCAGGATGTTCCTCCACCTGCTGGTTTCATAGTTGGGCACAGACTATGCTCTTTTTTTTTTTTTTTTTAAATACAGACTGGGTCTCGCTCTGTCACCCAGGCTGAGTGCATTGGCATGATCATACCTAACTCTAACCTGAAATTCGTGGGCTCATGCAGTCCTCCAGCCTCAGCCTCCTAAGTAGTTGGACTACAGGCATGGGATATCACATCAGCTAATTTTGTTGTGTTTTGTAGACAGGGTCTCACTCTTGCTCAGGCTGGTCTCAAAGTCCTGGCCTCCAGCGATCCTCCTGCCTCGGCCTCTGAAACTGCAGGGACTATGGTGCAGCCTGAGACTATGTTCTGGCTCCCGCCTGGGCTGGCCTGGCCACATGGTACTCAGAGGTGTGTCTGTCTGCATTATTTGACCCTGTTTTACAGGTGACAATACGAAGCTGTGACAGGTTCTGGGTCTTGCCGCAGGGCACAGCTCCACAGTTGCAGGGAGTGAATAAACTTTCTTCCTGGCTAAGGACATGAGGAGTTTTTTACAGATCCATGAAGGTACTGTCAGTTCCTGCCTTTGCTTTGGGCTCCGGGGCAGTCACAGAAGCTGTGCCTCAGTATGTCCAGTGTGTTCCCAGAGCCACGTGCAGATCTGGTGCTCGGGAAATGTCTGACAGTTACACAGTTTTAGCACAGTTGGGGTGGGCTGCAATGAAATGCAGGGCAGAACTGGGACTAGGGCCAGGGAAATAAGGAAATTCTACAGGAGCCAGATGTGAGAACAGGGCAAAAGAACTTGTACATCAATGTGAAAGACAATACTCTAGAGAAGGAAGAACACCATTTCCTCCAGGTCTCAGGTGGTGGTCACTGCCCCTCCCTGCATGTGAGCGTCTCCCTGAGGCCCAGACACCCACCCCAGGGGGCTCTGCCAGGTGACTCTCTGCTGCCCCCTGGTGGCCGCTCCACACTGGCTGCTGGAGGCTCAGGGGCCTCCTTGTCCAGGTGCAGATGCAGAAGCTGTTGCTCAGGTCCCTGCTTCCCTGATCCACGGGCTGCTGGCCCCAGGGGAGTCCTCTCCTCTGTGTGGCCCCTGCCTGCCTCAGGCCAGCCACGATGGGCTCAGACACCCATGAAGGCATGAGCACTTCTATTTGCCGGAGGAGGAGGCAGGTCCACTTGAGGTGTCCCTGAACATACCTCTGCAGTGCTGGGTGGTCATGCGGGTGGGTCCAAGGCTTGGCACTGGGGCACACAGGGCTCTGAGGTGGCTGTTACGTGTGCGGGCTGTGGGTGCAGAGCCAATGTCAGGGGAAGGTGGCTCCTGCACCAAAGTCAGAGGCAGGAGAACATGCACCCGGCGTGTGTTCACTCAGACACACTCTGGTCTTGCCCACAGCCCATCCTGGGAACTCAGCTGTCTCGCCCATGGGTTACACGTCCAGGTTCCCAAAGGATGACACCAAGGACACAGCAGGAGCCCCATGGGACTTTAATGTGTGGCTGTCCCTGGTCACACTGGGCTCCTTCTGCCCTTCACTGCTGTCCTCTGTGGAGGCTGGGGGTGTGTCAGGTGACAGCTGCAGCAGTGACCCGGGACAGAGACACAACAGCAGCCTGTGTGGTCAGAGGATCTCCCTTCCCCAGGGGGGAACCTTCAGGAGCCTGGGGATGCAGCGCCAATGGGGTCAAGGAAATGGGACCTGGATTTGGGCCTGCCCAGGATCAGAGGGGGACCCGAGTAAGGGAAGAACAGGGTGAGGGGCCCCCAGTGTAGACCCTTGAGGACACCTGGAGACAGGACAGGTGTTCATTCCAACTCCTGAGATCCTTGAGGGAACTCTTGAGTCAGGGATGCATGTCTGTGTTACAGCAACAGTAGATGGGCAAATAAAGGCTTCAGCATCAGAGAGAGCGAGAGCGAGAGAGAGAGAGAGAGAGAGAGAGAGAGAGAGAGAGAGAGAGAGAGGTGTGTGGGGGAGAGAGGCCAATGTCACAATTGCATTCTGGTCTCCTGACCCTAATTCCAAGCATTTTCCTTAAGGAAGGGGAAGAGTGTGAACCAGGCTAGTGACATCAGGGCATGTGTCTCAGTCTCCCTGTGTCCATGTCATAGGCAGCTTTGTCGTCACCCCCACTGGAGGTCATCCTCAGCCTGTCCCCTGCTGAAGGTCAAGGGTGCCCTGTTCCTAGACTCAGTGTAAAACAATAGATCGACATTGCAGGAGGAGGTCTGTACCACAGTGACGTCCCAGTGTGGGCACCAACCTGTATCCTGCAGGTACCAAGACAGAGCAGAGATGTCCCTGCCTCCTCCTGAGCAGCTGAGGACTGTCTGCACCATGACCCTGAGCACCTCTGGGACACAGAGCCTGCAACGGGGGAGAGAGAGGATGTCAGAGACCCAGGGGCTGATTTCCACAGGGATCCCCTGACAGTGTCCCCAGCCTCAGGGTCGGGGCCGGGACAGCCCAGGACCCATGGGGGCTGAGCCTGAGGGCGGGACCTGGGAGGCTTCACCTGTTCAGAGAGTGAGCGGGAGAGGCATCCAGGCCATGGTGGAGACACCCCCAAGCTCTGCTTCCTGGGCCACAGCAGGAACCTCTCAGATGCGTGTCCTAGTTAAGGGCTCATTAGAACCTGGTGTCTCAGTCAGTTTCCTTGGAGCCGGGCCTGAGTGTGACACTCAGAACGTGTTTGATGCATGTGAGGGATAGAATGAACTGTCCTAACTCAGTCTGGGAAAGGGACCTTGAACACCTGTTGACCCCCCTCCAGGGGGGCTGGTCTCCTCCTCAGGTGCCACCTGTGCAGGTTCAGCCTCTCCCACGACCTTCCCCACTGTGGCGCTGCTGCCCCTGCTGGTGACAAATCCTTTCTCATCTAAGGGAATCCCAGACCTATGCTGTCCAATAGCAACACAATGTGAGCCTTCTAGGAAAGTCCAATTTCTATTTGCTATGTTAAAAATTTAATTTAAAAAATTATTTAAAATAATGTATTTGTTTAATCCAATATTTTGAAAATATTATTTACACATGTAAATCAAATATCCTTTTTGAGATATGTTCCATTTTTAATATTAAATCTTTGAAATTCTAGCTGTGCTACATGTTTATAGCACATCTCAACTTGGATACAAAATTTCATCAGAAAAGTACTTCATATTCATTTATATTTCTTAAAATTTACAGTTGATAATGTAGAGTTATATACCCAATATGTTCCAGTCATACTTAAAAGTTTTCCAATAACTGAATTGAGTACTAAAATACCATTTAGCTTGAGTATTTGCATCCACCATGACAAAAGTGGCTCATGTTTTCTATAAGAATTGATTGAATTGGTTTCAAAAGCATATCATTTTCAAAAACAGTACATTTGCCCAAGTTAAGTAAATTCACTGACTCTTGGGTCAACAGAGTCTATTAACATTGAAATTAATGGGAACTGCACATATAAGAAGCAACTGTGAACTTATCAATTCCAGCAAAGTGTTCTCCCAAAATTCGTGCAGTGTTTGTACCTAATTCACCCCATACTGTTGATTACAATTAAAATATTCTGCAAATTTTCCATGTTAGGAAAATACATAAAATTATGATTATTGACTTATGTTATGAAATGTTTCGATTTTTTAATAAATTCTCATTCCTCCCTTTGAGTACCACAAACAACCTTTGTCTTCACTTGATCTTCAAATTCAGTTTATGCCCCTGCAGGGTACATTGGAGAGAAAGAGCCAGTCACAGAGTCATTTTTCTGATGCTTGATTACTGAGTCTCTGACAAGTGAACCTTTGGTTTCAAGAAAATCTTTAACTGCAGTGAACACCCTGGGAGCCTTTGTAAGCTCCTCCAGGAGTCCCGGCGAGTGCTGGGGGGGAGCACAGGATTGTCTCCTTCATCCTCTTCTTCTCCTTCCAGCAGGGGCTTACGCGGGTGACAGGTCACAGCATTTACAGGTATGGACTGAATGGCTTCAACGTCTGCATCCGTGAGGCTTTCAATCAAGTCTGCTGTAGAAACCTCAGCACAGATGTTTCCAGTATGCACTAGACAGTGGAAGGGATAAAAAAATCAGTCTCTTACTTTATACTTCCAATACATCCAGATTTTTGGCATCACACAGATGGAATACCGTCTATCATGTTACCAACAGTTTTTTTCACATCTATGCTAAATTCTCCTTTGAAAGATATGAGAGATTCAAATATACCTGTGCCACAGATTCCACACTTCAGGCTGTATTTCTTTGTAGATTTCAGTGTCCCTTAGATATGAGGTTCCCCAAATATCGACAGTGCCGTGTCTCATAGAGCACAACTCATCTACAGCTTAAGAACAGGACTTACAATTTTTCAAATTTGTTATAAATTATCATTTGACGTTGTGAGCAAGGTCACAATGGGCCATTCACTTGGTGGTTTAATTAATGCTCATTTAATGTGCAGTTTATTTGGTGCCTAATGGAAGATCTTTCACTCTCTGTAAAATATCTTTTAACATATTTCCACATAATTATGTTATAAATTTTCCATAATGAAATTATAACCTTTTCCACCTTTCAATCCAAAAACAAATTTCTAATAGTGCTTCTGAAACCTGAACTGGGCACCAAGACTGTGGCTGAACTGATCCAGGGCTGGTAGGGGACAAGTAGTGGCATTTTGTTGCCAAAGACACTGTGAATGTGGTTACCAGGAGGCAGAGCTGAGCCACAGAAGTCATCAGAATGACTCGACAAGATCATGGCCATGGTCTCGGTTCTGGTGCCCCTAAGCCGGGAGTCGACGGGCAGCCCAGCAATTCTTACCTTCCTGTGTGAGCAGAAAGCTCTGTGTTGGGCAGACTGCCAAGGCCACTGGGCCGTGGCACAGGCTGTGCTTGGCTGTGGGCCACTGAGCTCTCCATGGGCCTGAGCTGCCTACGACCTGGCTGTGACCTGACACAGCAGCCCCAGGGTGGGCACTGCCAGCAGCTGCCACCATCGAATGCAAGGACCGCATGTGACATTTGAGTGACCAGGTCATGAGGTACAACAAAGTGGCATGAATAGGTGGCCCAAATAGTCATGACCTGACACCTGCTCCATTCCCTGAACTCTCTCAGCCACAGCCTGGGCCTCCTGGGAGCTCCCTGGGACCAGTTGGTGGAGGAGGAAACAACTCAGGCTTGGTTTGCAGAGGTTTCTGCACGACATGCAGCTGCCACTGACGCTGGACAATTTCAGTACTACGTCTCCTCTCAGGGACATCCCTGAACAGGGATTTGCTTCCTTTGACTGCAGTGCTCCTGCCAAAGCTATTATCCCAGAACTACAGAGTATCCCCCCACTGTTAGGCTACTCCAATGGGGGCTCTGACCAGGGAACTCATTTCTTAGCAAATAAAGGACCGCAGTGGGCCCATCCTCATGGAACTCAATAGTCTCACCATCCTCCCCACACTCTGAGGCATCTGGCTTAGATGAATGGTTTAGTGGCTGCTTGGACACTCGGTTACTGTGCCAGCGAGGTGGGAAAGCCTTGTGGGGTTGGGGTCTTGTCTTCCAGGATGGGGCACGTGCTGGGAGTCAGGGCCTAGTATGTGGTACTGTGTCCCCACAGCCAGCATCCATGGGCCCAGGAACGCAGGGGTGGGTTGGAGTGGCTCCACTCGCTCGTGTCCTCAGTGATCCACAGGCAAAGATGTTATGTCCCCTCCGCCTGCCTTCTGCTCTGCTGGTCTGGAGATGTCAGCTGCAAAGGAGGAGGCTTCTTCCAGGGGACATGACACTAAGTGCACCGAACTGAGGGCTGAGAGTCCCCTGTCCCTCTGGGCTTTTCATCCCCACATGGATGTCACCCTCTCCCTGTCCTTCCACTCAGACTCTCCATCCATAACTCACACCCTGGGCAACAGGACAGCCTGGTCCTGCCAGCCCCAAACCCGCCCCTGACCACCCTCTGCAGAGCCTGCCTGGAGGGCTGGACGGACAGGCAGCCTGGGGGTCTCAGGTCCGGGTGACCTGGGCCAGCCCTGCTCATGGCTGTGTCCACAGTCCTCCTGGGGCTAGAGGGAGAGGGTGACACAGACGGGGAAGGGGTTTGTGTCTCACTTCCCCATCTGCCTGTGTCACTGTGGGATAGGGCCATTGCTTTCTGATGACTGACAGTAATAGTCAGCCTCATCCTCAACCTGCACCCCAGTGATGGTCAAGGTGACCGTCGTCCCTGAGCTGGACCCAGAGAACCGCTCAGGAGTCCCTGAGGGCCGCTCGCTGTCTTTATATATCATCAGCACAGGGGCCTGGCCTGGTTTCTGCTGGAGCCACTGAGTATATCTTTTTTCCAGTAAATCTCCAGAGCAGGTGATCCTGGCCGTCTGTCCCAGGGACACCGACACCGAGGGTGGCTGTGTCAGCTCATAGGAGGACACAGAGCCTGCAAGACAGAAGAGCAGCAAGAGCTGAAGAGGGAAGGACCCATCCTCAGGGGATTTAACCCAAAGGCTGTGCTGGGCTGAGCTCAGGGTTTGGGGCAGGCGCAGGATGGGGTCCTGTGGGGGCTGAGCCTGGGGCAGGGGCTGGGGGCAGCACCTGTGCAGAGAGTGAGGAGGGGGAGCAGGAGAGGGGTCCAGGCCATGGTGACACCCCCAGAGCTCTGCCTCTGAGCCCACAGCACAGCTGGGCTCCCCCAGGCCTCTCTTATTCCCTCTCAGGCCCTGTGGGGCAGTGAGTGTTTGGTGTTTACGCAAATTCATGTCCCCTGGGCCTCCTGCTTGAGGGATGTCACTCAACCAGCTGTGGGGGCAGCACAGGGACAGAGCAGGAAGGGGTGGGAGCCCCCAGCTTCCTCCATCTGCTTCTCAGGTAGCAAATCAGCCTTGACCTCTAAGGCCTGAGGTCACAGTCACGTTCCTGGGGACTGACCCCACGACCACTGTCCCAACCATCCTGGCTGTGTCTGTCCTGGGCCAGGCTCAGCAGGGCTGTGTCCCACCCAGGGGCCTGGCCATGGGGCTGAGCTGGGCACGGCTGACATAACTCATCACACCTGACCCAGCATAAGGGGCACCTGGACCATCCTCTTCCTCCTCCTCCACCTCCCCTCTGGGTCCCCAGAATCACTGAGGTCCCACCTGCTCATTTCATCTAAATGATGTCCTGTGTCGTTAGGATTATTGGGAATCATTTACTACAGGGTCATTTGCTTGTTGAACAACCCACCGCCCGCGTCTGGGGGCTCATCACAGCTCCTGGTCTGATTGCACACGGGGTGTGGCTCCTTCTGTGACGCCCCCATCCCCCCATCCCCACAGTGGCTTAGGAACTGTCACCCTCAGCTCCTTCCGTTCTTTATTTCGTTTTCATCAATGTTTTACGTAAACTTGGGAAAAGCACCAGAAACCCAGATGTGACTGAAGACGCAACCTTAGGCCCCGTGGTCACTGTGAGGTCACAGGGCCACTGTCTCTGCACAGGGCCCGAGGTCTGGAGGGGCACGGTCAGTGGCTCCTGCAGCAAGGTGGATTCAGCGTGGACAAGACACAGCTCCTGCTTTCACGGGTCCCTTATTGTCATGGGGTAGTGAGAGGGACACACTGGGTTTGCAGCCCCAGCAGAGTCCCCACCACCTTCTACCTGCGCAGTGTCTTCTAGAGGAAAACCCAGGTGCTGCTTTCCCTGGTCCCTGTCAGCCAGGATAGACCTCGTGGCCCAGCGCTGGCCCATGGGGTGTCAGTTCACCCAGCTGGGGTTCTTTTCAGGGAAATTTCCCTCTTGTGAAGGAAAGAGACAGACCTGATTAGTGCAGCACCTTCCTCCTTGAGTGTGGGTGTGAGAGCTGGAGCTGCAGCAGCCACCCTGAGGTGTTAAGTCAACACGAATAAAAGCAAAGCCAACACAGTAGGAATGATGGAATAGAAAATTGGAAACATTCTTTGTCTTTCAAGGAATTTTTCAATATCTGGAGAACAACAACCATCTAACACCAGACTTACTTTTTTTTTGCATCAAAAAGGGCAAACTGCTGTTCATGTCTCTGTTTTGCATGTTTGTCCTTGCAGTTAAAAACATTCCCCTGTGACTTTAGGAAATAATTAACACAAATAAGTCATTATAAAAAGTAATTATAGGGACAAAACACTTCAGTGGTAGTTGCCATGCAGGTAATTAACGCAGAGATTAGACAGCAAGTGATGGGCAGGCCGTGTAGTGACCAGGGGCTGGGGGACCTCCCTGAGGAGGTGTCTCTGGAGCTGTTCTCAGGGTGGGAAGAGAGAAGTCACAGGGAGTGTGTGGGGAAGAGCTGAGTCAGGGCCCTGAGGGGAAGAGTCAGGTGTGTGTGAGGTTCTGAAGGGACAGTGTTGTCCTGAAGGGGGACTTGGACTGAAAGCAGCTCAAGGCCAATGTGATATGTCTGGTGAGTGAAGAACCTGGGGGCAGGATGATGTGTGGTCAGGTGTGATCAGGGAATTTCCATTAATAAATCAGGGATGTGGAAGCAGCTCAGCACATCCTGGGGCCTCCAGGTCGGTGCTGCTGGGGCAGGTGAGACACAGGGGGTTCAACTTGCCCCCTGTATTTTCCCTGTTGTAAGTGGGGCTGAAGCCTTGGGTGAATGGTCACTGCCCCTTTGTCCCTTTCCCGGACCCTGTGTCCTCCCTGAAGCCGTGACTGTACGCTGCTCCCTGTTCTTCCTGTCGGGCCCCTCTGTCCATGGTCCCCCATGATGGCTGACCCTGTTTTCCCTAATGTCCCACAGACTTGCTGACCTGGGGGGACTTGGGGGTGGGGAGGCCACTGGACAGAGAAGGAAGGGCCAAGAGAGGGAGTGACAATCCCAAGGTCACCTGGAAAGGAAAAGAGAAGAGCTGGACCCAGGTCATTCTAGGCCCTAAACAATAACCTCTGATTGTGCTGGAGCAGCCTGGGCTGGGCAGTGAATGTGGGAACATCCTCAGCCAAAATTTTTTGGCCCTGATGGAGAAGCCTGTCCCTGTCAGTTCTCCCAGCTGCCTGCAGGGGGTGCCGCAGCACCGCGACACGGGCAGGTCAGGCCCCGGGAGGGCGGCCAGATCCCTGCACCTTCGGGGCTGATGCTGGGAAGAGGCTCTTTCTTGTGGAAATGCAGAGCTGGGGCTGCGTCCGGGCACACGAGGGCGTCTCATCCTTAGGGCGCCTCCGTCCTGGGCCCAGGCGTCCTCCCACCTCTCTGGTGCCTGGTTCTCAGGAGCAGAAGATCAGAGAACGGGTCCCCCACCTGTCCCAGGTTGTGTGAAAATTCAGAAGACTGTGGCTTCCTGATGCAGATCTCCCGGGACGCTCCAGGAGCCTGGGACCTGCTGAGTCGGCTCTCACTGCAGGTCAAGCAACAGGGAACATGTCAGGGTTTCCTTTTGTACCATGGTGTTTTCAAAGATTTTGTTTTCCTTAACTCCTAGAATCGGGAGCCTTGCAGAGATGTGTTCACTTGTTCATGGGATGAGAAATACCTCCAAGGGGACTGGTTCCTGCATCCGTCCACATGTTCAAAAATCACTAATTCAGACGTCAGACATGTATGGAGAGCACAAGGTGTAATGAAGCATATGTAGAAGGGCGTGTTATACAACCAAGGGAGGAGATGGGAGAAAATGTGAACAAGTCACTGTCCCTTCACTTCTAGCCCCTGTGATCCACGGTTCCAAGGTGCACACAGGCCAGGTGGGCAATGGGCAGCTGAGATTCCGCGCTGGAAATCCCGCCTTCAGAGGACAGGTTCCTTCCTCTTCCTACTCCACCAGCCGACTTTGTCCCCTTATGCACGTCAGGGTTGGGGCATCCTCAGCCCCCATCTGTCCCTCTGTGCAGTTCAGTGTCCAGCAACTATGATGACCTTCCCCTAGCGGGTAAGATCTGAACTGGACTCTACAGTAGACACGGTCCTACTGGGCACAGCAGCCAGAGCTCAACAGCAGAGAACACAGTCCTGTGGAGCACAACATGCACAGTCTCACTGCACACAAACCACACGCCCCTGCTGTGCAGAGAAATGGCCCACTGCCACCAATGGGCATTGTCCTTTCTGATGGCACTTTTTTCCAAAGTTTTTCACAAGCCTCTGGTTATAAGTAAACCAAGTTGAGAAATGCTGACTCAAGACAGCAAATTACCCAGTGTGAGCTGGGAATCTTGAGGATTCTGGCTGGCAAGAAATTAACCAGCGTCAACTGGGAAGTGCGACCTTAGACCAGACGGAAGATCCTCATTAGTTTTTGAGAGAGAGAGAGATGCTGTACATAGGGAGAAGGAAAAGTGTTTAGTATTCTTTTAACTTTTTATAATTGAATGATTCTAAATTCCACTAGTTTTACTTCTTCCCAGATATGCAATTTTTAAATTATGGAAAAGTAAACATAAAATAATTTTTCCTATTTTAATCATGTTTAAGTGTGCAATTAAGTGAAAGGAAATACATTTAAGATGTTGTGCCACCATCACTACTATCCATCCACAGAGCCTTTCATCCCCCCACAGAGAATCTCTGTATGCAAGTGGCAATGACTTCAGAGACTTTGGACCTTGGGGACAAAACGAGGAGTGTGTGGTCAGGAGACACTTCCCAGGATGGGGCCATGGTGGTGTCTGCTCTTCCTCCTCCAGCTTCTATGACATCTCAGGACAGGAAGGAGGGAGGCCTCCTGCAAGAAACCAGAGGACATATGGTTCCTGGGGGCTCCCCCGGGTCAGTTCTCCCCAAGAAGCAGAGGGATTCCAGCAGGATTGCCCACCTGGCACGACTCTCTCATCTGCTGCAGGACTTTTGATCACATGCGGGACCCACATGTTTAGTTTATTGTACCGGCCTGTACAATAGTTAAGTGGATGCTGGCAGGTGGAGGTGGCTTTCTACAGATCCTATCAGATCACGGTTCTATTTGTAATCTCTGATATCTGCTAGAAGAGAACAACATGGCTGCAGGTGCACAGAATGCACCACTGATGCAGAAACTGAGAGCAGCATCAGAGACCGAGTGCATTCACGTGGGATGGACAACAGGATTCATTTTATCCCCACAGCTTCATTAATTCTCCCTTCCCTGTCATAATATAGTGCGTGGGGGCCTGGACCCTCTGCACATCCAGGAGAACATCCCAAGGATCTACCATGTGGTGCTACTTGGATGAGATGTCCGTGGCACGGCAGGTCTACTGGAACTTTGCTGAGACATGTGCACTCCTGAGAGTGGGAAATTAACTGTAAGAAGAGTCATCCCTCCATATGAGCTGAAATTGTTTGGAGTACGCTGAGCCATCTCCCACAAAATAACGGACACAGGTATTATATCCTATAGATCCCCCCCAAGAGGAAGAAGCACAAAGCCTATAAGGTCACGTTGGTTCCTAGAAGCAGCACATTTTACAATCGGGGATGTTGCTCCAACCCATATATCAGGAGCCGGGAATGCTCACCCATTGTTTTAGGGACCCAGAGCAGGGAGGCTCTGCAGCAGGTACAGGCAGTGGCATGACCTGTCCTGCTGGTTGGGCCAAAGAATCTAGCAGATTATTCCATAATATGGGAATCATGCAGGGAATTGAAACCTTGTGTTTATGGCAAACCCCATAAGAGAGTCCCAATAGAGACTCAAGCGTTTTGGAACAAGTCCGTGTCATCTCCAGTACAGAATTATTTGCATTGTGAAAACAATTCCTGGTGTGCTCTTGTGCCCTGGCAGACATAGGACAACACCAGACACCACTGACCACGCAGCCAGAACTGCCAGGTCCCCATCCTAAGCTCAGGCAGGCCCAGCTGGATCCCCAGGGAGCTGTGGTGACTGGACACTAGGACTGGACACTGGACACTGGACACATCCTAGACATGCCACATCTAGGATGGAGCAGGAGCAGGGCTCCTCATCTCTCCTGCCCCAGCGCCTCGCTCTGGGCTCACACTCTCGTCCTGTGGTGGAGACAGGCTTCCTGCACTGGGTGCCTCCAAAGCGCCTGTCCCCTGCAGGGTACAGAGCAGCTGTGTCCAACGACCATGTGACGTGAGTCTCACGGGAGTCCTAGTGTCCAGTCACCACATTCAATATGAAAAGACGAGACAGGTGAATTAGTGGAAATAATACATTTTATTTAATCCCATCTATCAAATAAAGTATCATTTCCACATAATTGATATAAAAATTTCCATGAGATATTTTCCAGACTTTTCCATGGCTATTGTTATGATTATTATTTTCTGGAGGTTCTTTCTGTGGAGCTTGTGAGGCTGATGGGGCAGGGAATGGGTTTCCTGCTGACAAGGGAGGGCTGCGGTGTCTTTGTCAATGTGAACTGTGGCGGCTGAACTGCGTGTGTCACAGAATTGATCACATGTGCACATCTGGGTAGGGTTGGGGAAAGGAAGGAGGATTTGTGCACGATGTGGGGGTGGGGTGAGGAGCCCCCCAGGCTCGCCCTGTGGGTGCACCTGCGGCTCCCTGAGTGGGCGTGAGGCTGCTGCTCCCCCAGGATTCGCTGCAGGAGGGTCTGACCCTCCCACTCCCCTCGGACTCAAGAGCCCCTGCCTGTCAGGCTCCCTTTTCACTCTGTAAACACGTAGGGAACTGTCAAATCCAGCTGGGCATTAGGACGCCCACACTGGGGGTTCAGGAGAGAAACCAGAGTTTTCCAGTGAACAGTGGCCTCCTTGGGTCCCTGACGGCCATGGGGGGACAGCTGGCCATCTCAGGTTGGTTCCTGGAATCAGACTCTGAGGTGGAGATTTGCAGGCACAGAGGACCTGGGAAGACTGAGGGAGGCAGGGCTGTGGGAGAAGGGACAGTGATCACAATGTGGCTGCACCGAGGCCATAGACACCCACTCAGGGAGCTCTGACATGGGGCCTTCAAGGTCATCCTAAATTGAGGCAGGGCCTGGGATCCTGGCACCGATTGACATCAGACTGGACCTCCCTGAGAAGGGCACACACGTGGGGGAGGCAGTTTTCTGCCCCCAGCAGCACCTCCCAGTGACGGCTCAGCTCTGAGCTGCCGGGTGCTCAGCCGTGCTGGGTGGGTAGGTCACCCTGAAGAGGGGTCTAGAGCAGTGGTCCCCAACCTTTTTCCCACTGGGGACTGGTTTCATGGAAGACAATTTTTCCACAGACCAGTGGGGGGATGATTTCGGGATGGTTCAAGTGCTTTACATTTATTTCGCATTTTATTTCTATTATGATTACATTATAATATATAACAAAATAATTCTACAAGTCAACATAATGCAGAATCAGTGGGAGCCCTGAGCTTGTTTTCCTGCACCAGTGGTGCAGCTGGCTGATCGGACAGGAGGCGGAGCTCAGACGGAGGTGCAAGGGATGGGGAGCAGCTGTAAATAGCGATCAAGCTTCACTCCCTTGCCCCCTGCTCACCTCCTGTTGTATCTTCCAGTTCCCAACAGGCCACAGACAGGTACCAATGCATGGCCTGGGGTTTGGGGACCACAGGCCTAGTCCACTCCACTGCTTTGCTCTGTTCAGAATCCCAGGCTGCCACGAGAGCCTCGAGCTCAGGACCTCAGCAGGGCTGGGCAGTTCCGGGGACGGATCCAGACAGTTGGTCTAAAAGTCGCCTTTTCAACACAATATGGTCATCCAGGGGCAGGACAATGAACGGATGTCTCTCTCTGCCTGTCCTTCCACTCAGGCCCCCATTCTCTACTCACACAACAGCCCCGATTCACCAGATAATCCTGCTCCTGCCAGGCAATGTCCACCCCGACCCACCCTCTGGAGAGTCTGCCTGTGGGTGTCAGATCCATGTCACCTGGCCAGACCTGCTCATGGTTGCGTGTAAAGTTTTCTGGACTGGAGGAAGATGATGACACAGTGGGGCAGGGGTTTGTGTCTCACTTCCCCATCTGCCTGTGTCACTGTGAGCAGTGCTGCTGTCCCACACCTGACAGTAATAGTCAGCCTCGTCCCCGGCCTGGGCCCCGCTGATGGTCAGGGTGGCCGTGTTCCCCGAGTTGGAGCCAGAGAATCGCTCAGGGATCCCTGAGGGCCGGTTGTTATCATCATATATAATCAGCACAGGGGCCTGGCCTGGCTTCTGCTGGTACCAGTAAGCATTTTTATTTCCAATGTTGTTTCCCCCACAGGTGATCCTGGCCGTCTGTCCTGGCGCCACTGACACCGATGGCGGCTGAGTCAGCTCATAGGAGGACACGGAGCCTGCAAGGAGAGAAATGGGGAGAGAAAGGGCTTGAGACCAAGGGGCTCATCCCCAGGAGACCTTTGTACCTGCTTGGCCTGGACCCGCCAGGGATGAAAGAGCCCTCAGGACACCAGTGAGCCCAGTGTGGGGTCTCAGCCCCTCCGGCCCCTCATCCTGCAGCACGGTCAGGAGCCTCCTGCCCACCACTGGCAGGGCCCTGCTGAGCTCAGAGTCAGGGCCAGGCTTGTCCCTGAGCCCTGGGGCTGGGCGGGTGGGGGGACCTTGGGGCAGCACCTGTGCAGTGGGCGAGGAGGCCGAGGAGGAGAGGGGTCCAGGCCATGGTGGAGGCGCCCCCGATGCTGCTTCCCGAGGCCCAGGCTGGGCAGGTGCCTCCCAGGCCTGTCTTATCCCCTTGCTGGAGAGAGCTGCCCATGATGCAAATCAGCCCGAGTCAGGGGCTGCTGCCTGAGGAGCTTTGTGGTTTCCAGAGAAGGGCTCAGCGCCAGGGGCCCTGGGCAGGGGAGGGGCAGCTCCTGCAGAGCCACTGTCAGGCTGGAGGACTCTCTGCCACCTGCTGGTGCCATATTCTGGGCTGATATCTCCACCCCAGGCTGCGTCCTGGCCTCACTCCTGGCCTGGCCTAGCAGAGCTCAGAAGTGAGTCCATGTACATTTTTTACCCCATTCTACAGGTGACAGTCATAGACTTTGCCAGATCTTGAGCTAAAGAGTTTTTAAAAATTTCTCTGTTGCCACATACACATGTAATTTTTAAAAATCCAGTGAGCCGCTGTAACTTTCTCACCTTGTTGGGAGCTAATTATGCAGATCACTGGTGCTGTGCTCAGTATCCCCCATGTGTACTCAGGGGTGGTTACAGATCCCATACTCAAGAAATATCTGGCAGTGACAGAATTTTAGCACCAGTGGTGTGGTCTAGGGGGAAATGAAGTGCCTGGACTTCTGCAAGAGTAACAGGGACACTCTACAAGAGCAGTTCTGACAGTCAGGGACGCAGAAGAGACTTTACATCACTGTCAAGTAGAAAACACACGATAGGTTTCTCATTAGGTCTCAGGTGGTGGTCACTGCCCCTCCCTGCATGTCAGCATCTCCCTGAGGCCCAGACACCCAGCCCCAGGGACTTTGCCAGGTGACTCTCTGCTGCCCCCTGGTGGCCGCTCCACCCTGGCTGCGGGAGGCTCAGGGGCCTCCTTGTCCAGGTGCAGATGCAGAAGCTGCTGCTCAGGTCCCTGCTTCCCTGATCCACGGGCTGCTGGCCCCAGGGGAGGATTCCTCTCCTCTGTGTGGCCCCTGTCTGCCTCAGGCCAGGCACAAGGGGCTCAGGTACCCATGTATAAATAAACATGCCCAATTTGAGGAGGATGTGGCGTGGTAGACCTGAGGCCTCCCTGCGTGTACTTGTAGTGGGGTTATTGGTCCTGCAGAGGATAACAGGGCTTGGTGCTGGGCACACAGTACTCAGGGACTGGCTCTTGCTGATGTGGGCTGTGGGTCGAGGGCCGTGACCAGTTTTAGGTGGGTGTTGCACCAAACATAGACACGGTAGGCCATCTGCCCAACAAATGTTTATCCAGACCCACTCTAGTCTGGCAATTTTATTCTGGGAATTCAGCACGAACGAGACACAGCCTGCTTGAAGTGAGTTTCTTCTGTTGTTGTTGGCTTTGTGCAGTAGACACACTCGGTTTACAGACTGAGCAGACAGTCCCCACCACCTTCTACCTGAGCATTGTCTGCTTTATTCATTTAAAAAAGAGACACATGCATTTCCCAGGTCTCTGTCAGCCAGGACTGACAGTGTGTAGCAAGGACAGACTCGACCTGGTTCCTGGGCCACTGACACTGAGGGTGGCTGAGTGAGGTCATAGGAGGCCACCTGGTTCCTGGGATGCACTGGTCCATGGGATGTAAGGGTCAGTTGGCTTTTTCTTCTCAGGGACCCTTTGCTCTTGTGAAGGAAAGAAACAGGCTGGGTTTCTGCTGCCCCTTTCCTTTGAATTTGCATGTAATGGCTGGAGCTGGAGCAGCCACCCTGAGATCTTAAGTCAACAAGACTGAAAACAAAGCCACATCCTAGGGACAGAGGAACAGGGAGTTAGGAAGATCCCGGTGCCTTCCTGGAAGTGGTGAGAATCTGGAAATCAGTCACTGTCTTACCTCTGACTTGCTTTGCAAGGAGAAATAAGCTCCCCTGTGTCTGTGCCTCTATTTTTCCTATGTGTGTCTTGTAGGAAGAAAGCATTTCTGACCACAGGGAACTAATTAACACAAATCAATTCATAGAAGTATTGCAAGGGAAAGACCCCACAGTCGTAAATGCTATGCAGACAACTAATAAAGAATTTAGACAGAACGTGACAGGCAGACTGCATCATAATAATAGGCTAGGAGACCCCTCCATGGAGAATTATGTCTGGAACAACTGCTAGGACTGAAAAAAGGCACAAGTCACAGGGAGTGGGTGGGGAAGAGCTCAGTCAGCCCCCTTTGGGGAAGAGTCTGGTGAGTTTGAGGATCTTATGGGACAGTGGCAATCTGAGGGGGACCAGAATTCAATCCAGTTTGGGTCCACGGTGATATTTCCATAGATGAAGAATTTGGGAGCAGGAGCACTGTGTAGTCAGGTGTGGTTAGGGGGCATTTCCAGGTAATAAATAAGGTTCTCTTGACAGTCGTGCAGCACTTATGGGGGCTTCCAGGATGCTACTCTGAGGTGGGGACAGGTGAGACTTAGGTGGGGTCAGACCAGCCCCCTGGCCCCTCCCTAGCTCACTGGGGGCTGGAGACCACCACTCAGCCCTGTGGGGACCTGTGCTGCTGCCTGGGCCTCACATCCTGGGCCAGCTGCCTGGGGTCCCCTGTGGGTGACCCATCACTGCTTTCCCTGAAATTCTACAGTTCTGTGACCCAGCAGCACACAATCTGGGGAGTGCACTGGACAGCAGAGGGATGGGTCTGAGCGAGGGAGTGACAATCCCAAGGTCACTCGGGAGGAACATAGACAAGGAGGACCAGGGAGCCCCTAGACCCCTGATAAGAACCTCTCAGTGAACTGGACCAGCCTGGCGGGGGTGGGGGGACAAGGGTGTGGGAAAATCCTCAGCCCAAACTCTTGTGCCCTGATGACGTTTCTCCCTGTCGCTCTTCCAGCCACCTGTGGAGGGTGCTGCTGCACTTGGACATGGGCAGGGCAGGGCCTGGGAGGGCAGCCAGCTCCCTGCATCATTTGGGCTGATCTGAAACCCCAAGGACAAAATGTCCTAGATTAGAAGAAACCAGAGCAGCTTTTTACAATCTTGTACTCTGGAATGATTCTTGAATTATCACTTAGGTCTCAGGGATCCTATGAATAAAATACGGTCCGTGGACAGCTCCTGGTCCACTAGTGTGACATGGAAATTGTGCATTCAGCAATCTAATTATAATTGTCATAGCTGTGATGGGCAGGGAGCGATTTTCTTTTTCTGTGTCATCCCCTTTCCTTGCAAATTAGACATCAGCTGTCATGGGAGGGTCCCCACAGGAAGCTTCTGTTCTTTCTTTCTAAAAAATTCTACACTTGACATTTTCAAATTAACCAAGAGACTTAAAAGTAAAGTGTTTAAACCAGTCACATATATGAGAAATACAGCCTATGACACAGCTCCATGGGGGGAGCTGTGAGGAGAGATTTTTCTTACGGAGCAACAAGCACAGGCTCAGTGTAGCCTTGGAGTCCCAGGACCATACACATGCGCTGGATTCCTGATCTTTCCTAATCCAGGCTTTGCTTATAAAGCGTTGTTTTTCAAACTAAGAATAAAGAGTGGAATTAATCTTATTAATGGCAAACTGAGATTTTTTTTTGGTGCTGCAGAGCTTGTAATTCAGACCTGGGAGGCTCAGGGACACGTCTCCTTTTGCACAGGAACCAGGTCGAGTCTGTCCTTGCTACACGTGAGAGCTGCGTGTGCACTTCTTTCTCATGCACAGCATGACAGCTCCTGTTCTCACGCACCCAGAACACAGACATTTGCTGACCAGATCAGCAAATGTCGGCCTGTGAACAGGATCGACTGGGCTCCCAGTGCTTTATCTTCTCCTGAGGCCAAGTTCTCAGGGACAGAATGTAGGAGAATGGATCTCTCTCCTCCCAAACTCTGTGATGAAAGAAGAAAAGACTGTGGGTTTCTAGAACAGGCACCAGGCCATCTGGAGACATTTTCCATCCCATGAACCTGTGCACTGGTCTTTATAAGGTACTGGATTAAAATGACAAGTTGTTTGGATTTATAATGAAACTAAATTTTTGGGAAAACCACAATTCAAATAGAGATCCAGCGTGCTTTTCCTGTTGCTTGGGCTGCATTGAGAAAGTAACTGAGTATGTTGAGACCAAGGTCATGGTCATTGCTCAAGAGGGTGCTTGAGAGCGAGAGCCAGGTTAGGGAAGGTTTCTGTCCCACATCCCCTTCTGTCTGTGTCACTGTGAGTCACTGCCAGCTGCTCCCACTGCCATGGGCTCTAGCACAGTAATAGTCAGCCTCGTCCCCGGCCTGGGCCCCACTGATGGTCAGGGTGGCTGTGTTCCCTGAGCTGGACCCAGAGAACCTCTCAGGGATCCCTGAGGGCCGCTCACTATCTTTATACATCACCAGCACAGGGGCCTGGCCTGCTTTCCACTGGTACCAGGAAACATATTTCTCCTCAAGTTTATCTCCAGAGCAGGTGATCCTGGCCGTCTGTCCCAGGGACACCGACACCGAGGGTGGCTGTGTCAGCTCATAGGAGGACACAGAGCCTGCAAGACAGAAGAGCAGCAAGAGCTGAAGAGGGAAGGACCCATCCTCAGGGGATTTAACCCAAAGGCTGTGCTGGGCTGAGCTCAGGGTTTGGGGCAGGCGCAGGATGGGGTCCTGTGGGGGCTGAGCCTGGGGCAGGGGCTGGGGGCAGCACCTGTGCAGAGAGTGAGGAGGGGGAGCAGGAGAGGGGTCCAGGCCATGGTGACACCCCCAGAGCTCTGCCTCTGAGCCCACAGCACAGCTGGGCTCCCCCAGGCCTCTCTTATTCCCTCTCAGGCCCTGTGGGGCAGTGAGTGTTTGGTGTTTACGCAAATTCATGTCCCCTGGGCCTCCTGCTTGAGGGATGTCACTCAACCAGCTGTGGGGGCAGCACAGGGACAGAGCAGGAAGGGGTGGGAGCCCCCAGCTTCCTCCATCTGCTTCTCAGGTAGCAAATCAGCCTTGACCTCTAAGGCCTGAGGTCACAGTCACGTTCCTGGGGACTGACCCCACGACCACTGTCCCAACCATCCTGGCTGTGTCTGTCCTGGGCCAGGCTCAGCAGGGCTGTGTCCCACCCAGGGGCCTGGCCATGGGGCTGAGCTGGGCACGGCTGACATAACTCATCACACCTGACCCAGCATAAGGGGCACCTGGACCATCCTCTTCCTCCTCCTCCACCTCCCCTCTGGGTCCCCAGAATCACTGAGGTCCCACCTGCTCATTTCATCTAAATGATGTCCTGTGTCGTTAGGATCCTGGACAATGATTTCTGATACCATAGTTTGGTCATTTAAGCACCACACACTTCTCTGGTTGCATCACAAGGTCTGGTCTCATTGCATATGTGGTGTAGCTCCTTCTGTGACATCCCCATTCCTACAGAAGACTAGGAATTGTCACCCTGAGCTCTTCCATTCTTTAATTTTTTCTCATCACTGTTTTATGAAAACTTGGAAACATTACCAGAAACCCACCTCACTGAGATTCCAACTTCTGGCCCCATGGTCTCTGTGAGGGTCCCAGGGTCAGGGTCTCTGCCCAGCATGAGAGCTCTGGGAGGGGGGAATGGTCAGTGGTCTGTCCAGCAACACAGATCCTGTCACTGAACCCAGGCCAGCCCTGTGGTCAGAGCTGAGACTGCAGGCAGGTGACAATCCCCTTCCTTCTGGGCAGAGTCTCCTAAAGGCGGCTGGGGAGGCTCCACCCAGGGACCAGGGCCCCAAATGCCCCCGCCCCTGAGCCTCACCTGAGCACAGGAGCTGCGGCCTGAGGGGAGAGTCTGCCTGGAGTGGGGGACAGGCAGAGGGAGGAGTGGCTGGGGTGTCTCTGGCAGTGCCCAGGACAGAGGCTCAGCTCCCAGGACCGTGGCTGGACAGGGAGGACGATGCCCTGAGCATGGGCAGGAGGCTCAGGCCACCTCCTAGGGAAGGACCCAGGCCTGGGAGCCCCATCCCTCACACTGTGCTCCCCTCGAAGAGCACCTCGACCTCGGGGTGGGCCCCAGGGAATCCCAGCCCTACGGGAGCTGCCAAGGCTGACACCTGGGCCCAGGCCCCTCCAGCTGCGTTTCCCAGGTCAGGCACTCACTGTGTCCGGGCTCCTGTCAGTGTCCTGGGGTGACAGTGTGTGAGTCTGACTCTCAGAACGGGGTCCCTGCAGCCCGAGGGGACAGGATGGACTGTCCTGACTTCCAGTGTGAGGACTGACCGTAGGACACTTGTTGCCCCCAGGCTGGCCTCCCCCTCAGGCCCCACCTGGGCAGCCCCAGCCTCTCTCCTGCTGTTCCAGGCTGCAGCTCTGCCGTCCCCTGCTGGGGGAGGAGGCTCAGAGCAGGAGCTTCCCTCCTCCAGGTTCCCCCACAGCACCTGTCACCTTCGAGGGTGGGGACCAGGGAGTCCACTTCAGTCTGTGCCAGTGTGCCCCACCTGTCCTGCCCTGCCCAGCACTGAGAGCTCAACTGTGCAGTGTGCAGGCAAGCGGGGCTGTTGCCATTCCTGTGTCTGAGTCTGAGGGTTGAAATATCCTTCTCTGGCCCATGTTTTTTTTTTTTTAATTTCAGAATATTGTGGGGATACAAATGTAGCCATTTGTTTTCATTATAAATCTTAATGTATTTTATTAATTTTTTGAACTGATAATTATCTTTCATAGACATTAACATAATACAGAAGTTTCTGTGTTTATCCATGTGGTTACCATATCTGATGTTTTCATTTCTTTGGGTGAATTCACATTCAATGTGATATCCTTTCCTTCTGTCCGGGGTGTCCTTTGCCATTCCTAATAGCAAGAGTCTGATGGTGATCAATTTTATAAGCTTATGTATGTGTCTCACAAAGTTTTATTTTGCCTCCATTTTTGAAATATATTTCTGTTGGATAAAGAATTCAAGGTTGACAGGTTTCTCCTTTTAGTATTTTCAATACGTTGCTCCCTGTCTTCTTGCTGGAACTGCTTCTGGTGAGAAATCTGCTCTCAGCATTATGCTTATAAGTGACTCTTCATCACTACATTTTATTAATTTCATTATGATGTGTGTTGGTGGTGTTTTCTTCATGTTGTCTGTGCTTGATTTTTGTTGAGCTGCTTGGATGCATATACCAGTTTATGATTTTCACCAAATGTGGAACATATCTGCCCATCATTCATTCTAATATTTTTTCCATTTTACTCCACCCCAACTTTTCTACTCCAGTGATTTCAATTACACATTTTTAGGCTGCTCGGAGTTGCCTTACAGCCCAACGATGCTCTGTCCCTTTTTGTCATTATTTTTAATTTATGAATAGTTTTGTATAGTTTCTGGTGCCACATTATCTAGTGCTACATTATAATATAGTGCTATATTTTGTGTAGTTTCTAGAGCTACATTATCAAGTTTGCTAATCTTTTCTTCTGCAGCATCTAACCTATTGTCAGTCGCATCCAGTATATTGTTTAATACTCAGACATTGTAGTTTTTATCTTTACAAGTTCCATTTGTCCCTTTCTTGGTGTTTATATCCCACGTTTCCACTTAACATATTCAATCATCCCTCTACTCTTTGAACAAATGAAATACAGTTATAATAAGTGTTTGCGTATCCTCTCCTGAAACACCCTCTGCGTAGTCCTCCTGGAGGGCTGGAAGGACGGGCAGCCTGTGTGACCTGGGCAAGATCTGCTCCTGGCAGTGCCACAGTCCTCCTGGGGCTGGAAGGAGAGGGTGACACAGAAGGAGGAGGGTTTTACATCCCACTTCCCTGTCTTCCTGGGTCACTGTGTGATTATTACCACTGCTGTCCCATGACTGACAGTAATAGCCAGCCTCGTCTTCAACCTGAGCCCTCGTGATGGTCAGTGTAGCTGTTCCCTCCCGGGTTGGAGCCAGAGAATCGCTCAGGAATCCCGGAGGGCCCGTTGCTGTCCTCATAGATGACCAGCATAGGGGTCTGGCCTGGCTCCTGCTGGTCCCAGTGTACATAGCTATCGCCTAAGATCTCTGCTCAGCAGGTCGTCGTGGCCATTTGTCCCAAGGCCACAGACATTGCAGCACCTGAATCAGCTCAAAGGAGGCCTCAGAGCCTGCAAGAGACCCAGGAGAGGTGAGTCTGAGGGTGAGAGTCTCATTCCTAGTGGGCCCCCTGCACCCTGCAGCATCCCCTGTACTGAGCTGAAGGCCAGGGTGAGGCTGATCCCTGGTCCTGTGGGGGCTGAGCCTGGGGGCAGCATCTGTGCAGAGGGACAGGAGGGGGAGCAGGAGAGGGATCCAGGCCATGGGGACACCCCCAGAGCTCTGCCTCTGAGTCTATAGCTGGGGAGGCGCCTCCAGGGCCCTCTTATCACAGGCAGGGGAATCTCTTCATGCAAATCCACTTCCTTCCCTCTTGTGGCCCTGTTTGCTGCTCCCTGGTGAGTAGACAAGGGGTGGGCTTAAAGGTGGGTGCAGAAATGGGCCCAGTCCCCAGGCCTATGCCCAAGTTGCTCAGACCATCTCTGGGCCTAAGTGAGAAAGTGCTGCCCCCAGCAGGTGCACACACACCTCAGTCTGTGTCCTGGGTGTTCACTGGGCCTGGCAAGAGACCTCGGTCATCTTCTCCACTGATGTGGCTCTCAATGGGGGGTGGGGTAGGGAGGATCTTGAAGAGGGGACTGTAGGGACAGTGATCATGCTGGTGTATGAGGGACCAGATTCCATGATCAGATACAGTGAAATTGCTCAAGTACCTCTGAGGTTATTTGTTTTTTGCTAAAAATATAAGAGAAAAATCTCCAGGAGACATGGCTAGGCAAAGAGTTCTTAGACTTAACAGCAAATGTTTGAGTCATAAAGTGAAAGATTTATAAGTTGAACCTTGTGTAAATTATCAACTTTTGCTCTATAAAAGTTTCTATTAGGAGGATGAAAATAGAAGCTTACAGACTCGGATGAAATATTTGCAAATTCCATATGCAACAATGGACTACTATAGAAGGTACATAAGGAACTCTGAAAACTGAACAGTTAAAAACACAATGAAACAAATAGACAATCCAGTTAGAAAATGTGCAAAGGACAGGAACAGACATTTCATCAAAGAGGATGTGCAGATGGGAAATTAGCACAGAAACAGGTGTACCTCATGAACTCTCAGGGAAATGCAAGATAAAACCACAACAGAACATCTCTATACACCTATCAAAATGGTTAAATAAAAAATAGTGAGAAAACCAAATTATCCCAATAATGTGGAGAAACTGGCTCATTCCTACATTGCTGATCCGAAGAAAATGGTACATTCACTTCGTAAAACACGTTGGCAGCTTCTCAGAAAATAAAACCTGCAATTAGTATATGGTCCACCAATTGCAGTCTTGGGCCTTTATTTTGAGAAAATTGAAAGTTACATTCACAGAAAAACCTATGCACAAACGTTCATGGCACCCACCTGTGTAGTAGCCCCAAACTGAAAACAATCCAGATAACTTTCAATGGGTGAATAACTGCACAGATCTTGTTACACCCAAACCGTGGGATACTACTCAGCAACAAGGAGGAATGGGCTATGCATACACACACCCGTTCTGATGACTTCCCAGGGAGTGATGCTGAGTGGAAAATGCCAACCCCAAAAGGTTATGTAGTATTACACACTATAGCACTCTCTTTCTATGGCATTTGTGAACAGACAGAATGTTAGGAACGCAGAAGCGATTAATAGTGGCCAGGGTGGGAGCAAGGGAGGAGACGGTGGGAGGAGGAGGATGTTGTTAGCAACAAGGGAGAATCTTGTGGTGACGGAGCTGTTTCGCATCCCGACTATAGTGGTGGATGCAAGACCTGAGACATGTGAGAAACTCACACAGAACTGCACACATACACGCATATGCATGCACACACACACACACACACACACAAACACGTGAGTCAGAACTGCACACATACACACATATGCATGCACACACACACACACACAGACACGTGAGTCAGAACTGCACACATACACGCATATGCATGCACACACACACACACACGAAGATACACAGATGACAATTAGGTACCTGAAAAGATGCTAAGCACGAGAAGACACTAAGGAAATGAAAGTTTAAAACATAATGAGATACCGCTACAGATCTATTGGACTGGCTTTAAACAACAACAGACGATATCATATGCCAATGGGGACGCACACAACTGCAACTCTCATAAATGGCTGGTGACAGTCAAAATGCAAAATCATATATCCACATTGGGAAAGAGTTTGTCAGTGTTTAAGAGTGTTAAACATGTATCTCCAATAACCCTGGAATCATGGAATTCCACCTCCATGTGTTCACCTAAGTGAAACGAAAACTGAAGTTCATGTAAAAACTTATCACCAAATTCTTTAAAGACTTTCTCTGCATTTGCCACGGTGGAACTAGAAACCCTCCGAGTGTTAATCAACTGAGGAATGGATGAGCAAACTGTGCTTCTCCTCGAGAGGGATGCCACTCACCAGTAACAATGGAATGAACCATTACTACACACAACGACCTGCATGGATCTCAAGTGCATTATGCTGAGTTTAAGAAGCCAGAATCAAAAGGCTGCCTAGGTATGATTTCATGTATATGATGTAAAACTATAGGACCATAGATCAGTAGTTGCCAGGGGTTGGGGTGGAAGGAGGGTGTGACTAGAGAGGGGCCTGGGGAATGTATGGGTGTGCACATTGTTATTTGATTGTTCGAGGTGCTTACACCTCTGGATGCATTTGTCAAAAGTCACAGATTTGTTCTCTAGAGAGGGTGGATTTTACTGGATGTCAATTATTCCACCATTAACAAAAAAACAAGCGCAGCAGGTCATGTTCCCAAGGAAGCAAAGTCCCACTTACAGGTGAGTGTGGGGAAATTGAGACAGACTGGAGAACACAGCACCAAGGAAAGGACAGGAAGGAGGGGAGTGGGCGTGGGCAGAGGTGGGGGCTGAGCTGCGAGTCCTCAGCAGAACTTACGGGGGATCTGGGGCTGGGAGAGCCCTTTAGCTTTCAAAGTCTTGGCCATAAAACCTTTTATTGTCCTGAAACATTTCCCCTAGGTTCCCTGTGTTTTCCTCTAGTAGTTTTATAGTTTGGGGCCTTACATTTAACTCTTTAATGTTGATGTTTGTATATGGTGAGTGACAGGTGTCTAGTTTCATTCTTCTGCATATGGATATTTAATTTCCTCAGCACCATTTATTGCAAAAGTTGTCCCTTTCCCAATGCATGTTCTAGGCCCCTTTGTGGAAAATCAGTTGGCTGTAAATATGTGGATTTATTTCTGAGTTCTCTATTCTATTTCCTTGGTCTGTGTGTGTGTTTTTTCACCAATACCATGATGATTTGTTTACTGTAGCTTTGTGGTATATTTTGAAATCAGGCAGTATGATGCTTCCAGCTTTGTTCTTGCTCAGTATTGCTTTGGCTATTTGGCATCTTTTGTGGTTCCATACAAATTTTAGAATTTATTTTCTATTTCTGTGCAATATGTCATTGGTATTTTGATAGCGATGGCATTGAATCTGTAAATTGCTTTGGGCAGTAAGTTTTTTCTTTTAATATTTGTAAATATAGCTCCATGGCCTTCTTACCTGCATTGCTTCTAACAAGAAATCTGCTCTTATCATTATGTTGTTTACCCGTATCCAACATGTCCTTTCTCTCTGGCTTCTTTTACAAGTATTTCTTCATCACAAGGTTTTTTAGCCATTTGATTATGGTGAGAGTTGGTGTGGTTTTCTTTATGGGGGTGTGTGTGTGTGTGTGTGTGTGTATTTGGAGTTTGTTAAGTTTTATGGGCCCATAGGTTTATAGTTTTCATGAAATTTGGGGTATTTTGTCATTATTTCTTTAAGTGATTTTTCTACCTCCCTCTCCCCCCACCAATCTTATCTCCTTCATCACCTTCAATTATACCATGAGGGCAGCTTGAAGATGTCTTACAAGGACAGTGATGCTCTGTTTATTTATCTTTTTTGTCTTTTATTTTTCTGTGTTTCATCTTGAATAGTTTCCATTGTTGCATCTTCAAGTTCACTAATCTTTTCTTTTGCAGCATTTAATCCACAATCAGTCTCATTCAGTGGTTTTTTTAAATCACTGCCAGCTCCCACGTGAGGTTGATGGTGCTGGTCCTCTGAGGACCAAGGTTAAGTGATCATTTACCTAATGACTTTAGTGATCATTTCTAGATGTTTAATTTGGGTCTTTTTTATTTCTTCCATGTCTCCACATAACAAATCCAAATAATCTTCTACCCTCATAAACAATTAGAATATGGTTATAAGAATTGCTTTTGTATCCTTGCCAACAAAGTTGATCATCTGTGCCGTTTCAGGGGCACTTAGGACTGTTTAACTTTTCTGCTTGTTAAAGCCCATATTTTCTTGTTTCCTTGTAGGAAATTTGGACAGGGTTCCAGACATTATGAATTTTTTCTTGTTGGGTTCAGAATACTTTTTCATTTGTTCTTTGATGGAGACAGCCATTTGCTAGGTAAGTGCCATATTGCAAGTGGCTTATCTGAAAAACTGAAATCTTGAGGAAGTTTTGAGATAACTCTTGTTACCAGTCTACTTACAGGAATGTTTTGTGATAAGTTCTGAAACAGCCACATGTGCACGTGGCTTTTGCTTTATGGACTCCCTGACTCCATTTTGCTAGTTTGACAGAAGTGACCCCACTTTGGTACCAGAGACTTTCATATCTCTAAAAATCTCCATTAACAACAACTTCTCACCCCAGACTTCCTTAATATGTTGTCAAAACATCAGACAACAAATTGTAGTGTATCTGTATATGTGTGCGTGTATATGTGTGTGTATATATATGTGTGTTTGTGTGTGTCTGCATGTGTGTGAATGTGATTATACATACAGACCTTTGAACAAAGCAGGGGTTGGGGCACCAACACCTTACACTGTTGAAAATCCACTTATAATTTTATACTCCCTGAAAACTTATCTAGAAATAGCCTGCTGTTGACCAGAAGCCTTATTGATAACAGAAACTGTCAATTAACTTGTATTTTTGATGTTGTATGTACTGTGTACTGTATTCTTACAATCAAGTAATCAAGGGAAAAGAAAGTGTCATTAAGAAAATCAAAAGGAAGAGAAAATATATTTACTATTCATGAAGTGGAAGGGGACCATCAGCAAGGTTTTCATCCTCTTCGCCTTCATGTTGAGTAGGCTGATGAGGAGGAGGAAGAGGAGGGGTTGGTCGTGCTGTCTCAGGAGTGGCACAGGCAGAAGAAAATCCATGGACCCAGGCAGTTCAAACCAGTGTTGTTCAAATATCAACTGTATATAACTTTCTATGTATTTTGATGTTTTGACATCTTAAAACACATTTCTCGCTGAGGAGAGACTGCCCCTCCTGGGGCAACCCATACTCTATGCCTTGAAATAGCACTGAGCTCAGCCAGGAGCATGCCTTTGACATGCAAACTACCCAATCCTTAGTCATACCTCACCTGTCTGATCTGTGCATCCTAAGGGTCAATGTTCCTCTGCCTTAATCATCCCAGGGCCAGGTACCAGGTAGCTAGAGACCAATAGCCCAAGGTCTGCTGAATTTATTCAAACTAGCCAATCCTACACTGTTTACCCTGCTCTGATCTTCCTGAGGAAACCCTAATATGGGCTGTGACCTAAGGGCTGTTCCCGCTCTCCTGTCTTCTAATTTCAGATGACCGTGGTGTCTTTTCCCTGTGTCCCTGCAGAGCATGCCATGCCTCCTGTCTCTAGGGCCTGTGAGCATAAAACACTCATGTTTCCTGAGTCTCTCGTCTGTCTCCTCTTGTGGCTGCACATGACTGTTTCATAAAGGACACCAAACACAACCTGAGAATAGAACTGGGGTCTTCGAGATTTGATTCTTAACCCTACACCTCACCCATGGGGGGCTCAAACCTATTGCTGCTGGCACCAAGAGACATGATTATAACCCCAGTGCCACTGAAGCTCCAGCACAGGAGATGGTGAGCACCTCTCCAGCGGCCCCAGATGCTGAGAAGATGAGTCAGGGCTGACGGGGCCCCCAACCCTGATAGGAGGGAGAAATGTGCAGGGGTGAGTCCTAGGCCAAGACCCCAGGGGATCCTGGGGAGGAGGGAGAGAAGGTCACCTGAGCTTCACACATGGTGCTTTCCTCAGGTAAGCGTCACCTGTGCATGAGCAGGGAGCTCAGGAGCTGAGCCACTTAACCTGTGGTCCTCCGAGGCCCAGCACTGTCAGCCTCCCCTGGGAACTGGCAGACATGCAGATGCAGATTCTTTAACTGTCCTCATCTCATCAAACTGAGGTTGATTCAGGTACCTGAGCCTTGTAATGATGTGGAAGAAATGTGTTAAGTGCGGACATTTTTACAGGCCACGTGGGTGGTGCGTTGAGGAGGGGATAATAGCCCAGTGGGTTGTCCACAGAGAAATACGTGGCCCCTGCCATTGTTCTTGTCCTCTGATGGAATATTTCCAATGATTCTACTCCTCACTCATACCTGCCTAAATCCTAATCATCCTTTCAGTTCTGTGGACACATAGCCTATAAAGGAAGTGACCTATAACCGCCAGAACATTTGGAAATACAAGATTACCATCCTTTAGATCTATCAGAAAGTATCCTCACAGTTGAGTATAGGATATCCAGGTTCTCTGCATGAATAACACCCCATCCCGTCTCTGCACCTGTAATCTTACCTTTTGTGATGTCCCAAAGAACTAAAAACAACAAGAAGGAAAGTCTGATTTCCTGAAAACATGTTAAGTGACTTTGAGATGATCGTGTCGTTTGTCTCCTACTAATATGATGCCTTATGTCAATTGAATTCCAGGTGTTAAACCTGTTAAACCATCGTTGTGTTCCTGGGATAATACAACTTGGTCATTATGTGTACACTTTTTATATGTTGTTGGATTGAGTTTTCTAGTATTTGAAGGAGGATTTTTGTGTCTACATCCAGAAAGGTTATTGGTCTGTAGGTTTCTCTTCTTGTGATGTCTGTTTGATTTTGGTATCATGGTAATATCTTCCTCATGGAAAGAGATGGTATGCAGTTTTTCCTCATATTTTAGAAGAAGTTATGAACGACTGATATTAATTCTTCTTTAAACACTTGGTAATATTCCCCAGTGAAGCCTTCGGTGCCTGGGCCTTCTCTTATGGGAAGCTTTTTGGTTACTGACTTCATCTCCTGTTCCATGTTTAATCAGGTTTTCTGTTTCTTCTTTAATCCATTTCAGTACAATGTATATTTCTAGGAATTAGTCCATTTCATATAATTTTTTGATATGCAGTTTTTAAATAGTGTGCACTCAAAATTCTTCTTATTACTTTAATATCCATGTTTGGGGAGCATAATTTCTGTGATTTCTACCTTTTTAAGATTTACCAATCCATTTGATATGATTTTCCCTGGAGAATGATCGTGTGTACTCTAGAATGATGTGCATTATGCTTTTCTAAAGTGGAGGGTTCTGTGTTTGTCTCATAAGTCTAGTTGTTCTATAGCGCTGTTCAAGTCCTTCAGTTTGTGTATTATATGATATGAACATAATTATCCATATAGTTACCATATCCAATACTTTTCATTTCTTTATGTAGATTCACATTTCTCTCTGGCATCTTCTGTATGAGCGGGCCCCTTTATTATTTTGTTTAGTAAGGGCCTGTGGATGATCAATTTTATAAGTTTTTGTATATTTGGAAAAGTTTTTTTTTTTTGGTCATCATTTTAGAAAGATATTTCACTAAATAAAGAATACAAGGTGGCAGTTTTTTCTTCTAGCATTTAAAGATATGGGTCCCTGTCCTCTTGCTTGCGTTGCTTCTAATGAGAAGTTTGCCCCTGTTGTTTTGCTGTTGACCTATATCTAACATATATTTGCTCTCTGGCTGTTTTGTTTTGTTTTTTGTTTATTTGTTTGTTTGTTTGTTTGTTGAGACAGGGTCTTGCTCTGTCATCCAGGTTGGAGGGCAGTGGCACCATCATAGCTCACTGCATCCTCGAACTTCGGGCTCAAGTGATCCTCCCGCCTCAGCCTCCCAAAGTGCTAGGATTGCAGGTGTGAGCCACTGTGGCAGCCTCTCTTTTAAGAGTGTCTCTTCATCACTTTTCTTTAGCAATATGATCATGACGTGTGTTCGTTTGGTGTTCTTAATGTATTTACATTTCTGAATGTATTTTGACCTTGGGTTTTGTTGCAATTCTTGGAACAGAAGGATTATGGTTTTCACCTAATTTGGATCATTTGGGTCATTATTTCATTAAATACTTTTTCAATCCATTTCCCCCACCTTCTTTCCTTTAGTGACTCCTATTACATCACTTGAGGCTGCACGAATTTGTCCTATAACTCACTGGTGCTGTGCTGTTTTTATTTTCAATATTTTTTCTGTTTCATTACCAATGGTTCCTCTTGCTATGTCATCAAGTTCACTAATCCTTCCTTTGCAGCATCTATTAGGCTGTCAGTCTCATTCAATGTATCCTTTGTCACACACATTTTGGTGGTCATTTCTATAAATTCAATTTAGGTGTTTTTTTTAGTGTCTTCAATTTTTCCCCTTAACACGTTTAATCAATTCTGTACCCTCCAGAACAAATGGGATACACTCACAATAGCTTCTTTTGCACCCTTATCTAGAAAGTCTGTTACCTGTGTAATTTCAGGGCCATGACAGTTGGTTCAACTTTTCTGCTTGTTGTTTTTCACGTTTTCCAGTTTTCTCAAAGGAATTTTGACAGGATGCTAGACATTGAGAATTTTTCCTTGTGGGGTGCATGGCATTTTTGTATTTCTCTATATACTTTTGGGTTTTTTTTTCTTGGATTCAGAAATGTAATTGGAAGACAGTTTGGTCCTTACTCAGATTGTTCTTACACTGTCCTAGTTGGGACAAGAGAAGACCTTCATCTGCAACTAGTTTTTCCCTAGTACTGGGGCAAAGCTTTTGTAAGTAGTTAATTCATGCCCCTAATTAGGTGCTTTTACACTCTGGTTGTAGAAACAAGCACTATCCAAATTGTGTGTGTGTGTGTGTGTGTGTGTGTGTGTGTGTGAGCCCTGAAAATGTTCCCTCAAATGTCTTTGGGAGATTCTTTTCCTTCCACACATGTGCTCATCAGTACTCAGGAATAATTGCAGAGTCCAGAGTTCTGTCTCTGGGCAGCTCTCTCTCCTTCCGTACGCTTCTCTATAGACTGTTGTGTATTTTGGGTTCCTTGGAATCAGACTGTGAGAGGGAAAATTGCATGCAGCAGGGTTTAGGATATTCTCTCTGGAAGGAGGTATGGGAGGCACACTGGGAACCCTGCAATATGGCTACGACTGAGGCCCCAGCTGGGAGGTTCTTCTAGGTCATCCTACCTTGAGACAGGGCCTTGGTATTATGGTCTCAGGCAGGTATTAGATGGAAGCCTCACTCTGAGAGGGGGCACAACCTGGGTGGAGGGAGTTCTCTGCAGCCCAAGCAATTCCCAGTGAGGGCACAGTTGTGAGCTCCCAGGGACTTACAGCAGCAGAGGGATGGAGGGTCTGCACTGAAGAGCAGATCTCCAGTGTACACCTCACTGGTCTTCTCTGCTCAGGATCCCAGGACGCCATGGTTTAGCTGGGGTAGTCCTAGGTGTTTCATAGGAATATCCCAGGATATCTGGGCATGAGTAGAGGCACTGGGCCAGGCTCAGCCGCCGCACATGTGGAAATCCAGGCCTGATAACCACTTGACAGATGTCTCCCTCTCTCTTTACTTTCACTCACGTATAGTTAGAATCATTTTTCACCAAGTCACACTCTAGTGCAGACAGTACTGGGCACCCAGGGCCTGCCAGCCCCAAATTTTGTCCTGACCCACCTACTGCAGAGCCTGCCTGGAGGGCTGGAGAGACGGGCAGCCTGGGGGTCTCAGATCTGAATGACCTGGGCCAGACCTGCCACAACTTTGTCCAGACTTCTCCTTGGGGTGGAGGAAGAGAGTGGCACAGACAGGGAAGGGGTTTGTGTCTCAGTTCCCCATCTGCCTGTGTCACTGTGTGATAATTACCACTGCTGTCAAATGACTGACAGTAATAGTCAGCCTCATCCCCAGCCTGGGCCCCGCTGATGGTCAGGGTGGCCGTGTTCCCTGATTTGGAGCCAGAGAATCGCTCAGGGATCCCTGAGAGCCGGTTGTTATCATAATAGATGAGCAGCACAGGGGCCTGGCCTGGCTTCTGCTGGTACCAGTTTGCGTAATAGCTACTTATGCCGCCGCCCTGACAGGTGATCCTGGCTGTTTGTCCCAAGGCCACAGACACTGCAGGCACCTGAGTCAGCTCAGAGGAGGCCACAGAACCTGCAAGAGAGGACAGGAGAGGTGAGTCTGAGGAAGAGGGTCTCATCCCAGAGGGCCCCACACCCTGCAGCATCCCCTGTGCAGAGCTGAAGGTCAGGGCCAGGCTGATCCCTGGCGCTGTGAGGGCTGAGCCTGGGGGCAGCACCTGTGCAGAGAGTGAGGAGGGGGAGCAGGAGAGGGGTCCAGGCCATGGTGACACCCCCAGAGCTCTGCCTCTGAGCCCACACTGGGGAGGGGCCTCCAGGCCTCTCTTATCACAGGCAGGGGAGTCTCTTCATGCAAATCCACTTCCTTATTTCCTGTGGCTTGTTGGGTGGCTCCCTGGTGAGCAGAGGATGCAAATCCCCTCCATTTCCAATGTGTCTGAGATCCTGTCTAAGCCCTGAGCCTGAGGGCCTCATGCTGCTAATTTCTCAAGTCCATTAAGGAGCCAGGTGGGTGTCAGGAGTGGAGAGTGGATTTCACCTGACAGAAGGGGCCTGGAAGGAAGCATCAGTCACGCCCTTTGCAACTGAGCTCTACCAGGGGACTTGGAGTCATTCAGGTCCCCAAACCTAGGCCCACAGTGTCCCCTACTGCCCACAGGAGGAATGTCACCCTACATGTGTCACTAGTTCATGCACAATGACTGCTTCTGTGTCCTTATTATGTGCCAGATCCATTGGTGATTGTTTCACAAGTGTAACCTCAAGTAGATTTTCATAACATGGAATAGGAGGACTAGGAACCCTATGCCCAAGGCCCAATCTTCATTAGGGATCAATGTTGGGAGGTTGAATGTTTTTCCCCAGGTCCCCCAGACAGCAGTGAGTGGAGTCCAGATCCACCCAGGACACTCACCCGGGAGCCTGACCTTCCCCTCCCTGCCCTGCCCCCACCAGAGCCCCGACTCCTCCTCCCCCCTCATCCCAGGCCTCAGGGCCCCTCTGGTTTTCACTTGCTAGTGCTGCCATCACAAACACCAAAGACCCAGGGGCCTCAACAGCAGAAACTTATTTTCTGGCCATCCTCAATCTGGAACTCCAAGATAACAGTGTTGGTAGGTTGGTGTTTCCTGAGGCCTCTGTCCTGGGCTTGCAGATGGCGACCTTCTTGCTGTGTCTGCGCAGGGTCTGTCCTCTGCATGATCATCTCTGGTGTCTCATTTCTGTGTGTCTAAATTTTCTCTTCTTAAGAAGATTCCACTCAGATTGGGTCAGGACCCACCCTAATGTCCTCATTTTCACTTAATCACCTCTTTAAAGACTCTGTCTCCAAATTCAGTCACATACTGTGGGTAATAGCTTCATGATATGAATCTGAGGTGGACACAATTCAGCCAATAACCTTCCACCCTGTAGACTCCCAAAACTCACGTCTTTCTCACTTGTGAAATACATGCACCCCCATCCCAACAGCCCCAAATCCTTCACTAACTCAGCATCCACTGTGAGGCCACATCTTATCTAAATATCATCCCGATCAAGTGCAGGTGGGGCTCCAGGTCTGATTCAGCCTGAGGCTTTTAAAAATAACAGCTTTGTGGGTTTCACCTGCCCTCCCTGTTACCATCTGGGTGTTTGGATAAGTCAAAGTTCCCACTTTATTTGCTAAAATTGAAAGGCATGGAGCAAGTGAGTATCAGCAACACGTGTGAGTTAGATGCAGGGTCATCATATGTGTCCACTCTTGAAATCATTTAACATAATAATTTAAATGCCCATAAAATGGAATTTAATAAGCCGTAGCCATGGGATATGTTTGGGAGTGTATGGAGAAGAGCCGCAGTTGATACAGAAAATGAAATTAAAAATACCAAAAGTGAAATTTTCTGAAGAGCATAATATGGCCCAATTAATTAAGAGAAATCCTAAACAGAAATGGTATAGTCAAAAGGAAATCTCTCGTATGCATATTAAACTACGAATTCCAATTTTAGCCTTGAGCATCAACACATTGATGTGCAAATACAGAAACATCCCAATGGTCATACAAAAGTGCAGCTTTTACCTACTCAACGTTGAGGTTCCCTTGAGGTTTTCTCAGAGGCTGAGGGTGTCCTTGACAGCGGGGAAGGATGTCCCATGAGACGTCTCCTTACACCCAGGAGAAAGGGGAACTTTCCGTGTTACGGGAAATGATAACTTGCCACACAAGCACATGTCCACTGAGGAGGAGCTATTCTTTCCCTGGCAGCGTGTTTGGGGATCTTTACAGTTTACTACCTCAAGCTCTCTTCTTCATCCTGTTGTTCTACAATGAGTTTTACAATATTCTTCGTTTATATAAATATGCAACACGGCTAAAACTTACACTGCGCTTATTTGTTTATCTATAATTCCCAGAACTTTGGCCATCTCATTCGTGTTTGATTTCAGTTACAATGTTGACTGTAAGACCCTTTTCTCAGAGTCTGCACTGGATTATTCCAGGCTTGGATGCAACCTGGCCTTGCCCGTTTGTCCCATCCCCCCCCAGATTTTCCACCTTGGGGGAGGCTAATCCTGATACTGACATGGTCTCAAAACTCACAGCAAAAAATTAGAGACAAAACTTACAAGATGGTGCCATAGGACTATCTTGGACAGGCCCAAGATCCAACCAGATAAATGATAAAAGCATCTTCTTATCCAAAGAAAGACCTCAGGCCATATGGTGATCGGAGGTAAAATATCATGTTCCTCACAAAGATATCTCCACCTAGAACAACTCTACTTCTAGAAATTCATCCAATGCTCATATTCACACTTGAACCCAAAGGAGTCTGCATAAGGATACTCAGTGCTGTGTTGTGTGTAAGATCAGAATCTTGGTGATAACCATTAGGGCTAGTTGGTTAAAATATTACCAATGTTCTGCAGCCTTAGAATGAATGGAGCAGAGCCCTGTGCCTGGGATGGCTCGGGAAGGATGTAAAAGAAATGGTGCACGTGATGGTCTTTGACATCGAGCACCAGGATGGGGCCTTACCCTTCACTCCATTCTATGCACAGTCTCAAGGAAGCGGAGCTTGAGATAGGAACTTGGTCCCATGTGATTTATGGAGAAATGTTCTCAAAAGACACCAGAAAAAGAGAGAGAGGAGGAGGGTGGGGAAGGGACAGCGGTGAAGTCTGGCTCCAGCCTGCTCCTGCGGGGAACTCAGGATGACAACTGCACCCAGGGTGTGTCCCCCTTGAAGGCCATGGAGCAGGGCCTGTGACCTCTGCACCGGTCACTCGTTCACTGTGGGTGGTGGTGGTGGTGGGTGTAACTTCCAGGCTCCCCGTGATGAGGAAGCTTCGGTTAAGAGCCTCCGGCACACCTCCATAGAAGGCTGCCGGGTGGGAGACGGGCATAGCAGCTGAACGACGGCACCAATAGCACAGTAGATACTTTTGGATGAAAAAACGAATATGAAAAAAGTGGAAATTGAGGCCTTGGTCAAGGGTTAGGATAACCATGGATGCACAGCTGGGCCAGAGTTACCCCAGGGCTGAAAGAGGACAGATACCTCCCCCACCATGATGGGCTGATCCTGGAGCCTTCCCACCTCCGTGCTGTGCACAGTCTTCTTTATTCCCTGTGGGTCCAGAAAATAGAGTATGAGGTTTGTGGGAGGGTAATAGCTCAGGGTGAGAAGGGCCCATGAGGTCCTGCTCCAGCAGCAGGGGGACATGCTCTGAATAGGGAGCTGACAGTTGGTGCACCTTTTCAGAAATGTATCTAGCAGGAAGCAAAATCCCAGTGAGTGGAAAAACTCCGTGCACCCTGTGTTAGGGAGCAGCCAGTCTTATTCTGGAGGGAGGTACTTCAACATGGCAAGGCCAGGGCTACACAGCCCTCCTGGTGAGTGAGTGAGGACATGAAGTGGTGTCTGCACACATGGGACCAGCAGGTGCAGAGTCCATGCTGCAGTTCTCTGCTCCCTCAGTGGGAGCTGTCACTTTTACCTGAGCTCATCTATATCTGGCAAAGAGGTCATGGATAACAGATGGTCCCCCTCAGGCCAGGGCCTGGCCACCTGCTCTGGCTTCTGAGTGTAGCACCCTCTGACCGCTTGGCTGCAGCTTCAGGAGCAACCCTGAGCCAGGACCATGGAACTCAGCTGCTCTCGAGTTCCTGATGCACCAAACTAAGAGATCCCAAATATTTGCTCCCTTAAGATACTAAGTTTTAGGAATAATATCCATGCAGCCATAGACAGCTAGTGCACATTATAAAATAAATTTTTTCGTGTATATTTAAGGTATAGGCCATTATGTTACAGGACCAATATAGTAAAATGGTTGCTTTGTATTTAATACAATCTATTTAATTGAAATTTATGAAGTCTAGACATTAATAATGGGTGTGTTTTAAAACTGGCTCACAAATTCCAGAAAATTTAAAGAGTGCATCCAGCATGTCTGAAAATTTTTTAAATTAATTCTTACAGATAGTAGATTAAGCAGGATTCCGGCCAGAAAGTTATTGTCTCCCCGTGGAAGTTAGATGTGCTTCGTGTCAGTGAGGAAGGGGGTCACTCAAGTTGACTCTTCCCTGTGGGGCCATTTGGAACCTCCCAGCCTACGGGGAGACAGTCCACTTGTGGGGTGTTTCCAGGACAGGGGTTCAGTGCTGTGAGGGGAGGGGCGATGCTGAGAGACCACAGACTGTGTCACTCAAACCCTCCCCATCTCAGCAACCTGAGGTTTTGGAGCTAAGAAGAGGGACAAGAAGAAAAAAATGACATCTTCCCCTTTGTATTTAATTCCTCAAAAATATCTTCAGATCTGTTCACGGAGGTTACTGCTTCAGCGCAGATGTGCAGAGGATGACCCCAGCAAGGAAGGCCATTGTCACTAGAGGTGAGAAGACATCATCTCTGGAAACAACCCCTCATTACTTCCATCCAGGCTGGTCCTCATAGTGTGGGAAACGGGGAGGCATTTAGGGTGAGGATTTCCCCCAAAGCAGCAGGGACTGCACCAAGCAGGCAACTCCTTGTCACAATGTCCCACCTTTGAGGAGCTGGCAATAGTTGCACATTTGGGACCACATCACAGGGGAGAGGAAGCTGTCATTGTCCCAGATGACCAACCATAGGGCAGGTTGGACGTCAGGGAGGGAGAGCAGAAGGGCTGGGAGAGGAGGGAATTCTCAGGCTGTGTGGCCTGCAGCCCCCTCTACACAGGGTGAGGAAGCATCTTCAGAGCAAGGAGGGGGCCTGTGAGCTCAGGGCAGGTTTTGGTCTCACTTTCCCATGAACTTGCACCACTGAGGCAAGTGCCACCACTGTCATATGAACAGCAGTGATAATCAGCCTCGTCCTCAGTGTGGAGTCCAGAGATGCTCAGGGAGGTCTTGTTTCCAGACTTGGAGTCAGAGAAGCGATGAGGGATCCCTGAGACCCAAGTATTGACTCTATGAATCAGGATTTTGGGGACTGTGCCCGGGTGCCATTCATACCAGGAAACACGATTATAACCACCAACGTCAAGGCTGGTCCCAGCACAGGAGATGGTGACCGACTGCCCAGGAGCCCCAGACACGGAGGGAGGCTGAGTGAGGGGAGACTGGGCCCAGGACCCTGAAAAGAGAGAAAAACACACTCTGGTGAGTCAGTGCTGGGCCCCAGGGGAGCCTGAGGAGCAGCAGACCAAGGATCAGCCCAGAGGTCCCGAGGTCCCATCCCTGGAGGCGTCACCTGTGCCCTGAGTGAGGAGGGTGAGGAGCAGCAGAGCCCAGGCCATGGTGGAGACGCCCCCAGAGCGCTGCCCCTGAGACCAGCACTGGGCCTGCCCCAGCCTCTCTCATCCCTGCTCAGAGGAGGGGCCTCCGTGCAAACCTGTGTCCTGAGCCACCTCCCCTCCCCCCACCCCGCCCTGGGCCTGGACTCAGGGACTTCTGTGTCCCTGGACAGCAGGGCTCAGCTGAGGGGACTGAAACTCACAGTTTGTATATTCTGATGGCAGAAACTTCATTTCTTTATACCTGATTTGCATGGAAGTCAAAGATCTGCTGAAGTCCGTCATCCTAGTGAGCTCCTGGTCTTTCAGTGTCTCTGCTGTGATGTGACTGTGTCTCTGTGGCCCTCCCAGGCCTGGGGCACCCGCTGCAGTGCCCTCTGCTGGGTGCCCACCTCCAGGTTCTCTGGAAATGCCGCCTGGAAATTGTTAGGAAATGGGGCCGCCCACCCCGTGGAAACACCTGCTGTGTTGTTGGCCTCAGGTCTCCCCAGCTGCAGGCCCTTCCCCGTCCCCACCCCCACCCTTTGTGCTGAAGCATCTGCAGCACGGAATCCCTCAAGCACATCAGTCACTCCCAGGCCACCCGCCCACACACCCCATGGAACATCCGGGGGCACAGGGGGAGGGGCCCTGTGGAGGGACCAGGAGCCCCGGCCAGGGCCACCGACCTGACCTTGAGTCTGCTGCTCTGAATTCTGCCCTTCCCAGGTGAGAACAGGTGACTTGTCCTTTCTGGGCCTCCGGTTCTCAGCCTGAGAAATGAGGACCATGAAGTCACTCCACATGGTCCATGATCCACAAAGATGTGACCAGGAGTAAGAAAGGGCAAGCTGGATAACAGGTATTACTGTGTGCAGCACAGTGATAGTTATCATGAACTTTCCATTTATTGGAAGATTTAATTCCACTTTACTTTGATTCATTCTTTAGGGTCACAGAGCTGTTTGTTTCCTGTGTTCCTGGTTTCGCCCATCTCAGCACCCGCAGGTGCCACACAGCTGGCCTCTCCACGCTGGAATGCTGCAGGGGGCACAGACGTTCCAGGAATAGGTGTGCTTGTTTATTCCCTCCAAAACCTTTTCAGCTTTTTCAGCTTCGTTTTTTCTTTCTACTGCAAATGATAAAACGCCTTTAATGTTCTAAATTGAAATGACTATGAATGAGTTCAGGTACCATTTCAATAATGTAACATACACAACCCTGTCTCCCCTCCTGGATTCATCTATAAAACCATGGCAAGTGCACGTAGCAGCTGTTGGAGGACCAGGACAAGTAAAAACGTACGTAAATGACACCAGCATTCCAAACACCACAAAATCAATGTGAGATTCCCAGTGTGTCTAGGTGTCCCCTGCCCTGAATTCAAGGCAGCCCCAAACCTGAAGGGGCACAAACCTGAAAACAGAAAGTACCCTCTTGATCAGTCTTGAAGGGGGGCAAGGAAACCCCTAATGCTCACCCTGGGTTGGGGAAATGCACGTTTCATTTTCCTCCGTTTTGTTCCCTCTCTCCCTGTCCCAGACTCCCAGACACTCTATGGGGTGGCAGCAGTGACAGTGGAGGTCACAGGAAATTTTCCTTCTTATTTCAAGGGCTATTTGTGGGATAACTTCACGATGCCATTATCCGTGTTATTTAACCTCAAAGGGGGAAGAAACAGAAGACGAAATAGTGGCAAAATGACCGACCAAGCCCAGTGAAAGCTATAACCCAAAGTTTCAAGCAGTTCAATGAATTTGAATAACAAAGATGGAAATCACATAAGGCTCATTATCACCAATATTCCTATTGCTCTAGAAGCAAAAGTGCTTCTACAGCCCGCTCCAGGCTTCAGTGACTGCTCAATTGTTAACAAAATCTAGACAATAGAAGTTTGTCCCCTGAAGAGTCTATCATAAAATTTCTTTCACTGACTCATCACAGACTTCACAACAGCAATTCCATGAATAAATTTCTTTCTGCCCGTTGTGGGTGCTGGATTCACATCATGGCATCACAGGTGACTCATGTCCAAAGATTCTGTGTGGCCACTGAGAAAATGCACCTGGGAAATCAACTTCAGCTGCTGCATCGAATGTGAGTGAACACACACCTGAGTGTCTTCCTCCCTGAAACGCCGTCAAACTGCAAGGAAGGGTTTAGAACACACGGTCACAAGCAAGGATGTTGGAAATATGAGTAGAGAGAACAACACAGACTTGGAAGTAGGGAAGCAGATTGACAAGTGTTAACTGTCTTAGTCCTGAAATGGCTCCATCCCAAATCTGCAGTGACAGCCACCAGAGTCCACTGTGGGTGGAGCAGTGATGGATGAGGAGCAACACTGGAAGGACTGAGTGGCGCTGTCAGAGAGGCAGGTGGTGTCAGATCCTCTGCCCCTTCTAGCAGTGAGGCTGAGTCCCCAGCTCGTTCCTGTCCTGGTTGATTCTCGACAGAGGGTGACACGCACTTCTCTGGATGAGGCCAGGCAGACCAGACAGCGTGGGCACCACAAGAGCACCATGTGCTCACGAATGCCGAGTCCTGTGACCAGCCCCTTCCACTCACTGTTCCCTGTTCTTCCCCTTTATTTTTAAGACCAACGTGCCCAGCTCATTTCTGAAGCAGCTGACAGTGACAAGACTCCGACGGCGCTGAAGTGATCTTGAAAGCCAAGATGTAACATCCAGGTGTGTCTGACCTGGATTCTTATCTGTACTCTCTTCTCTGCACCAGGCTTGTCTTGATCATGAGGCATGACCCATTGTCCCCATCCGCCAACAAAACCTTCTCCCTCTGTGCCTTCTAGGGAAGGGATCTTGGAATATTCCTGGAGAAACATTCTGAGCAAAGAAGAAGAAAATGTGGATCACCAAAGCTTGGACATGGTTCCTAGTAGACGTCAGTACCCGGCCCACACCCCAACAACGGCAGATGCTTGATGGTGGGGGGTCTTTAACCTTCCCCTGTGGGCTCACCTGCTGATCAGATCTTCAGGAGGGCTCTGGTCACCTCACAGGGAAGCTCAGCCAGACCCTGACTTGAGTCTGTGATGGGCCTCCTGTCATGAACATGTTGTCCATTCCTTACCCAGCTGGCTCACTGCTGGTACTCGCTGTTCCAGATCCACAGCATATGCTCTTAGAAGATGCATAGAGTTGAAAATAATGTAAAGGAAAGCAATGGAGTGACTGACTCCAGATTTGGATCCTGCCCCAAATGACATGGAGCACTGCCGTGGATGGATGTGATTTGAATAGATACAAGGGAGGGTAGAGGTGGTTTGCATTTTGTATTTTTTCATAAATTATTAATGTTTATTTCATACACACTTATTTAGGTATGGTACAATTCACAATAAAAATATATAGAAAATTGAAATGAAATTGACGTAAATTACTTTACTTTCCTAAACTCCATAGGCAGGGTCTCAGAACACATATAGAAGTGGAGAAAGTTTCCACGAATAGGTATAAGAAGAGGAAAGAGTAGACTTCATCCACATTTTGGAGGGGTGGCAACCATGTCAGCCAGAATTCTTGAATGATGAGACCGAAGAAGACAGAGACAGAGGCAGGGGCAGGCACGGCCCCCTCCTGCTGCTCTGGTGAAGCTGAGGCTGAGGCCGCGGCCCCTGCTCCGGCAGCACATCCGGTGCGTGTCCAGACACTGGGAGGGAAGCAGGGAAGATGCACCTCAAGGAGGGACTCCTGGGAGGCCTCAGGATGAGAGCAGAATCGAGACTTCACTGTCTCCAAACATCGTCCCTAACAGTGAATACTATATTGTTATTTCTTCCCGGGAAGTGATGGTGACTGTAGGATTTCCTTGCCTTTAACCCTCTGCGCATTCTCTGCCCTTGGCTTGTGATGGCAGGAGACACATCAGGCATGAACGAGAGGCGATCAACTGATATTAGATAACCAAATATGGAAGTTCTGACATGAAATATTATTATCACAGAAATATTATTCTGTGATAGAAACAGATGAAGTTCTGATAGACGCTGCAATGTGGATGGACCTTGGGAACGTTACGCGGAGTGAAGGAAGCCAGGTGCAAAGTGCACCCATTGTATGACTCCATATGTGGGACATGCCCACCACAGGCACATCCTTAGAGACAGACAGTGTGGGTGGCAGGGGCTTGGGGAAGTGGGAAACAGGGTGTGACATCTAATGGGTGAGGTGCTTCAGTTAGGGGTATTAAATGTGTTCTGGGATTAGAGAGTGTTAAGAGCTGCATATACCTATCAAGATACTAAAAACCACTGGCTTATACAACTTAAAATGGTGAAGTTTATGGAATATGAATTATATTTCCCAAAAAAGTATAAGGGCTTAGGGGCTTTATGGATGCGACTTACTTTCGAATGATTCAGAAAATAAATAAATTTTGTGTGCATGTGCCTGTGTGTATGTATGTGTGTCTGTGTGTATATATATATAAAACATATACAGAAACATGGACAAATATATATACATAGACATGATACATATAAATAAAAATATATGCCTATATATACACACAGAGAGAAAGACAGAGAATAAAAGCTTTTATGACAAAATGTTAAAAGTTGATGATTCTGAGACTTGGTTATTCAGGAGTCTTTGTTTTTCAAATTTTCTTTAAACATGTAATTATTTCAAAATAAAATGGTATCAAAGAATAAAGCAAATAAGACACTGAGATTGGTAGTGAGGTACCTGAGTGAGGTCACAAGAGGTTTTGGTCTCACCCCCTGCGAACTTGCACCACTGTGGAAAGTGCCACCACTGTCATATGCACAGCAGTGATGATCAGCCTCATCCTCAGTGCGGAGTCCAGACACGGTCAGGGAGGCCGTGTTGCCAGACTTGGAGCCAGAGAAGCGACCAGGGATCCCAGATGGCTGAGTACTGGCCCAATAAATCAGGAGATTGGGGGCTCTGCCTGGGTGCTGTTGGTAGCAGGAGACAAAGTCATACCTCCCAACGTCACTGCTGGTCCCAGCACAGGAGACGGTGACGCACTGTCCCGGAGTCCCTGACACAGAGGGAGGCTGAGTGAGGGGAGACTGGGCCCAGGACCCTGAAAAGAGAGAAAAACACACTCTGGTGAGTCAGTGCTGGGCCCCAGGGGAGCCTGAGGAGCAGCAGACCAAGGATCAGCCCAGAGGTCCCGAGGTCCCATCCCTGGAGGCGTCACCTGTGCCCTGAGTGAGGAGGGTGAGGAGCAGCAGAGCCCAGGCCATGGTGGAGACGCCCCCAGAGCGCTGCCCCTGAGACCAGCACTGGGCCTGCCCCAGCCTCTCTCATCCCTGCTCAGAGGAGGGGCCTCCGTGCAAACCTGTGTCCTCAGCCGCCTCCCCTCCCCCCACCCCGCCCTGGGCCTGGACTCAGGGACTTCTGTGTCCTTGGACAGCAGGGCTCAGCTGAGGGGACTGAAACTCTTTCAGAGGGATTTTCTGAATTGGGGCAGACAGAGCCCATGACGGTGCCCAGGAAATGGGGCAGACCTGGGAGTCCCTGCCCTTCCCACTGGGAGAACCCCAGTGGTTCCTGCCTGAGGGAACCAGGACGTCCCCTCTCTCCTTGTTGTGTGGGCTGAGGAGAGGACAGGGCCCCAGAATGGCTGAGAGAGTCCAGTCATGCCAGGCACCAAAGACAGAGCGGGGGACCCCTTGTTCTCCCTCAACCACTTCCAAGCCCCCCGCAGCTAGGACAGGTCCTCATCATCCATTTGTCCCCAACCTCTACAGTGGTGTGAGGCCTGGGGACATGTATCTGCCCTTCTAGGGGAGGACGTGTTGGGCACACAGACATGGGACACCCCTGTGGCCTGCATCTCCCTCAGGTGTTCTCAGAGGAAGCAGCCTCAGGACGTCACAAGTCCCTGGTGACCCACAGTGACTCCCTGCCCCACTCCAGGCCCTGGCTACCCCAGAGGCCTCAGATGGAAGGTCCCAGCCCCAGGGCAGCAGCTCAGTGGAGCTGGAAGTCCCTGCTCTGCTCCCTTCCCCGTCCCCTCCCAGCTCAGACCCAGGCCCCCTGGTCCCTTCCAACCCCCTCCAGACTCTGGGCCCTTGGTCCTCTGGCTTCCCCCAGGAAGGGATGTGTCTCCTGCCACACCAGGGGCCCTGACCCGCCCCTCAGGACCTCTTAGCTTGTCCCAGGACTGCCTTGTCCTGGGGTCAGTGGTCCTGGGTCAGCTCTGGGCTCAGGGCTGAGGGAAAGGCAGGTGTTGATTTAAAAGCGACCTGAGTATCAACCTGGGTGACAAGTGGACAAGCAGGAGACCAATTGGCTTCTCAGCATGTTGAAGGAAGTAATGCTGCACGAGGAGAGAGCTCCGTGGGCTTGGGAGTGACCTGCGGGTGTGGGACAGGGGGCTGGGGTGAGGGTTGGCCTCTGGGCTTCAGCTCCACGGACCTCTCCTCAGGGTGTGACTGGATGTCTCAAGGGACAGGGACCCTTGTTCCGATTGCACCTTTGTGCACATCGAGACCACCTCCCTTGAGCTGTGTGGCTTCCTGAGATCAAGTCTCCCTCATTCACAGACAAATGCTTGACCGAGTGTGTTGTGTTTTTTTCTAGAAAGGGGTGAATTTGAAGTTCAGTCCAGTCAGGGCTCATTGGTCCTCCCAAAAAGTAAAAATAGAAATCTCGCTCAGGAAATGCCCTCAAGGGGCTAAGGGTGTGAATGTGCAGAGGAGACTCCTTTAGCGTCACTGTTTGCTCCATGTGGGAGACGTGTTCAAGGTCACAGAAAGGGGGTGTCTGGGCTGAGGGTGGGCTGGGCTGAGGGGTGTCCTCGGGGAAGCTGAGGAAGGTGGCGGGGAGGACAGGAGGAAGGGGAGGGGCAGTGATGCTTTTGGATTTGAGACTGTTGTTTGCATGTCAGTTTTACACATGTATGTGCTATCCTATTTTGGACATCCGATAATAATGTGCATTATTTTAGATCTTAATAAAATGATAACAGGTGATTAGCTGCCCAGAAATCAACCAGCTGGTTGTCTGCACCTGGCTTAGGAGCCTGGGGACAGATCCTTATGTCTTCGGCTCGCTATTGCGACTCCCCCTGTACATTCCAGGTGTCCAAGGGCTTCCCGCAGGGGACAGAGCTCTGACCTTCTCGAGGAGCCGCCTCTGCTCTGTGTCATGTGCTCTTAGCTCCAGGAGCAACCTCAGGGCCCCCCATGCTGCAGGAGGCCCCATTCTTATTTAATTTGTTTTTAGATCTTTGTGCCAATATAATAAGACATGACTCATAAATTAGAGGCACAACTGCCTCCAAAAGGGAGGTAAAAACTCTATTTTTAAAAAATTAATAATAAATAAGCCAAAGCAAACTAATTCAACATAGACAAAAGTCAATGTCCATATCCTTATCTTTCAGGCATAATTGAATCTAATTATTTCTTCTACATTAGCAATTTTATAAAAAGGCAAAAAACTCCAAATGATGCCATGAGAAATGTGTGGCATATAATCCAGGAATTCAGTCACACGTGAGGGGAAATGTCCTGAGGTGCTCATGTCCTGGTCCCCTTGAATCAGTGTGATGACAGGGACACCTGAATCATTACAAATCACCTCTAACAAAAGTGACCATTCTCTCATCTTTTATAATAAATATTTTAAAAGACATAGTTAACTATTGGAGAAAGCACAGTAAACTGTGCCCTCAGTTTGAGTCTCTACATATACAAGCCTCACAGGGCTATGGACGCTCCAGAAATGTCACATTTGCACAATCCTGTTCAAACAACATCTAGCTACAGGTTTTCCTTGTAATGCTCCCTACTATAAATATAGTAATAACCTCCCAAAAGGAAATTTGGTCCCACCTTTAAAGCAGTCATCCTGGAAGAGGCCGTGGTGGACCCTACAGGACGATGCACATCCACATGTCCTGTGAAGGTCCTGACCCTGCTGTTACACTCAAGGAGCAAGACTCAGGTCAGAGGCCACAGAGGAAAAGCAGAACAGTGTCCACTCAGCCTTCTGCTGCTGTCTCTTCAGGGACACCCACCCTGTGAACAGGCATAGCCTCTGCCCAGCCTTACGTAGACACGGGGCCATGACTCAGGACATTCTGTGTCTCCTGTAACAGAAGCCCCTTCCCACAGGTGCTGTGACCCAGCTGCTTAGGGATCCCTGTCGGTCGCTCTTCCAGCCTGAGATGATTAAAGTGTGAAGCTACTCTGGGGTAGCTCTAGGGTGATGGTTCTTTAGGGTAAATAAGAAGGCAAATGGAAGAGGAGTATGAACAAGTAACTGAACTTTGTGAACATTATGAGAAAGATTGAGCTATTAGGTAGGGTGACAAACTGTCTTGCTTTTTAAGGCATGAGGCTATGCCCAGACTTAGGATTTGCAGTAATAAAACCAGTGTCTGTCCCAAGGTAACCAGGACCAGTTGGTCACCCTGCCATAATTTCTAGAGTATGAGTGCAGTTTCATTTGAGAGTCCAACAAATTCTTGCACAGGCATTTATACACATGTGTACTCAGTGATCCAGTGTATGTGGATTCCAGCTAGAAAGTGGTTTCGTTCTACATGGAAATCTGATACACTTGGTGATCCCTGAGAATGGGGACAGACCCACCAAATGTCTCTTTCTTGTGGAACAAAGGAAAGAAAAGCCGGCCCTGAGGAGGAGACCATCCACATGCAGAGCTGCTTCTGGGACAGCAGGTCATTGAGTTGAGAGGAGGGACTGTGCTGATGTAGTAAGACTCTGTCACTCAAATTCTCCCTAGCTCAGCCCCTTGGATATGGATCAAAGACAGAGACACTAAAAGAAAATTAACCTTCCCCTCTGTCCTCATTTCCTCATAACATATGCAGGTCTTAACTGAGTTCATGTCACTTAGGAGGACACACGCAGAGGAACAGCCATGTAGGAGGCCATTCTGCCCAGAGCGTGGTGGACGCAGAGTTAAATGACACAAGGTCACACCTGGGGAACTGGATCCAGGCTGCAATGCCCGGTGGGGGAGGTGGGGACATTTAATGTGAAGATTTGCTGAGGCCTGCAGGAGCTGCACTGAGGAGGCATCTGCTGGTCACTCTCTTCATGATGTTGAAGAGTTAGAAAGAGTTGCGTGTTCAAGGATCATGTCGCACTATCTAAGAGGAAGCTGCCATCGCTGCAGAAAGTCATCCAGACAGCAGGATACTTTGAGAACCTCCGTGAGAGGGGGGAGGCGGGGAGAGTGGAGAGAATTCTCAAGGTCATGCACATGAAGCCCCCTCTGGACAGGGCAGAGGAGGCATCTTCATAACAGAGAGAGCCTGTGGGCACAGGCAGGTTTTGGTCTTACTTCCCCATGAACTTGCACCACTGTGGAAAGCATAACTGCCCGTATATGAACCACAGTAATAATCAGCCTCGTCCCCGGCCTGGGCCCCGCTGATGGTCAGGGTGGCCGCGGTCCCCGATTTGGAGCCAGAGAATCGCTCAGGGATCCCTGAGGGCCGGCTGTTGTCACCATAGATGACCAGCACAGGGGCCTGGCCTGGCTTCTGCTGGTACCAGTTTGCATAATAGCTTCTTAAGCTGTCTCCCTGGCAGGTGATCCTGGCCGTCTGTCCCAAGGCCACAGACACTGCCGGCACCTGAGTCAGCTCAGAGGAGACCACAGAGCCTGCAAGAGAGGACAAGAGAGGTGAGTCTGAGGGCGAGAGTCTCATTGCCAGAGGGCCCCACACCCTGCAGCATCCCCGATGCAGAGCTGAAGGTCAGGACTGGGCTGATCCTGCTCATGTGAGGGCCGAGCCTGGGGGCAGCACCTGTGCAGAGAGTGAGGAGGGGGAGCAGGAGAGGGGTCCAGGCCATGGTGACACCCCCAGAGCTCTGCCTCTGAGCCCACAGCTGGGGAGGGGCCTCCAGGCCTCTCTTATCACAGGCAGGGGAGTCTCTTCATGCAAATCTACCTCCTTCCTTCTTGGGGCTTGTTGGGTGGCTCCCTGGTGAGCAGTGGATGCAAATCTGTTCTCCGTGCCCCAGTGTCTGTCTGAGCTCTTGTTTGAGCCCTGAGCCTGAAGGGCTCATGCTGGTAATTTCCCAGGTTCAAATAAGGGCCAGGTGGGTGTCATGAGTGGAGAGTGGATTTCACCTAATAGAAAGGTCCTCAAAGAAGCATCAGTCACACCTTTTGCACTTGAGCTCTATCAGGGGACTTGGAGTTATTACAGTCCCCAAACCTAGGCCCACAGTGCCCCCTGGTGCCCACAGGAGGAATGTCACCCTACATGTGTCACTAGTTCATGCACAGTGACCGCTTCAGAGCCCTTGATACATGCCAGACCCTCTGCTGAGTGTTTTACATGCACCCCCCAAGAGGACATTCATAATAATGCCAAAGCAGACTGATGCTTAAGGCACAATCTCTCCTCCAGTCTACTGATGAGGGAAGAAACATCAGGAGGTGACATCATTTTTGAAAGTCACCAGAGACAGCAGTGAGTGGTATCAAGAGTCCATCCAGGAGACTCAGCTCAGAGCCTGACCCTCCAGCCCCTCCCTGCCCTGCCCCCCACCTGAGCCCAACTCCCCGGGGCCAGAACACCTTCAGCATCCTTCAGGTGGGCTCAGCCTCCCCTCGCACCCCCAGACTGCACTGCTCCTAGTGGGGGAAGGTGCAGCCCTTGGTCTGCAAACTCCTGGGCTTCCCTCCTGCTTGGCTTCAGCTTGACACAGATTCTGCGACGTGGAGAGTTGGCAGGAGAACGGGCTGGGGGTGCTCGCCTCAGCTGCTAGGCCTGGACTTTAAGTCATTTACATCTCCTTGACCCTCTGAGACCCTCTGCGCTTTCTTTTCTCCATCCAAGTCCAATTTTCATGAGTGAGTCAGTAATAGTTGCTGCCAACTGATGAGAACCCATGGTGTGTTGGGCTCTGTGTTAAATATTTCAGAAATATGATTACATTAGTTCTTGCCTAAGCTCTTGTTTTCCAAGAGGTTTTGTCCCTCTCAGTGAGCATGGTTTTCCAGGGCTTGAATAACTCATAGCTACACACCAGCAGGTAACACAAATGGGCTTCAAGGATAAACCTCTCTTTCTGCAGCCCTTGCCCTTGAAGACTGTGTTATTCCTATGACCTCTTCCAGTAAGGATGTGCCAATGTCTGTCACACATGAGCCGTGGGGGTTGCAAAGCCACTTAAACACTTGAGTCTGAGGTGCTTCCCTGTCTCCAGTGGCACCTCCTGCAGCCGCGTGTTTCCTCCTGGTTGCTACTCACTTGTCCTTGGTTGCTGCTCTGCTGTTCCTTTGCTAAATCTGCTTTTTGCCTCTGCTTCCTTCCAGCCAATCAGAGGCCATCTCAAGGGACTACTGTTCCATTATAGTCAACATAAAGTAGGTCCCTGGGGTTGTGCAAAACAACAGCCCGTTTTAGGAAGCCAGCTCTGTCCTGATGCCTTCACACTGACACTTCTGGTGGAGACTAGATCATTCATTCTTCCCGGGTCAGGGGCTGCACTGCAGGTGATGTTCTTACATGGGCCCTGAGGTCTCTGCCGTCAGTCAAATCAAAACCACAATGAGACAACATCTCACCCCCACTAGGATGGCTCTTGTCAATGAGACAAAAAAAAAAAATATATATATATACTGCCAAGGATATAGAGAAAAAAACCTCTTATACACTGTTTCTGGGAATGTAAATTAGTGCAGCCATTATGGAAAACAGTATGGAGGCTTCTTCAAAAACTAAAAGTAGAACCAGCAATCCCACTACTGGGAATTTATCCAAAGAAAAGGAAATCAGCATATCAAGGGGACACCTGCACCCTCATGTTTATTGCAGCACTGTTCACAATGACAAAGGTATGGAATCGATGTGTGTGTCCACCAACACATGAATAGATAAAGAAAATGTGGTATATATACAACAGGGAAGACAATTCAGCCATAAAAAGAAAAGAAATCTTGTAATTTAAAGCAACATGGATGGAGCTGGACATCCCTATATTAGATGAAATAAGCCAGGCACAGAAAGACAAATGTCATATGTCTCCACTCATGTGGGTGATAACAAAGTTGACCTCATATAGGCAGAGAGTAGATTGGTGGTTACCAGGGAGGATAGGAAAGGGGGGGGGAGGAAGAGAGTTTGGCTAATGGGAACAAATATACAGTTAGATAGAAGGAATAAATTCTAGTTTTCCATAGCACAGTAGGGTGACTATACTTAATAATTTATCATATATTTCAAAATAGTGAGAAGATCTGAAATATTCCAAGCAAAAAGAGATGATAAATATTTGAGATAATGGATATCCTAGACACTCTCACTGGATCATTATACATTATATGTATTTATCAAAATATCACAAGTACCCCAGAAATATGTACAATTATTATGTATCAATAATTTTTTGGAAAAAGAAAAACCTGTCAATCCTGAATTCTTGACTTAGTAAAAATTTCTTTCAAACATGAAGGCAAAATAAAACTTTTGGGACCATAAAATACTTGCAGAATTGATGACCCGTAGACACTCTCTGTAAGAAGTAATAGAAACTCCTCAGACAGAAAGCAAATGATACTAGTGTCAACCCAAATAAATGACTGTGGCGAAAATCTCAGTGCCTTCACTGGTGCCTTTCCTCCGTGACTAGAGGAACAAGTACTATTCTGACTGTGTGTGTGTGTGTGTGTGTGTGTGAGAGAGAGAGAGAGAGAGAGAGAGGAAACACACTAGCTCTGTGGAGGGTTCCCTCAAGTGTCTTTGGATGACTTATTTCTCTGGCAGGAGTTTCCTCCCACACATGTGCTCACTGGTGCTTATGAATATTTGCAGGCTCCAGAGTGCTCTCTTCCTCCAGATTTTTGGATACTTTTCTCTTGAGACCTTTTTTTGTTTGTTTGTTAATTTTTGATTTCCCTGGAATCACACTTTGAGACGGAGAATTCCATGCAGTAGAGTTTAGGGATATTTCTCAGGAGAGAAGGGTGGGAGGCATGTCTGGGTATGGGTTATGATTGTGCACTCAGCTGGCATTTCATGGTAATGAAACCACCCTTTATAAAGTTAATAAAGGACCATAAAGTGGGAACTATGGGAGGGGAGATATATATATATATATATATATATGCAGCCATTGTCTCCTAGCTTGCTTTCCTATAATTGCTTACTACTCAGGAGTCACATAGCTGATGGTCATAAAGATTCTCGGCTTTCTTCATTACTCCCACAAATGTCATCACCCTTGTGAAACCTCAGGCTAGTTTTTGAAATACCTTCCAGGCCCTGCATTCCGTTGGAAGTGTTAACCCACCCAGACCAGTGGCCCATACCAAGGAATTGACTCAACTGATATCGCAACTCCCACCCAAGAACTGGCTCAGCAAAGAAGACAATTTCTACACCCCTATGGTTCCACCCCAAACCCAACCAATCAGCAGACCCAATTGCCTAGCCTTTTGCTTGCCAAACTATCTTTAAAAACCCTTGTTCCCAAATTTTCAGGGAGATGGATTTGAGAAATTATACCCATCTCCTTGCCTGGCGCCTTGTGAAATAAAACTCCTTCTCTGTTGTAAGCCCTGCTGTCTCCATGTATTGGCTTCCTCTTGAGCAGCAGGCAATGAACATGGTTGGGCGGAACAGTCATCTTAAATGAAGACATGAGTTTGGGATCTAGGCATCAGGCATTGCTCCCGAACCACATTATGAAGAGGACATAATTGGGAGAGGCAGTCCTCTGCACTCAATGGCATTTTCCAGTGAACAGCTGTGTGACGCCAGGGCTCCCAGGACATTGTGTGCATAGGTGGCTGGGCGAGCCCTGAAATGGGATTTGGGTGGATACCACAGTGCCCACCATGATGGTCTTTCCTGTTCAGAATACCAGGAGCCCCGAGAGCTGGGGCTTGGGGGTTTCAGTTAAACATGAACAATTCAGAGGAGCAATCTGGGTTACATGGGCCACAGAGTTAGGCACTGGCTTCAGTTCAGTCACCACACATAAGGACATCTAGGGGCCTTGACCACTCAATGGACATCTCCCTCTGACTGGCCTTGCTTTCAAGTCACCTTAAGCCAATTCATACCCTCGCCTGGTCAACACCAGGACAGCCTGGTCCTGCCAGCCCCAAATCTACCCCTGACCACCCTCTGCAGAGCCTGCCTGGAGGGCTGGACGGACAGGCAGCCTGGGCTTCTCAGATCTGGGTGACCTGGGCCAGCCCTGCTCATAGCTGTGTCCACAGTCCTCCTGGGACTGGAGGGAGAGGGTGACACAGACAGGGAAGGGGTTTGTGTCTCACTTCCCCATCTGTCTGTGTCACTGTGTGATAATTACCACTGCTGTCCCATGACTGACAGTAATAGTCAGCCTCGTCCCCAGCCTGGGCCCCGCTGATGGTCAGGGTGGCTGTGGTCCCCGATTTGGAGCCAGAGAATCGCTCAGGAATCCCTGAGGGCCGGTTGTTATTATAATAGATGACCAGCACAGGGGCCTGCCCTGGCTTCTGCTGGTACCAGTTTGCAGAATAGCTTCCTAAGCTGTTTCCCTGGCAGGTGATCCTGGCCGTCTGTCCCAAGGCCACAGACACTGCAGGCACCTGAGTCAGCTCAGAGGAGACCACAGAGCCTGCAAGAGAGGACAAGAGAGGTGAGTCTGAGTAAGAGGGTCTCATTGCCAGAGGGCCCCACACCCTGCAGCATCCCCTGTGCAGAGCTGAAGGTCAGGCCCAGGCTGATCCCTGGCGCTATGAGGGCTGAGCCTGGGGGCAGCACCTGTGCAGAGAGTGAGGAGGGGGAGCAAGAGAGGGGTCCAGGCCATGGTGACACCCCCAGAGCTCTGCCTCTGAGCCCACAGCTGGGGAGGGGCCTGCAGGCCTCTCTTATCACAGGCAGGGGAGTCTCTTCATGCAAATCTACCTCCTTCTCTCTTGTGACTTCCTGAGCAGGTCCTGGTGAGCAGTGGATGCAAATCTGTTCTCCGTGTGTGTCTGAGCATTTGTCTGAGCCCTGAGCCTAAAGGCCTCATGCTAGTAACTTCTTAAGTTCAGTAGAAGGGCCTGGTTTATGTCATGAGTGGAGAGCGAATTTCTCCCACAAGAAGGGACCTCAGGAAAAGCGTCAGCCATGCACCTTGCACTTGAGCTCTACCAGGGGACTTGGACTTATTAGGGTCCCCATACCAAAGCCCACAGTGCCCCCTCGTGCCCACAGGAGGCATGGCACCCTACGTGTGTCTCTAAATCATGCACAATAACTGCTTCGGAGTCCTTGATATATGCCAGACCCTTTACTGAGTGTTTTACATGCACCACCCTGAGAGGACATTTATAATAACCCTACAGCAGCCTGACGCTAAAGGCACGATCTCTCCTCCAGTCAACTGATGAGGGAACCAACATAGGAGGTGACATGATTTTCCCAAATTCCCCAGACAGCAGTGAGTAGGGACAAGAGTCCATCCAGGAGACTCAGCTCAGAGCCTGACCCTCCAGCCTCTCCCTGCCCTGCCCCCCACCCCAAGCCTGAATCCTTTTCCCCCCTCATCCCAGGCCTCGGGGTCCCTCTTGTCACCACCCTCTCTTCTTTAACCAGGTGCACTATCCTCCCTGAGCTCTAGGGAGAGAGGAAGGGATGCTCCCCTTGTTCCCTACATGGCAGGTGACAAAGGAGCATGTGTCAGTGGTGACATTGGGGACATTCAGGTGCCTGGCCATGCTCCTCATGCCAAGCTCCTCTCCTGACAATTTGAGTTGAAGATTCCATGTCTAACCAGGTCAAAGCCATTTCTCTTAGGCAACATAGGTTTTTTAAAAAGAGAGAGATAAGACTGCTGCCTTAGGTGGCTATAAGCTCAAGAAAAAAATATGAAGATTTTAAACTGTAAGAACTGATAAATTCCAGGTCTAGCAAACACAGTGCTAACCCCAGATCATTTATTATTTAAAAACAACAGCAAAGGCCAGACATGGTGGCTCACACCTGTAATCCTAGCACTTTGGGAGCCTGAGGCGGGTGGGATCACTTGAGGCAGGAGTTGGAGACCAACCTGGGCAACATAGAGACCCTTCCTCTACCATTTTTTTTAAATACGTGGGCAGGGTGGTGTGTGCCCATAGCCCTAGCTACTTGGGAGGCTGAGGCAGGAGGATCACTTGAGGCCAGGAGCTGTGTAACAGAGGAATGGCCTGCAAAGGGGTAAAATATTTTACAAGTTTTCACTTTAAAACCTCCCCCACTCTTGCAAGTTAAAACCTGGTTCCTGCCCAAGGCCAGTAATCAGAGGGCCGGGGAGGCTCCTTTTTTCTTTATACCACAGGAGGTGACTCAACAGAATTGTCCCTGCGGAGGTCACAAGATTGTCTATGCTGGAGATGGGATGGATCAGAACCGCCATCTGTAATTAAACAGCAATAGCCTGAAGCTAAAAACCCTCCTTTAAAAGCTCCGTATTTCTGCTCATAGTGAGGACTGTGGTACTTTAAGACTTGAGTCTGCCATCCTCCTCATTTGCTGGCAAATTAATAAACTTCCCTTTCCTTCTCCTCAAACCTCATTCTTCTGATGCAGCCTCAGGGACAAGCGCTGAACTTTTGGTAACAGAATTTGGCATCCCTGGGTGGGCTCATCAGTGTCCCGCTGGAACGGCACCCTGAGACTGCTGAGGAGGTGGGGAGCAGCCCCGGGTCAAGCTGTGGGTCTTCACCGGTAGGAGCAACGTCTTTTTGGGGTGCAAGAGTAAGGGAGTGCCCCAGCAGCTGCCGGAGATGACTTGGCTCTGGGGAATTCCCCTCTCTCCCACCCCCCCCAAAGTAGACACAGCTCCCTGCGCTTTTTTGCTGCACTTTATTGAGGAAAAGGAAATGGATTTGGGAAGTGTCTGGACACCTCGGCCATTTGTCTGAGTAAGTTCCCCTACGTGCTTGCCAAGACTCTTGATTCCACTCGTTTGGGGAGGTTTTCTCACCCTTCCAGCCCTCAGGGCAATTGTTCGTAGGTGCCATTTGGGGGTGGAAGTCACAAGGATGAGTATAACTAGGGAACCTGGTTTACGGTTCCCAGGGAACCTGGGCATATGGGGAGATGTTGATTCTCATTTGAGATTTTGGTTCTCATTTGGATGGTTCCCAAATGGCCTTTGAGATTGTTTGTGTTGGGGATTCCCTGTATTGTCTGTGTTTGCTGTTTATGAATTTTGTTTCAACATGGGAGGCTCCATTTCTGTTCCATCTGAAAGTCCCTTGGGAAGAATTTTGGCTGAATAGTCAACTTAGAGCTATGAACCTAGGTCTAAAGAGAGAATGGTGTATTATTTTAATACAGCTTGGCCAATGTGCATGCTGGAGCGTGAGGAGAAGTGGCGATTGAATGGAACCTTCAATTATTATACTCTCTTAGAACTGGAATTATTTTGGCAAAGTTCAGGCAAATGGGACAAAATCCCATATATAAAATCTTTCATGCAATTGCATCATAAAGAGGCTGAGAGGCCTGGGATGAAGTTAATGGTACAAAGGAAATATCCGCCAGCAGTGGGTGAGGATAGTCAGACACTGGGTGATAAAATTGAGGTGCAATTAGCCAGGTTGGACCTCATGAAGCCTTTCAATCCAAACTTCATAGACTCCGCTCCCCTACCATTGGCTGCCCCGTAGCCTCCACTGCTAGAGGAAGGGCCCACAGTCGGAGCGTGTGGCTGGGACTGATTCCTCAGTCCTACACCCCTGGGTTATGGCTCAGGAATGGGAATGGTCTCCCCTTCCAACACCTGGCAGGGAGCTCAATTTGGCTGGAGGACACCCATAGCCAGGGCAGGGCAATTTCCCTTATGGCAATATCCGATAGGGGGTTTGAATGTACAAGGAGGACATCTGGCAGGGTGTTGTTGGGCTTACACCCAATTTTCTACCTCTGACTTACTGAATTGGAAAAACTCAAACCCCACCTATAGAAAATATCCTCAGAGAATGACAGAATTGTTTACAACCACCTGTGCGACGCACTGCCCCACCTGGGGGGACGTGCAGACCCTACTGAACACGTTACTTACTGCAGATGAGCATAGACTGGTGGTGGCAAGGCCAAGGAGGAGACACAGTGTCTCCATGGTGAGGATCCTAATCAAACCCCACACGTCAATGCTGCATTTCTGATGGCAGCACCAAATTGGGATCCTAATGTGGACATAGACCTTGTGAGATAAATCATTACTGAAAGTGTATTCTGGTAGGCCTCCAGAGCAGAGTGCCCAGACAGAAGAGTTTAAAAATGTCCAAGAATTACAACAAAAAGCTGATGAAGGTCCCTCTGCATTTTTGGAAGACATCTATCAGGCATATTGGTGATATACAGATGTGGATCCAGAGGCCCCTGAAAACATGCACATGGCTAATGTGACTTTCACAGGGCAGAGCGCTCCAGATAAAGGAGGAAGCTGCAGCAGGTGGGAGAGGCAATTGACATGAGTCTCTCAGAGCTGGTTGATGTCACCTTTAAAGTATATAACACCAGGGAAGAACGGAAACTGAAACCTGTGCATGTTCTGTTAGCTGCGCCAACCAAGGGTCCTTTGAGACAGCCACAAGCAAAGGGCAGGAAAAGCCACCCCAGGGGGGTGCACAATCGGTGTGCTTTTGGTAAGGAAGAGGGACATTGGCAAGAACACCACCCACAGTGGCAGAGGGCGCCAGGTAACAAGAAAACCCCAGGAGAACAAATGGTTTTTCGAGTCCAGGACTCCGATGACAAATGTGAGGGCCTGGGACTCCACGCCTCACTGATGGCTCGAATCCAAATATCCCCACAGGAGCCCCAGGTGAAACTGACAGTGGGGACTCGATTAGTGGATTTTTTAAATTGACACCAGAGCTATCTTTCCTGTCCTAAACTCTGAACTAACTTTCCTTGCGAGAATATGGTGGCAGTGGTCATGGTAGTAACTGGTCAGACCCAGCAACGACTCATGCTCCAACCTCTTGAGTGCCAACTAGAACAAAAGGTGAGACACAGTTTCTTATACATGCCAGACTGTCCAATGTGAAGATTTGATACGCAAGTTGAATGCCCAAATCTCTCTCCAGAGAAGCAATAGATCCACCTTCAGATCTCGCCTGAAAATCCTCTCTGGTTTCAATGTCTACTCATGGACAAAGAAGAAGAAGCAAATTCTATTCCCACCCACCCCAGGTCTACCAAAAAGTGAGTTAGGCTATGGGCCCATAGGACCCAGGGAGGGGTTGTAACGGCCACATTAATTACTGTTTTGTTAAAAGAAGGGACCTCATGCCCTCACACAAAATAAAGGGACCTCATGCCCCTTAAAAGGAAGCATTGGAAGGAATTCAACCTACTGAACCGATTTCTAGAGCATGAACTATTTCGTCCCTGTCGGTCCTCTTGTAATATGCCAATTTTACTCATCCAGAAGCCCCATACCAATGAGTATAGATTTGTGCAGGATCTATGGGCCATTAATGATATTGTATAAGACATACACTCTATGGTGCCAAACCCATGTAGTCGTTCACAACAGTACCAGGAGTCTATGAAAGGTATTCAGTACTGGATTTAAAAGATGCTTTCTTTTGCATTCCTGTGGAGGAGACACAACTCCTTTTTGCATTTGAATGGCAAAGTGCTGAGACTAGGATGATATCACAGTACTGCTGGACTGCGTTGCCTCAGGGGTTCAAAAACTCTCTCACCCTGTTTAGTGAGAGCTTGGCAAGAGATTTGTGGAAGCTGCAATTGGATCAAGGGATTGTGTTACAATTTTTGGATGATTTACTTATAGTCAGCCCTGATTATGATCATTGTCTTGCAAATACTGTGGTTGTGCTAAATCATCTACCTTCATGTGGCTATAAAGTGTCACCCAGAAAGGCACAGATTTGCAAACATCAGGTTACTTATTTGGGATTCCAAATTAGCAAGGGAAACCACAGCCTAATGTCAGACTGAAAGCAAGTCACCTTGAATCTTAAGGTGCCCCCAAATAAAAGACAACTGTGTGGCTTCCTAAAAATGGCAGAGTTCTGTCACATCTGGATCCCAAACTTTAGACTAATAGCAAAGCCCTTGTATGAGGCCTTTAAAGGAACAGATCTGGAGCCCCTGATCTGGACTACAGACTGCCAAAATGCCTTTGAAAAAATAAGTAGAGTCTTATGACTGTCCCCACTTTGGGGATGCCTGACTTGCAGAAAGAATTTAAATTATATGTTCATGAAAAACAAGGAATGAGCCTTGGAGTCTTAGTACAGATGCTGAGAGACATCCCACAGCCTGTGACATACTTGTCAAAGCAACTGGACAATACTGTGAACAGATGGCCTCCTTGCCTCTGGGCAGTAGCAGCTACTTGTGACTTGTTGCAAGGGGCTAAAAAATTCACCTTAGGACAACGAGTTGTAGTATATGCAACCCACCAGGTTCTGACTTTATTAGAAGAGAAGGAGGTTTATTGGCTGACTGCAGGAAGGCTGGGAAAATACCAGGCCATGCTTTGGATAATCCAAATGTTAAATTAAAGACTGTCTCTACCCTCAATCCTGCCACCCTGTGACCAGCTGAAGAGAATGAGCCTTTGCCACATGACTGTGTATAGGTCCTGGAGGCTGTTTATTCTAGCAGGATGAATGTGTCAGATCAGCCAATGCCAGAGCCAGATTGGGATCTTTTCACCGATGGGAGCAATTTGATGGACAACAGACAATGAAGGGCTGGACATGTGGTGGTCACGGAACAATGGGTGCCGGAAGCCAGTAAGCTGAGCTGATTGCTTTAACCCGAGCTCTTCAATCATCCAGAGGGAAACTTATTCCAATGTGTGGACTCCCTCTCTCCATACAGAGTGATAATGGACCCTCGTGTATATCAGACGTAACTCAGCAAGTAAATAAAGCTCTGCATCTAGAACGGATATTGCACGCATCCCGGAGACCTCAATCTATGGGGAAAATGGAGAAAATGAATCATGCTTTAAAGAGAACTATAGCAAAATTGATGCAGGAAACCCATCTGAACTGGGATAAGGTATTGCCCCTTGCCCTTCTCCAGATAAGGGTAGCCCCTAGAAGTTAAGCGCCTATGAAATAGTTTATGGGAGACCCTTTCTAGCACCCCAAGATAAGTATGGTAACATGTCCATAAGTGAAGAAAACAGAGTAAAACAATATATTAAGCAAACAAATCAAATACTAACCACTATGCATGAGTTTGCCTCTTTCAGGTCCTTGCCCCAGTTGGAGAAACCCCTCTACCCCTTTAAACCAGGAGACTGTGTGTTGCTTAAAGCCCGGAAAGAACAATGACCTGAACAACAACTGGCAGAGAAGTGGAAGGGACCCTATGAAGTGCTTCTAACAACTCACACCTCATTGAAATTGTCAGGAGTAAAACCTTGGGTCCATCACACCAAAGTAAAGACGCGTCCCATGGAAGAAGAGGACCCAAGCCCTACTGGCCAGGCCAGCGTTTAGATGCTCTAAAGTATCTGTTTAAGAACAAGGAAAAATGAAAATGTTGATTTTTTGCTGATCTTTCTTTGGTTATTTGCTCTGTCTATAGGATGGAGGGACAGCTGTTTAGTGAGAATTTCACTGGGCTATCACCTCTTCTGCTGATCTGTCTTGCTGCTGGGTTTGTCATCCTAAACCTTGTTATGATTTCTGAATTTGCAGAAGCCAGTGCCTCAGATCACCTACAGGGTGCAGCTAAAACTCTGCACTCAGAGGTCATCATGGCTGTACTTGTTGCTTATGCCCTTTTTCACCTGGTAATGTGTTGTATTCTTTATTTTTATAAATATAAACCTTCAATCTAAAACATTGCCCTAATTTAGCAGGAAGTAGTTCTGTGACTGTGACACCCCTTCTCCCATAGATATGGAAGGGTAAAGTTGACAGTGGGGAATATGTAACAGAGGCAATGACCTGAAAAAGGGTAAAATGTTTTACAAGTAGTCCCTTTTAAACCTCCCCCACTCTTCTTGAGAATTAAAACCTGCATTCCTGCCCAAAGCCAATAATTAGAGGGCTAGGGGAGGGTCCTTTGTTCTTTATACCACAAATTTGGCTCAACAGAATTGTCCAGGTGGAGGTCACGAGCTTGTCTTTGCTGGAAGATGAGATGGATCAGAACCATCATCTATAATTAAACAGCAATAGCCTGAAACTGAAAACCCTCCTTTAAAAGCTCTGTATTTCTGCTTATAGGGAGGAAAATGCCACTTTAAGATGGGAGTCTGCCGTCCTCCTCATTTGCTGGCAAACTGATAAACCTCCCTTTCTTTCCCCTCAAGCACTTGTCCTTGTTCTTCTGATGTGGCCTCGGAGACAAGTGCTGGACTTCCAGGAACAGCTGGAGGTTGCAGTGAGTGATGCTCATGCCACAGCACTCCAGCCTGGGCAACAGAGTGAAACCATGTCTCAAAAAAATAAAAAAATCCCACAGATACAGGGGCAGAAAATTGAAAAAAAGAAATTCCATGTATTCATGTTATATACATACATATATTAGATACATATATTATACACATACATATATTATATACACACATATATTTAGATACATGTATGTAATATATGTATCTAAATATTTTAAAAGTTCCATAGTCTCATCCAATCAGAAATCCAAAATGCAAGTAGTAAATTTATATACTACAAATTTATATAACAAGAAATAAAAAGAGCTCTGTTTGGCTTTTGTGCCTCTATAACATAGCTTCTGATTGAACTTTAACATTTGCTAAAAATGCACCAGTTGGCAAGATGTTATATACTTAATCAATACTAGGGCTCAAATTATACTTATATCTAAGAGTCCCACTAAATTTAAACATTGCACCCTATTAACCTTAAAGTGGTAACAAACTGTATAAAATAGAAGAAAAATGGTTATGCCTCACTTTCACCATAGCCTTGCCTACATTTCCCGTGGTTACAATGTCCATTGCCCTAAAATATCCCATATTCCACTGAGATATTTTATCATAATACTGAATTAAAATTAAAGTAAGTCTTTGACACTTACAAATCGGCTGGATAAAATGGGACCCCATGAATCCCAGTTACGATAATCAATATGGCCTGATGTAACGTGAAAGAGAGCCTTCGAAGATTAAAACTTAGCATACCCTGCCTAACTGGTATAGGGGTGATTGTTTTCCCTGATTTTCCAGTTCTGCAGAGAGTGAGGAGGGGAGCAGGAGAGGGGTCCAGGCCATGGGGACACCCCCAGAGCTCTGCCTCTGAGCCCACACTGGGGAGGGGCCTCCAGGCCTCTCTTACCACGGGCAGGGGAGTCTCTTCAGGCAAATCTACTTCCTCCTCTCTCCTGGCTTGTTGGGTGGCTCCCCTGCCAGGAGAGGAAGTAAATCTCTTCTCCATTTTCCAGTATGTCTGAGATCCTGTCTAAGCCCTGAGCCTGAGGGCCTCATGGTGCTAATTTCCCAAGCTCATTAAAGGGCCAGGTGGGTGTCAGGAGTGGAGAGTGGATTTCACCTGACAGAAGGGGCCTGGAAGGAAGCATCCGTCACACCCTTTGCACCTGAGCTCTAGCAGGGGACTTGGAGTCATTCAGGTCCCCAAACGAATGCCCACAGTGCCCTCTGGTGCCCTCAGGAGGAATGTCACCCTACATGTGTCTCCAGATCATGCACAATGACTGCTTCTGTGTCCTTATTATGTGCCAGATCCATTGGTGATTGTTTCACAAGTGTAACCTCAAGACGATTTTCATAACATGGAGTAGGAGGACTAGGAGCCCTATGCCCAAGGCCCAATCTTCATTAGGGATCAATGTTGGGAGGTTGAATGTTTTTCCCCAGGTCCCCCAGACAGCAGTGAGTGGAGTCCAGATCCACCCAGGACACTCACCCGGGAGCCTGACCTTCCCCTCCCTGCCCTGCCCCCACCAGAGCCCCGACTCCTCCTCCCCCCTCATCCCAGGCCTCAGGGCCCCTCTGGTTTTCACTTGCTAGTGCTGCCATCACAAACACCAAAGACCCAGGGGCCTCAACAGCAGAAACTTATTTTCTGGCCATCCTCAATCTGGAACTCCAAGATAACAGTGTTGGTAGGTTGGTGTCTCCTGAGGCCTCTGTCCTGGGCTTGCAGATGGCAACCCTCTTGCTGTGTCTGCGCAGGGTCTGTCCTCTGCATGATCATCTCTGGTGTCTCATTTCTGTGTGTCTAAATTTTCTCTTCTTAAGAAGATTCCACTCAGATTGGGTCAGGACCCACCCTAATGTCCTCATTTTCACTTAATCACCTTTTAGAAGACCCTGTCTCCAAATTCAGTGACATGCTGTGGGTAAGAGCTTCATGATAGGAATCTGAGGTGGACACAATTCAGCCAATAACCTTCCACCCTGTAGACTCCCAAAACTCACGTCTTTCTCACTTGTGAAATACATGCACCCCCATCCCAACAGCCCCAAATCCTTCACTAACTCAGCATCCACTGTGAGGCCACATCTTATCTAAATATCATCCAGATCAAGTGCAGGTGGGGCTCCAGGTCTGATTCAGCCTGAGGCTTTTAAAAATAACAGCTTTGTGGGTTTCACCTGCCCTCCCTGTTACCATCTGGGTGTTTGGATAAGTCAAAGCTCCCACTTTAGTTGCTAAAATTGAAAGGCATGGAGCAAGTGAGTATCAGCAACACGTGTGAGTTAGAGTTAACTGTGGGGTAATTGTATGTGTCCACACTTGAAATCATTTAAAGTAATAATTTAAATGCCCATAAAATTTAACTTCATAGGCAGTAGCCATGGGATATCATTGGCAGTGTATGGAAAAGAGTCACAGTTGACACAGAAAATTAAATTAAAAATACCAAAAGGTAAATTGTCTGAAGAGCATAATATGGCCCAATTAACTAAGATTAAATCCTAGACAGAAATGGTAGCGGTAAAAGAAAAGGAATCTCCCATGTGCATATGAAACTACAAATCCCAATTTTAGCCTTGAGCATCAACATGTTGATGTGCAAATACAGAAACCTCCCAATGGTCATACAAAAGTGCAGTTTTTAGCTACTCGATGTTGAGGTTCCCTTGAGGTTTCCTCGTGGGCTGAGGCTGTCCTTGACAGTGGGGAAGGTGATGTCCCATGAGACGTCTCTCTATACCCAGGAGAAAGGGGGACATTCTGTGTTATAGAAAATGATAATTTGCAGCATAAACACATGTCCACTAATCAGCTCTGTGTGCAAAGCCACTGGTGGCTGCAGCCAGACCCTCCACATTCCCTGCACCACTGTGAAGCAGGACTCTGCTGCTGGGGTCCTCGGTCCCAGCAGTGCATGGACAACTCCCTGTCTTAAAACCTGCAGGAGGTGTAGGGACCATAGTCCCCCACCCCAGGAGGCTTGACCTGTGTAAGGAAACCCTTTCACAAATGCACTGCATTAAACTTTTTTAAATGTAAATTTCTAGAACTTCAGCACAGTTCCCTGGAATTCTAGGGTGATGCTTGCTTTTCCATGCAAAGCCTCCAGAGTCAGGGAATTTAATACACAGCTTTTCTGGGGCTGATCTTTTGTTTTTCCAGCTTGAGCTTTAGGTTGTTGGGGGAAAAAATTCAAGTCTGTACCTTTTTTCCCTACAGGTGAGCAGAGTTTTTAATAGATTTGTATTTTTCTTAATTTTGTATTCTTTAGACATTTAAACGAACTAAAAAAGAAACTTTTGCTTCTTAAATTTTAGTTTGGATTTGTAATTAAATGGCCTCAGATCCGTCTCCAGAGCCCCAGGGTTTCTTTGTGTTATTTATGGAGGAAAAAACTCGTTTTTGTCCAATTCACTGTGAAACCACTGACTCAGGCCCGACCCCAGCCCTCCTTTGGTATTTGGAACAAAAGTTACAAATATATATTAAAATAATAAGGAATAATAATGTGCAAAATGTTGTTTTTTGCCTTATTCTATTATGCAGAGGTTTAAGAGGATTTCTTTTTTGGTTTGTTTAAAAAAAAAACAAAGGAGACAAGTTTAAATAATCTGTTGATATAAATATATGATGTTATTAAATTCTTAACCTAGGTAAGCTTTATTAAAATGGTTTCCAGAAATCATCTGGTTATTTGATTAACATGGTCACAAAAAACCCACTCCCTCTCCGTTGTAAACACTCTCGGAAGTTCGACTGCAGCAGCTACCCTTCAGCTATGCAAGTGCTCCCAGGCGGGACTCAGCTGTCTGGGGGAAGAAGGATCCCTGGGCGATTTCCCAGCCCATGATTTCCCAGCACGGCACAGAGGCCGCCCTTGGAGGGCGGTGGGTGGGTGCCCCCAGCTACTGCCCTCAGCAGGAGGGCAGCACTCCTGCCTCACAATGGGCTTCAGGACTGGCCAGCTCTGGCTGCAAGGACAATTCTGTGCATGCTTGTGCTAATCGTGCAGCTTTCTTCTCCAAATCCGTATGCCAGACAAGTAGAATTTTAGAAGTGCAGGAGTCTAAAGGTTGATTAAAGAAAAAAATATATCTTTTGTTAAAAAAGAAAAAGAAAAGAAAAGAAATCCTAACCTCCAACGTGAAGGTATTAGGAAGTGGTGCCTTTGGGAGGTGGTTAGGTCACTAGATGATTAGGCTCCTGTCTCATAAATGGGATCAGTGTCCTTATAAAAGGAACCCCAAAGAGTTAGCTTGGCCTTCCACCCTGCAGGGCACAATGAGGTGTTCTGTATGAGGAGGAAAACCCTCATTAGACACTGACTCTGCCAGCACATTAGCCTTGGACTTCCCAGCCTCCAGAGCTGTGAGAAATGTATTTCTGTTTTTATAAGCCACCAGTATGAAGTATTTTTGTAATAGCACCTTAAGGTAGGCTGGATATATAGGAATAATACCTAATACACTTTTTTAAATAAAATCTATTTAATTGAAGTTTATATATTTTTAAATTTAATAATGTCTACATTTTAAAACCGGCTCACAAAATCAAAGAAAATAAAAAATTGGTTAACATACTCCCTGTACATTTTAAAAACTAATTCTCACAGTTATGAGATAAAATGGGATTCTAGCCAGAAATAATATTGGCTCACCTTGAAAATAAACACCCCATAGAGTCCTTGAGGAGCAGGAGACCCACTCACTAGATAAGCTTCGTGTGGCTCATTTAGGAAGAGCCCAATCTAACAGGGAAAAGTCTACGTGCAGGGCTGTTTCCAGAACGGAGGTTCAGGGATCTACTAGGAGGGGCTGTTCTGACAGAGAACAGACTCCACCACTCAAATTTGCCCTGGCTGAGCCCCACAGATACTGAGTCGAAGACAAAGGAACACTAAAAAAGAAAAACAAACAAAACCAACCAAACAAAAGGCCCCTCTGCTTTGTTGCTCCTTGCCTGGGTGTCTTCAGATGTCTCAGGTAATGCTGCTTCAGCACAGACAGGTAGAGCATCAACCCCGCACAGAGGGCCATCCCAACCAGAGCATGGGGAATAGAGTGCAGTAAGGAGACATCATTTCTGGAGAACTGATCCAGGCGGGTCAGCACAGTGTGAGAGACGGAGGCATTTGATGTGAGTATTTCCCTGAAAAGTGCAGATATTGTATCGAGCAGGTGGCTCCTTGTCACTCTGCGCCTGCCATTGAAAAGTTAGAAAGAGTCACCACCTGGAAGGACATCACACAGGAAGCTGCCATTGTCCCAGAGAATTAATCAGAACACGTTTTCTTTTGCGTTTCACTGTGGGAGGGGAGAGGAGAGGAGAGGAACTGAACTTTCAAGGCCATCTTGCCTGAGGCCCTCTAAACAGGACACAGGAAGCACCTTCAGAGCCAGGAGGGGGCCTGTGAGCTCAGGGCAGGTTTTGTTCTCCCTTCCCCATGAACTTGCACCACTGCCGAAAGTGCCACCACCGTTAGGAGAACAGCAGTGATAATCAGCCTCGTCCTCAGTGTGGAGTCCAGAGATGGTCAGGGAGGCCGTGTTGCCAGACTTGGAGCCAGAGAAGCGATCAGGGATCCCTGAGCCCAAGTATTGACTTTATAAATCACAAGTTTGGGGACTGTGCCCAGGTGCTGTTGGTACCAGGAAACATCATCGTGACCCCCAATATGACTGCTGGTCCCAGCACAGGAGATGGTGACCCACTGTCCAGGAGTCCCTGACACAGAGGGAGGCTCAGTGAGGGGAGACTGGGCCCAGGACCCTGAACAGACAGAAAAACACACTCTGGTGAGTCAGTGCTGGGCCCCAGGGGAGCCTAGGAGCAGCTGACCAAGGATCAGCCCAGAGGTCCCCGAGGTCCCATCCCTGGAGGCGTCACCTGTGCCCTGAGTGAGGAGGGTGAGGAGCAGCAGAGCCCAGGCCATGGTGGAGACGCCCCCAGAGCGCTGCCCCTGAGACCAGCACTGGGCCTGCCCCAGCCTCTCTCATCCCTGCTCAGAGGAGGGGCCTCCGTGCAAACCTGTGTCCTCAGCCGCCTCCCCTCCACCCACCCCGCCCTGGGCCTGGACTCAGGGACTTCTGTGTCCTTGGACGGCAGGGCTCAGCTGAGGGGACTGAAACTCTTTCAGAGGGATTTTCTGAATTGGGGCAGACGGAGCCCATGACGGTGCCCAGGAAATGGGGCAGACCTGGGAGTCCCTGCCCTTCCCACTGGGAGAACCCCAGTGGTTCCTGCCTGAGGGAACCAGGACGTCCCCTCTCTCCTTGTTGTGTGGGATGGGGTAGGACAGGGCCGCAGAATGGCTGAGAGGGTCCAGACATTCCAGTCACCAAAGACAGAGCTGGGGACCCCTCCTTCTTCCCTCAACCCCTTCTGGACCCCCTCAGCTAGGACAGGTCCTCATCATCCATTTGTCCCCAACCCCTACAGTGGTGTGAGGCCTGGGGACATGTATCTGCCCTTCTAGGAGAGGACGTGTTGGGCACACAGACATGGGACACTCCTGTGCCCTGCGTCTCACTCAGGTGTTCTCAGGGGAAGCAGCCTCAGGACGTCACAAGTCCCTGGTGACCCACAGTGACTCCCTGCCCCACTCCAGGCCCTGGCTACCCCAGAGGCCTCAGATGGAGGGTCCCAGCCCCAGGGCAGCAGCTCAGTGGAGATAGAAGTCCCTGCTCTGCTCCCTTCCCCGTCCCCTCCCAGCTCAGACCCAGGCCCCCTGGTCCCTTCCAACCCCCTCCAGGCTCTGGGCCCTTGGTCCTCTGTCTTCCTCCAGGAAGGGATGTGTCTCCTGCCACACCAGGGGCCCTGACCCACCCCTCAGGACCTCTTAGCTTGTCCCAGGACTGCCTCATCCTGGGGTCAGTGGTCCTGGGTCAGCTCTGGGCTCAGGGCTGAGGGAAAGGCAGGTGTTGATTTAAAAGCGACCTGAGTATCAACCTGGGTGACAACAAGTGGACAAGCAGGAGACCAACTGGCTTCTCAGCATGTTGAAGGAAGTAATGCTGCACGAGGAGAGAGCTCCGTGGGCTTGGGAGTGACCTGTGCCTGTGGGACAGGGGGCTGGGGTGAGGGTTGGCCTCTGGGCTTCAGCTCCAGGGACCTCTCCTCAGGGTGTGACTGGATGTCTCAGGGGACAGGGACCCTTGTTCCTATTGCACCTTTGTGCACATTGAGACCACCTCCCTTGAGCTGTGTGGCTTCCTGATATATAGTCTCCCTCGTTCACAGACAAATGTTTGACCGAGTGTGTTTTCCTTAGAAAGGGGTGAATTCGGGGTTCTGTCCCGTCAGGGCTCATTGGTCCTGTCAAAAAGTGAAAATAGAAATCTCGCTCAGGAAACGGCCTCAGAGTGCTACGGGTGTGAATGTTCAGAGGAGACTCCTTTAGCGTCACTGTTTGCTCCATGTGGGAGACGTGTTCAAGGTCACAGAAAGGGGGTGTCTGGGCTGAGGGTGGGCTGGGCTGAGGGGTGTCCTCGGGGAAGCTGAGGAAGGTGGGGGGGAGGACAGGAGGAGGGGGAGGGGCAGTGATGCTTTTGGATTTAAGACGGTTGTTTGCATTTCAGTTTTACACATGTATATGCTGTATTATTTTAGACATTAGATGATAATGTCTATTTTTTAGATGTTAATAAAATGATAACTGGTGATTAGCTGCCCAGAAATCACCCAGCTGGCTGTTGGGGCCTGGCTTAGGGTCCTGTGCACTGGATCCTTGTGTCCTGGGCTCACTGTGGCGACTCCCCCTGTACATTCCAGGTGTCCAAGGGCTTCCCGCAGGGGACAGACCTCTGCCCTTCAGGAGGAGCCGCCTCTGCTCTGTGTCATGTGCTCTTAGCTCCAGGAGCAACCTCAGGGCCCCCCATGCTGCAGGAGGCCCCATTCTTATTTAATTTGTTTTTAGATCTTTGTGCCAATATAATAAGACATGACTTGTAAATTAGAAGCACAACTGCCACAAACAGGGAGGTAAAATCTCTATTTAAAAAATAATAATAATAATAAATAAGCCAAAGCAAACAAATTCAAAATAGATAAAAATCAATGTCCTTATCTTTCAGGCATAATTTAATCTAATTATTTCTTCTACAGTAGCAATTTTATAAAAAGGCAAAGAAACCGGAATGATGCTGTGAAAAATGTGCAGCATGGAACCCAGGGATTCAGTCACACGTGAGGGGAAATGTCCTGAGGGGCTCATGTCCTGTCCCCTTGAACAGCAAATCACTGGTGGATACTGTGACGATGAGGACACCTGAATCATTCCAATTCACTTCTAACAAAAGTGACCATTCTCTCATCATTCAGAATAAATATTTTAAAAAGATATAGTTAACTATCGGAGAAAACACAGGCAGATGTTCCCACAGTTTGAGTCTCCACATATACAAGGCACAGAGGGCTATGGAAGCTTCAGAAACATTGTATTGACACAATCCTGTTCAAACAACATCTAGCTACCGGTTTTCCTTGTAATCATTTCTATTATAAAAATAGTAATAACCTCTCAAAAAGAAATGTTTCTCCCACCTTAAAAGAAATAATCCTGGAAGAGGCCGTGGTGGCCCCTACAGGACGATGCACATCCACATGTCCTGTGAAGGTCCTGACCCTGCTGTTACACTCAAGGAGCAAGACTCAGGTCAGAGGCCACAGAGGAAAAGCAGAACAGTGTCCACTCAGCCTTCTGCTGCTGTCTCTTCAGGGACACCCACCCTGTGAACAGGCACAGCCTCTGCCCAGCCTTACGTAGACATGTGGCCATGACTGGGGACATTATTCTGTCTCCCTTAACAGAGGCCCCTTCCCACATGTGCTGTGACCCAGCTGCTTAGGGATCCCTGTCGGTCACTGTTCCAGCCTGAGATGATTAAAGCGTGAAGCTACTCTAGGGTAGCTCTAGGGTGATGGTTCTCTAGGGTAAATAAGAAGGCAAATGGAAGAGGAGTATGAACAAGTAACTGAGTTTTGGGAACATTATGAGAAAGACTAACCTATTAGATAGGGTGACCAACTGTGTTGCTTTTCAAGGCATGAGCCTATATCCAGACGTGGGATTTTCAGTAATAAAACCAGTGTCTGTCCCAAGCTAACCAGAACAAGTTGGTCACCCTGCCATAATGTCTAGAGTGTAAGCACAGGTTCATTTGAGAGTCCAACAAATCCTTGCACAGGCATTTATACACATGTGTACTCAGTGATCCAGTGTATGTGGATTCCAGCTAGAAAGTGGTTTGGTTCCACATAGAAATCTGATACATTTGGTGATCCCTGAGAGTGGGGTCAGACTCACCAAATGCTTCCTCCTTGTGGTACAAAGGAAAGAAAAGGGCACCTTAAGGAGGAGATGGTCCTCATGCAGAGCTGTTTCCAGGACAGCAGGTCATTGAGCTGAGGGGAGGGGCTGTGCTGATGTAGTAAGACTCTGTCACTCAAATTCTCCCTAGCTCAGCCTCTTGATACGGATCAAAGACAGGGACACTAAAAGAATTAATTTTCCCTTTTGTCCTCATTTCCTCAGGACATATTCAGATCTTTCCTGAGTTCATGTCACTTAGGAGGAGACACGCAGAGGAACAGCCATGTAGGAGGCCATTCTGCCCAGAGTGTGGTGGACGCAGAGTTAAATGAGACAAAGTCACACCTGGGGAACTGGATCCAGGCTGCAATGCCCAGTGGGGGAGGTGGGGACATTTAATGTGAGGATGTGCTGAGGCCTGCAGGAGCTGCACTGAGAAGGCATCTGCTGGTCACTCTCTTCATGCCGTTGAAGAGTTAGAAAGAGTTGCGTGTTGAAGGATCATGTCGCACTATCTAAGAGGAAGCTGCCATCGCTGCAGAAAGTCATCCAGACAGCAGGATACTTTGAGAACCTCTGTGAGAGGGGGGAGGCGGGGAGAGTGGAGAGAATTCTCAAGGTCATGCACATGAAGCCCCCTCTGGACAGGGCAGAGGAGGCATCTTCATAACAGAGAGAGCCTGTGGGCACAGGCAGGTTTTGGTCTCACTTCCCCATGAACTTGCACCACTGTGGAAAATACCACTGCCCGTATATGAACCACAGTAATAATCAGCCTCGTCCCCGGCCTGGGCCCCGCTGATGGTCAGGGTGGCCGTGGTCCCCGATTTGGAGCCAGAGAATCGCTCAGGGATCCCTGAGGGCCTGTTGTTATTATCATAGATGACCAGCACAGGGGCCTGGCCTGGCTTCTGCTGGTACCAGTTTGCATAGTAGCTTCTTAAGCTGTCTCCCTGGCAGGTGATCCTGGCCGTCTGTCCCAAGGCCACAGACACTGCCGGCACCTGAGTCAGCTCAGAGGAGACCACAGAGCCTGCAAGAGAGGACAAGAGAGGTGAGTCTGAGTAAGAGGGTCTCATTGCCAGAGGGCCTCACACCCTGCAGCATCCCCTGTGCAGAGCTGAAGGTCAGGGCCAGGCTGATCCCTGGTCCTATTGGGGCAGGGCCTGGGGGCAGCACCTGTGCAGAGAGTGAGAAGGGGGAGCAGGAGAGGGGTCCAGGCCATGGTGACACCCCCAGAGCTCTGCCTCTGAGCCCACACTGGGGAGGGGCCTCCAGGCCTCTCTTATTACAGGAAGGGGAGTCTCTTCATGCAAATCCACTTCCTTATTTCTTGTGGCTTGTTGGGTGGCTCCCTGCTGAGCAAAGGATGCAAATCCCCTCCATTTCCAATGTGTCTGAGATCCTGTCTAAGCCCTGAGCCTGAGGGCCTCATGCTGGTAATTTTTCAAGTTCATTGAACAGCCAGGTGGGTGCCAGGAGTATAGAGTGTTTTTTACCTAATAGAAGGGGCCTGGAAGGAAGCATCAGTCATGCCCTTTGCAACTGAGCTCTACCAGGGGACTTGGAGCTGTTCAGGTGCCCAAACCTAGGCCCACAGTGTCCCCTAGTGCCCATAGGAGGAATGCCGCCCTACATGTGTCAGTAGTTCATGCACAATGACTGCTTCTGTGTCCTTATTATGTGCCAGATTCTCTGGTGAGTGATTTACAAGTGTAACCTCAGGAAGATTTTCATAGTGTGGAATAGGAGGACTAGGATCCCTATGCCCAAGGCCTAATCTTCATTAGGGATCAATGTTGGGAGGTTGAATGTTTTTCCCCAGGTCCCCCAGACAGCAGTGAGTGGAGTCCAGATCCACCCAGGACACTCCCCTGGGAGCCTGACCTTCCCCTCCCTGCCCTGCCCCCACCCCAAACCCCGACTCCTCCTCCCCCCTCATCCCAGGCCTCAGGGTCCCTCTGGTTTTCACTTGCTAGTGCTGCCATCACAAATACCAAAGACCCGGTTGCCTAAACAGCAAAAACTTATTTTGTGGCAGTTCAGAAGCTGGAAGTCCAATATAATCATGTTGATAGGTCGGTTTCTCCTGAGCCTCTCTCCTTGGCTTACAGAGTGTGACCTTCTTGCTGTGCCCTCACATGGTCTGTCCTCTGCACAGTCAAATCTGGTGTGTCATTTCTGTGTGTCCAAATTTTCTCTTCTGAAGGAGACACCAGTCAGATTGGATCAAGACCCAACCTAATGTCCTCATTTTTACTTAATCACCTCTTTAAAGATCCTGTTTCCAAATTCAGTCACGTACTGTGGGTAAGAGCTTCGTCATAGGAATCTGAGGTGGACACAATTCAGCCAATAACCTTCCACCCTGTGGACTCCCAAAAGTCATGTCTTTCTCACTTGTGAAATACATGCACCCCCATCCCAACAGCCCCAAATCCTTACCTAAGTCAGCATCTGCTGTGAGACCCACATCTCATCTAAATATCATCCAAGCTAAGTGTGGGTGGGGCTCCAGGTCTCCCCAAAAATATCAGCTTTGGGGAGTTTCACCTGCCCTCCCTGTTATCATCTGGGTGTTTGGAAAAGTCAAAGATTCCAATTAATTTGCTGAAATTGAAAGACATGGAGCAAGTAAGTATCTGCAATGTGTGTGTTAGACGTGTGGTCATTGTATGTGTCCACTCTTGATATAAGTTAAAGTAATAATTTGAATGCCCATAAAATGGAATTTAATAAGCAGTAGCCATGGCATATCCTTGGCAGTGCATGGAAAAGAGCCATAGTTGATACAGAAAATTAAATTAAAAATGCCAAAACTTGAATTGTTTGATGAGCATGATATGTCCCAATTAACTAAAATAAATCCTAGACAGAAACTGTAGAGTCAAAACTAAATGACTCTTTCATGTGCATATTAAACTACAAATTCCAATTTTAGCCTTGAGCATCAACACGTTGGTGTGCAAATACAGAAACATCCCAATGGTCATACAAAAGTGCAGCTTTTATCTACTCTACATTGAGGTTCCCTTGAAGTTTCCTTGGGGGCTTAGAATGCCCTTGACAGTGGGGTAGGAGGATGTCCCATGAGGCATGTCCTTATACCCAGGAGAAAGGGGGACATTCTGTGTCGTGGAAAATGGTAATTCGTAACATAAGCACATGTCCACTATCGAGGAGCTGTTCTTTCCCTGGCAGGTTGTTTTGGGATCTTTACAGTTGACTCTCTCAAGCTCTCTTCTTCATCCTGTTGTTAAATTCTGAGTTCTCCAATTTTCATCGTTTATATAAATATCCAATACAGCTAAATCTTACACTTCATTTGTTTGTGTATTTATTTAGTTATAATTCCCAGAACTTTGACTGTCTCATTTGTTTTTGGTTTCAGTGACAATGCTGATTGTAAGACCCTTTTCTCAGAGTTCACACTGGATTATTCCACATTTCGGTACAAGCTGGCCTTGGCCATTTGCCCCTCCCCCCTCTCTAATTTTCCACCTAGGGCAGGGCCCCCAAACTATGGTGAGTTGTATATTTATTTCATTACATATTACAATGTGATAATAATAGAAATAAAGTGCACAATAAATTTAATGCACTTGAATCATCTTGAAACCATCCCCCCTTTCTCCGGTCCATGGAAAAATTGTCTTCCATGAAAATGGTCCCTGCTGCCAAAAAGGTTGGGGAAGAGACTAGGGGAAGTCTCTTCCTGACACTGACATACTCCCAAAACTCCCAGTAAAAAAGTAGAGACAAAAGATATGAGATTGTGACATAGACCTATTTTGGACAAACCCAAGATACAATCAAATAAATTATAAAAGCATCTTCTTATCCAAAGAAAGACCTCAGGCCATATCATGCTCAGAGGTAAAATACAGTGTTCCTCATAGAGATATCTCCACCTAGAACAACTCTACTTCTAGAAATTCATCCAATGCTCATATTCACACTTGAACACAAAGGAGTCTGCGTAAGGATACTCAGTGCTGTATTGTGTATAAGATCAGAATCCTGGTGATAACCATTAGGGCTGGTTGCTTAAAATATTGCTGTGAAATGTTCTGCAGCCTTCGAATGAAGCGGGCAGAACCCTGTGCATGGGATGGCTTGGGAAGGATGTACAAGAAACAGTGCACGTGATGGTCTTTGACATTGAGCATCAGGATGGGGCCTTACCCTTCACTCCATCCTATGTACAGTCTCAAGGAAGCAGGGCTTGTGGTAGGAACATGGACCCATGTGATTTATTGAGGAATGTTCTCAAAAGAAACCAGAAATGGAGAGAGAGGAAGAGGGTGGGGAAGGGACAGAGGTGAAATCTGGCTCCAGCCTGCTCATGCGGGGAACTCAGGATCAGAACTACACCCAGGGTGTGTCCCCCTTGGAGGCCGGGGAGCAGGGCTTGTGTCCCCTGCACCAATCACTCATTGGCTGTGGGTGGTGGTGGGTGTAACTTCCAGACACCCCTTCACGAGGCAGCTTTAGTTGACAGCCCCCAGCATAACTCCTTGGAAGGCTGCAGGGCGGGAGATGGTCACACCAGCTGAACAATGGCACGAATAGCACAGTAAATATTTTTGGATGGAAAAAGGAATATGAAAAAAGTGGAATTTGAGGCCCTGCTCAAGGGTTAGGCTAACCATAGGTGCACAGCTGGGCCAGAGTCAGCCCAGGGATGAAAGAGGACAGATACTTCCCCCACCATGACGGGCTGATCCTGGAGCCTTCCCATGTCCATGCTGTGCACAGTTTTCTTTATTCCCTGTGGATGCCAGAAAACGGAGTGTGAAGTTTGTGGAAGGGTAATAGTTCAGGGTGAGAAGGGCCCGTGAGGTCCCACTGCTGCTGGACATGTGCTTCTGAACAGGGAGCTGACAGTTGGTGCACCTTTTCAGAAATGTGTCTGGCAGGAAGCAAAATCCCAATGAGTGGAAAAACTCCAGGCACCCTGTGTTAGGGAGCAGCCAGTCTTACTCTGGAGGCAGGTGCTCCGTCATGGCAAGGCCAGGGCTGCGCAGCCCTCCTGGAGAGTCAGCGAGGACGTGCAGTGGTGTCGCACACGCGGGGACCAGTAGGCGTAGAGGGGATGCTGCAGTTCCCTGCTCCAGGATGCTAAGGCAACCAAAGAATCCACCTTCAGCTGGTTGCTGAACGCCCTGTAAGCTGTATCCGCATATTGCTTAGGCAACACATTTAATAGGAAACAAATGGGCAAGTGACACTTTGTACTCAAATCTATTTCTTCATGTTCTGAGATTTTGATTCCATTAAGATTTAGAGAATTAAAATAGCATCAATCCCAGTAATTTGCCAATTTTTGTTATCAAGTATACCTCCCAAATTGTGTCAAAACTTGCCCAGATGTTTTCAAATTATGCTTAATAGGCTTAACTGGCTTAACAGGCAAGTTAGGGTATTCTTGATTTTGTGTGTATCACCAACATGCTCAAAAATTGTCATCCATGTAATGCTCCAGGGCCATGCATTTGGGACTAAGTGTGAGGACAGGGGGAGAGAAGGATCCATGCATGAATGTGGGAGTGACATTGCTCAGATTGTCACCCACAGACACAGGCACCTGCCCTCAAGTAACAGGGACTGAATTGCTTACATTGTAAGCTCCAGCTTACTGTAATCAGAGACAATATTTGATATTTCAAACCAGAGAGAGTTGTAGTGGTGACTTCTGACCATCTTTAGAACTAACGTCCAGTCGTTCTGTATGAAAAAATTGTCTCATCTTACCAATGCAAGAAAGATTATAAACACAGCTCCATATTCAGTAGAAAAAACAGGGATACAGTAGGAAAATATTACAGGTGGAGAGAAAGCCCAGCCATTTCCATAATAGCAGGGGGTGGGGGGAAGGCATGTTACAGAGGCTATTTCAAGAGAGTGAAAACTCACCTTATCGTGTATTGCACAGACTTAACCAGCAGCTGCAATTTCAATGAATACAGAGTCTAGAAATGTATTTGGTAAAGACTCTCTATACTGTGCCAGAGCTTTGGTCAATTACACATAGTAAGACAAAGAAATCTGTTCAAATATGGAATGCTCTAATAAGCAGAAATAATTACTCAGTTTCACACTAGCATGAGGTTTGGAAGATGTGGGGCCCAACTAGCCTGGGGTAAGAAAAACAAAACAAAACAAAAGAAACAGAAACAAAAAAATCAGGGTTATCAAGAAGACACTTTGGAAGGAAAAGTTTGAAAACACGCCTAGTTCAAATTTCTTAGCAGCAAAACTCAGGATAGGGTTTACCTCTGAGTTGCTTGACAACCAAAGTGATGGAGCTGCCAAGACAGCTCAGGTCCCCGGGCAGTGGTCCTCTATCCTGTCCCTGCTGTGAACCCCCTTCTCTCTGTCCCTCCTAGACAGGAGGTGCACCCCAGGGCCGGCTGCTGGGCCCAGTGCCCCATGGAGCCTTCCCTCTGACTCAGGATGCTGCCCCCCAGGGGGAGCTCTCTTTTTCCCTGAGCTCATCTGTATCCCCCAGAGAGGTCAGGGACACGTACCCTCAGGCCAGGGCCAGGCCACCTGCTCTGGCCTCTGAATGCAGCCCCCCTGACAGCTTGGCTGCAGCTTCAGGAGCAACCCTGAGCCAGGACCATGGAACTCAGCTGCTCTCAAGTTCCTGATGCACCAAAACTAAGAGATCCCAAATATTTGCTCCCTTAACTTGCTAAGTTTTAGGAATAATATCCATGCAGCTATAGACACTGACGCACTTTGCTTTTAATGTAATTTGTGTAATTGAAGGTTATGAAGTCTAAACTATGGTAGTGGCTATGTTTAGAAATGAGCTCACAAAATTCCAGAAAATTTCAATATTAGTCCCAGGACGTGTCTGAATATTTTGGAAATTGATTCTCTCAGTAGATTAAGCAGGATTCCAGCTAAAAAGTTATTATCTCCCCATGGAAATCAGATGTGCTTGATGTCAATGAGGAAGGGGGGTCACTCAAGTTAATTCTTACTGTGGGGCCATTTGAAATCTCGGATCCTATAGGGAGATACTCCACTGTGGGGTGTTTCCAGGACAGGGGTTCAGTGATGTGACGGGAGGGGCGATGCTGAGAGAGCACAGACTGTGTCACTCAAACTCTCCCCATCTCAGCAACCTGAGGTTTTAGGGAAAAGAGGAGGGACAAGAAAAAAAAAGTGACATCTTCTGTTTGTTCTCAATCCCTTGAAAACATCTTTAGATTTTTTCACATCAGTACAGAGGTGCCGAGGATCCAGCAAGGAGGGCCATCGTCACTACAGCGTGGTGGCAACTGAGTTGAGTAAGACGTCATTTCTGGAAACAACCCCTAATTACTTCTCTCCAGGCTGATCCTAATAGTGTGGGAGACGGGGCGGTATTTAGGGTGAGGATTTCCCCCAAAATAGCAGGACTGCACCAAGCAGGCAACTCCTTGTCACAATGCCCCTGACTTTGAAGAGCTCAAAATAGTTGCACATTTGGGACCACATCACACAGGGAAGGGGAAGATGTCATTGTCCTAGATGATCAACCATAGGGCAGGTTGGACGTCAGCGAGGGAGAGCAGAAGGGCTGGGAGAGGAGGCAATTCTCAGGCCGTGTGGCCTGTGGCCCCCTCTGCACAAGGTGGGGAACCATCTTCACAGCAAAGAGGGGGCCTGTGAGCTCAGGCAAGTTTTGATTTCACTTCCCCATGAACTTGCACCACGGTGGAAAATGTTACTGCCCACATATGCACAGCAGCGATAATCAGCGTCATCCGCAGTCTGGAGCCCAGAGATGGTCAGGGAGGCCGTGCTGCCAGGCTTAGAGCCAGAGAAGCGATCAGGGATCCCTGAGACCCAAGTATTGACTTGACCAATCAGGAGTCTGGGGGATGTTCCTGGGCACTGTTGGTACCAGGAAATATCATCATAACACACAGCACAGGAGATGGTGACCAACTGCCCAGCAGCCCCGGACACAGAGGGAGGCTGAGTGAGGGGAGACTGGGCCCAGGACGCTGAAAAGAGAGAAAAACACACTCTGGTGAGTCAGTGCTGGGCCCCAGGGGAGCCTGAGGAGCAGCTGACCAAGGGTCAGCCCAGAGGTCCCGATGTCCCATCCCTGGAGGCGTCACCTGTGTCCTGAGTGAGGAGGGTGAGGAGCAGCAGAGCCCAGGCCATGGTGGAGACGCCCCCAGAGCGCTGCCCCTGAGACCAGCACTGGGCCTGCCCCAGCCTCTCTCATCCCTGCTCAGAGGAGGGGCCTCCGTGCAAACCTGTGTCCTGAGCCGCCTCCCCTCCCCCCACCCGGCCCTGGGCCTGGACTCAGGGACTTCTGTGTCCCTGGACAGCAGGGCTCAGCTGAGGGGACTGAAACTCTTTCACAGGGATTTTCTGAATTGGGGTAGACGGAGCCCATGATGGTGCCCAGGAAATGGGGCAGACCTGGGAGTCCCTGCCCTTCCCACTGGGAGAACCCCAGTGGTTCCTGCCTGAGGGAACCAGGACGTCCCCTCTCTCCTTGTTGTGTGGGCTGAGGAGAGGACAGGGCCCCAGAATGGCTGAGAGGGTCCAGACATTCCAGTCACCAAAGACAGAGCTGGGGACCCCTCCTTCTTCTCTCAACCCCTTCTGGACCCCCTCAGCTAGGACAGGTCTTCATCATCCATTTGTCCCCAACCTCTACAGTGGTGTGAGGCCTGGGGACATGTATCTGCCCTTCTAGGAGAGGACGTGTTGGGCACACAGACATGGAACACTCCTGTGCCCTGCGTCTCACTCAGGTGTTCTCAGGGGAAGCAGCCTCAGGACGTCATACAGTCCCTGGTGACCCACAGTGACTCCCTGCCCCACTCCAGGCCCTGGCTACCCCAGAGGCCTCAGATGGAGGGTCCCAGCCCCAGGGCAGCAGCTCAGTGGAGCTGGAAGTCCCTGCTCTGCTCCCTTCCCCGTCCCCTCCCAGCTCATACCCAGGCCCCCTTGTCCCTTCCAACCCCCTCCAGGCTCTGGGCCCTTGGTCCTCTGTCTTCCCCCAGGAAGGGATGTGTCTCCTGCCACACCAGGGGCCCTGACCCGCCCCTCAGGACCTCTTAGCTTGTCCCAGGACAGCCTCGCCCTGGGGTCAAGGCTCCCGGGGCAGCTCTGGGCTCAGGGCTGAGGGAAAGGCAGGTGTTGATTTAAAAGCGACCTGAGTAGCAAACCTGGGTGACAACAAGTGGACAAGCAGGAGACCAACTGGCTTCTCAGCATGTTGAAGGAAGTAATGCTGCACGAGGAGAGAGCTTCGTGTGACCTGCGGGTGTGGGACAGGGGGCTGGGGTGAGGGTTGGCCTCTGGGCTTCAGCTCCAGGGACCGCTCCTCAGGGTGTGACTGGATGTCTCAGGGGACAGGGACCCTTGTTCCGATTGCCACCTTTGTGCACATCGAGACCCCCTCCCTTGAGCTGTGTGGCTTCCTGATATATAGTCTCCTTCGTTCACAGAGAAATGCTTGACCTAGTGTGTTTTTCTAGAAAGGGGTAAATTTGGAGTTCTGTCCCGTCAGGGCTCATTGGTCCTGTCAAAAAGTGAAAATAGAAATCTCGCTCAGGAAACGGCCTCAGAGTGCTACGGGTGTGAATGTTCAGAGGAGACTCCTTTAGCGTCACTGTTTGCTCCATGTGGGAGACGTGTTCAAGGTCACAGAAAGGGGGTGTGTGGGCTGAGGGTGGGCTGGGCTGAGGGGTGTCCTCAGGGAAGCTGAGGAAGGTGGGGGGGAGGACAGGAGGAGGGGGAGGGGCAGTGATGCTTTTGGATTTGAGACGGTTGTTTGCATGTCAGTTTTACACATGTATGTGCTGTATTATTTTAGACATTAGATGATAATGTCTATTTTTTAGATGTTAATAAAATGATAACTGGTGATTAGCTGCCCAGAAATCACCCAGCTGGCTGTTGGGGCCTGGCTTAGGGTCCTGTGCACTGGATCCTTGTGTCCTGAGCTCACTGTGGCGACTCCCCCTGTACATTCCAGGTGTCCAAGGGCTTCCCGCAGGGGACAGACCTCTGCCCTTCAGGAGGAGCCGCCTCTGCTCTGTGTCATGTGCTCTTAGCTCCAGGAGCAACCTCAGGGCCCCCCATGCTGCAGGAGGCCCCATTCTTATTTAATTTGTTTTTAGATCTTTGTGCCAATATAATAAGACATGACTCATAAATTAGAGGCACAACTGCCTTCAAAACAGAAATAAAAACTCTATTTTTACAAAAAATAATAATAAATAAGCCAAAGCAAACAAATTCAAAATAGACAAAAATCAATGTCCATATCCTTATCTTTCAGGCATAATTGAATCTAATTATTTCTTGTACATTAGCAATTTTATAATAAGGCTAGAAGACCCAAATGATGCTATGAGAAATGAGTGGCACGGAATCCAGGAATTCACATGTGAGGGGAAATGTCCTGAGGTGCTAATGTCCTGGTCCCCTTGAACAGCAAGGGGTGTTTAGACATTAGATGATAATGTCTATTTTTTAGATGTTAATAAAATGATAACGGGTGATTAGCTGCCCAGCTAATCATCACTGGTGGATACTGTGATGACAGGGACGCCTGAATCATTCCAAATCACCTCTAACAAAACCGACCATTCTCTCATGTTTTGGAATAAATATTTTTAAAAGGTATAGTTAACTACTGGAGAAAACACAGGAAACTGTGCCCACAGTTTCAGTCTGCACATAGATAGGGCACAGAGGGCTATGGAAGCTCCAGAAACGTCACATTGGCACAATCCTGTTCAAACAACCTCTAGCTACTGGTTTGCCTTGCAAAGCTCCCTATTGTAAATACCTCTCCAAAGGAAATTTTTGTCCCACCCTAATAGGAGTCATCCTGGAAGAGGCAGTGGTGGCCCCCACAGGACGATGTACATCTACATGTCCTATGAAGGTCCTGATCCTGCTGTTACACTCAAGGAGGAAGAGTTGAGGCTATATCCAGACTTAGGATTTGCAGTAATAAACCCAAGGGGTGTCCCAAGCTAACCAGGATGAATTGGTCACCCTACCATAATTTCTAGACTACATGTCCAGGCTCATTTGAAAGTCCAACAGATTCTTTTTTTTTTTTATAATTTTATTTTTTTATTTTTTATTTTTGGAATTGAATGATTTATTTTTTAAAACCACACAAACTAAAACTTAAGGGATATAGCTAAAATGGCATTTTGAAGGAGATTTATGGCCTAAAATGTTCATTTTATTTTTTATTTTTTTATTTTTATTTTTGATTTCAGAGTATTATGGGGGTACAATGAGAGTCCAACAAATTGTTGCACAGGCATTTATATATATGTGTTCTCAGTGATCCAGTGTAATGTGGATTCTAGCTAGACAATTTAGTTCTACATGGAAATCTGATACACTTGGTGATCTATGAGAATAGGGTACAGACCTACCAAATATCTCTTTCTTTTGGAAGCAAGGAACATTTGAGAAGGCAGGCCAGGTGGATGTCTCATGCCTCTAATCCCCGTACTTGTGAGGCCAAGGAGGGAGAATTTCTTGAGGCCATGAGTTCCATACCAGCCTGGGCAACAGGGCGAGACTCTGTCTCTACACACACACGACAACAAAAAAACAAAAAGAAAACCCACCCTAAGGAGGAGACCATCCTCATGCAGAGCTGTTTCCAGGACAGCAGGTCACTGAGTTGAGAGGAGGGGCTGTGCTGATGAACAAGATTCTGTCACTCAAATTCTCCCTACCCAGCCCCTTGAATGTGGATCAAAGACAGGGACACTAAAAGAAAATTAACCTTCCCCTCTGTCCTCATTTCCTCAGTGACATCTTCATATCTTTCCTGAGTTCATGTCACTTAGGAGGAGACACGCAGAGGAACAGCCATGTAGGAGGCCATTCTGCCCAGAGCGTGGTGGACACAGAGTTAAATGAGCCAAGGTCACACCTGGGGAACTGGATCCAGGCTGCAATGCCCAGTGGGGGAGGTGGGGACATTTAATGTGAGGATTTGCCTGAGGCCTGCAGGAGCTGCACTGAGGAGGCATCTGCTGGTCACTCTCTTCATGCCGTTGAAGAGTTAGAAAGAGTTGCGTGTTGAAGGATCATGTCGCACTATCTAAGAGGAAGCTGCCATCGCTGCAGAAAGTCATCCAGACAGCAGGATACTTTGAGAACCTCCGTGAGAGGGGGGAGGCGGGGAGAGTGGAGAGAATTCTCAAGGTCATGTACATGAAGCCTCTCTGGACAGGGCAGAGGAGGCATCTTCATAACAGAGAGAGCCTGTGGGCACAGGCAGGTTTTGGTCTTACTTCCCCATGAACTTGCACCACTGTGGAAAATACCACTGCCCGTATATGAACCACAGTAATAATCAGCCTCGTCCCCGGCCTGGACCCCGCTGATGGTCAGGGTGGCCGTGGTCCCTGAATCAGAGCCAGAGAATCGCTCAGGGATCCCTGAGGGCCGGTTGTCGCTACCATAGATGACCAGCACAGGGGCCTGCCCTGGCTTCTGCTGGTACCAGTTTGCATAATAGCTTCTTAAGCTGTCTCCCTGGCAGGTGATCCTGGCCGTCTGTCCCAAGGCCACAGACACTGCCGGCACCTGAGTCAGCTCAGAGGAGACCACAGAGCCTGCAAGAGAGGACAAGAGAGGTGAGTCCGAGGGTGAGAGTCTCATTGCCAGAGGGCCCCACACCCTGCAGCATCCCCTGTGCAGAGCTGAAGGTCAGGACTGGGCTGATCCTGCTCATGTGAGGGCCGAGCCTGGGGGCAGCACCTGTACAGAGAGTGAGGAGGGGGAGCAGGAGAGGGGTCCAGGCCATGGTGACACCCCCAGAGCTCTGCGTCTGAGCCCACAGCAGGGGAGGGGCCTCCAGGCCTCTCTTATCTTAGGAAGGGGAGTCTCTTCATGCAAATTTATTTCCTTCCATCTTGTGACTTGCTGTGCGGCTCCCTGGTGAGCAGAGGATGCAAATCTGCTCCCCATTCCCCAGTGTGTCTGCCTGAGCTCTTGTCTCAGCCCTGAGCCTCTGGGTCTCCTGCTGGCAACTTCTTAAGCTCAGAAGAAGGGCCTGGTGGGTGTCATGGGTGGAGGGTGAATTTCACCTAATATTATAGAAAGGACCTCAAGGGAAGCATGGGTCATGCCCTTTGCACTTGAGATTTACCAGGGGACTTGGAGTTATTAGGGTCCCCAAACCAAAGCCCACAGTGCCTCCTGGTGCCCACAGGAGGAATGTCACCCTACATGTGTCACTAGTTCATGCACAATGACTGCTTCCGAGCACTTGATATATGCCAGACACTTTGCTGAGGGTTTTACATGCACCAACCCAAAAAGACTTTCATAATAACCCTACAGAAGCCCTATTCTCAAGGCACAATCTCTCCTCCAGTCTACTGATGAGGGAACCAACATCAGGAGGTCACATGACTTTCCCAAAGTCCCCAGAGAGCAGTGAAAGGGGTCAAGACTCCATCCAGGAGACTCAGCTCAGAACCTGACCCTCCAGCCCCTCCCAGCCCTGCCCCCCACCCCAACCCTGACTCCTCCTCCCGCCCCATCACCGGCCTGCTGGCTCCCTTTTCGCACCACCCTGTCTTCTTTAATCAGGTCACTGTCCTCCCTGAGAGCTGTGGACAGAGGTGGGGATGCTCCCCTTGCTCCCTCCATGGCAGAAGACCTATGGTTCTGCTTCTGGGTCAGCCACTGTCTAGTTCTGACCTCAGGCAAGTTGCTCTTCCTTTCTTTGTCTTCGTTCCATCTGTAAAAATCTACATCACAGATTCCCCAGCCGTAAAATGGGGTGATGATGAAGATGCTTGGCTCATAAAGTGGTTGAGATCACAGGATTTAATAAACAGGACATGCTTTGAGTGTGCCTGACGTGTATTAAACACGTGTGAATGTTTAGTCCTCCTCCCACCACTGTCCTCAGCCTCACCCTTATTTTTATTACAGCACAAGGCGCTGGAGGTAGGAGGAGGAGGTCAGGTAGGAAAACTGAAAAGTTTTGGGTTTGGAACATTTCACACTGGCAATACTTCCTTGCAACCGCAACATGTACATGTACACACACACATGCACACACATGTGTGTGCATGGCACTGTTTTGTGTACAACACAAAGGACAGCACATCCTCCCAGATTGCTGTCCTTTCCAGTGGCCTTCATTTGCAGGGACCTGGACTGGATCCCAGAGACATCACCAGGATGAGTCCCAGCAGAACTACAGCAAAGCCACTGTGTCTTGTCCACACTCTGTGTATGTAGCTCCCCCAGTGGCCTCCCTGGAGCTGGCCTTGCTTGTGGCCTCCTGGTGCTGGGAGGAGGTGCCCAGTTCTGCAGAAACTGTCAGCACCATCTGCACAAATTTGACAATCAGTTTGTGTTCTGTGACTGTCCACAGAGGGCAACAAGAAGCCTGGATAGGTAGGTGTGGACGAACGGGCATTAGGGCTGGGCTGGTGCCACTGAGGGGAAGAGACACTAGGGGCAGAGAGAGCAGGGACCCCTCACATGTTTCTTCCAGGTCAGTCCATTGAGGCACAACGGGGGGTTAAACTGGCTGTAAGGATGCAAAGGCCACAGCAGAGCTGAGCTGAGCTCAGGACACCCAGGACCTGCAGCTGGAGGAGAGAACAGATAAGCTCAGTGTTGTGGGGGGCTCTGGCAGGGAGGAGGTGCACTTACCCCACCCCCTGAAGAAATTGAAGGTGAAGAGGTTCTCACCTGGCTGGGAGCCCATGGCAGCAGCTCTCGTCCACGTGCCAGAGATGTGCTCACTCTGGTGATGGCCAGAGAGCGTGGATGGATCCTGGACACCCAGGGAACACTGACAGCTGGTGATTAACACATTTCATAACAGCAGGACACATGGTTTGATTCCCCTGGATCCCACCTGGGCATCTACTCAGGATGATGGGCATGGTGACACTGCCCCTCCCTACAAAGCAGAAGATGACGTCTCCTGGGTCCGTCACAGCATGAAAAGCTGCCCTTCATGGTGCAGGAGAGATGAGTCATCTTGCAGAGGTTCCATGGGCCCTTCTGGGCTGTCAGATAATGCTTCGCCTGAGAGCCTGGTGGTGCAAGTTCAATCTGCAGAGCCCCAAGAAGAGGCCCAATCATGACAGAGACACTGTTAGGATTGGAATTGTATGGCCCCTCCAATTCATATGCCGAAGTCCTAACTCCCAGGACTTCAGAATGGGACCTTATACAGAAATAAGGTGGTTATAGTTGTAATTAGTTAACAAGAGGTCATATTGGAGTAGGGTGGGCCCCAATCCAACAGGACTGGTGTCCTCATAAAGACGGGAAATTCGAACACCACAGGCATGTGGATAAAATGCAAGAGTATATGGAGAAAGACACACCCGCAAGCAAAGGAACAGCGGATGTTGCCAGAACCACCAGAAGCTGGGGACAGGCGTGGAACAGATCCCACCTCACCCGCAGAAGGAACCGGCCCTGCTGACACCTTGATCTCAGACTTCCAACTGCCAGACTGCAGAACAGGGAGACAATAAACGTGTTTCCTTTGAGCCATCAGTGTGTGGTGTTTTGCGATGGCGTCCTGGCAGAACAGTACAGAACCCCTAACAATACTGTTCTCAGGGCCCACCTGCAGGGCTGGGCTCCTTGCAGATGCTTTTGTCTCCATCACCACCGTCCCCTGGAGAGGGGCCTTCCTGCCCTGTGCTTTCCTCCCTAGGAGGCTGTTGCACCCCCAGGCAACAAACAGTGTCTCCTGTAACCTCAGACCCTCCCTCCCGTGCCTGCCCCGCCAGGCCTTTCGTGGGGTCTCTATTCACACTCACAGGCCACCCTCCAGCTCCTGCCAGGCTGCTGAGGAGTGAGGTCCTGGGCAGAGAGGGATGGCCCAGCACCCCGGGGCCAGAACACCTTCAGCATCCTTCAGGTGGGCTCAGCCTTTCCTCCCGCCCCCTGACTGCACTGCCCCTAGTGGGGGAAGGTGCAGCCCTTGGTGTGCAAACTCCTGGGCTTCCCTCTCTGCTTGGCTTCAGCTTGAAACAGATTCTGAGACATGGGGAGTTGGCAGGAGAATGGGCTGGGGCTGCTCGCCTCAGCTGCTGGGCCTGGACTTTAAGTCATTTAAGCCTGTCTTGTCCCTGACCCCCTGAAACCCTCTTCACTCCCTGTTCTCCATCCGAGGTCCTGTGGTTGTGGGCTCTGTGTTAAATATTTTAGAAATATGTTTACATTAGTTCTTGCCAAACCTCTTGTTTTCCAGGAGGTTTTTAATGTCTCGGTGAGGATGGTTTTCCAGGTGTTGAATAACTCACAGCCACACAGCGGCAGGTAACACAAATGGGCCTCAAAGATAAACCTCTGTGCCTCAAGCCATGACCTTGAAGACTGTGTTATTCCTGTGATCTCTTCCAGCAAGGGTATGCCAATGTCTGTCACACATGAGCAGTGGGGGTCACAGAGCCAGCCGAAGCCTTGAATCTGAAGTGCTTCCCTGTCTCCTGTGGTGCCTCCAGCAGCTGCCCACCTCCTGTCAGTGTCATTGCTTCTGTGTTGCCCTTGGCTGTGACTCTGCTGTTCCTTTGCTGAATCTGCTCTTTGTTGTTCTCTCTGCAGCAGAGCCGCTGCTTTCTTCCATCCAATTAGAGGCCATCTGTAGGAGCTACTGTTCCATTATAGTCAACATAAAGTAGGTCCCTGGGTTTGTGCAAAACAACAGTCCCTTTCAGGAAGTCAGCTCCATCCTCATGCTGTCACACTAACACCTCTGGTGGGGACCACATTGTTCATCCTTCCAGGGTCGGGGCTGGACTGCAGGTGTTGCTCACACATGAGCCCTGAGCTCTCTGCCATCAGTGAAACAGCATGATTCTGGCAGGACAGCCTCCCTGTGCCCCTGCCCTGTGCACAGTGAGACTTGGTGGCAGCATCAAGGAGTTAGCACTGGACTGTCACCAGGTGCACAGCCATGTTTTGGGGTGACCTCTTTCTAAGGAGCCCTAAGAAAATGCCACTCAGAAATGCCCCATAAAGATAAAAAAACAAAGAAAGTAATGCTCCATCATTTTGCAGATGGCAAAAAGGTACATCCTGGCTGCATATGTAGCTCTGAGGGCGACTGTCCACAGGACATACTTATTGGCCCCCAGAAGGAGCGATGCACAGGGCTCTAGCTTTGTCCTGTTCCACAAACACATTCTGCAGTTTCAAATGCAAGTTATCGCTGTGCCCTGTAAATAGGTAGTCACTGCTGTGCTCAGACACAGTCCCTCCCTCCCAGAGCTGAGGCTGACCATGACAGAGGCATTAAATGGATACTCCATGTGTTAAGATCGTTGCAAAAGGAGAAATGCTGGGTCCTCTGAGAACATATAGCAAGAGCCTCTCTCTTAGTCTTGAGGCCCTGGATGGCCTTGCTGAGAAAGGGGCTTTTAAACAGAACAACAAAGGATAATTTGGCGTTAAACAACACAGGATTGGTTCGTGAGAGAGAGATTAGGGACAGGGAGCTGAGATAAACTGTTGGTTACAGGAAAGGGATTCATTAGAAAGCATAAGGCATCTTCAATGGCTAGGACACCTGGCTTCCTTAGGGCTGAGGTCCCCAAATCCTGGGGCCGTGGACTGGTACCATGGAGCACCCCCCACCCAGTCTGTGGAAAAATTGTCTCCCATGAAACTGGTCCCTGGTGCCAAAGAGGTTGGGGACCTCTGACTTAGGGCTCAAAAATGCTGGTTACAGGCCAGGCACAGTGGCTCACACCTGCAATCCTAGCACTCTGGGAGGCTGAGGTGGGAGGATTGCTTGAGCTCAGGAGTTTGAGACCAGCCTGAGCAAGAGCAAGACCCTGTCTCTACTAAAAGTAGAAAAATTAGCCAGGTGTGGTGGTGTGCGCCTGTAGTCCCAGCTACTCGGGAGGCTGAAGCAGGAGGATCGCTTGAGCCCAGGAGTTTGAGGTTGCAGTGAGCTGTGATGATGCCACTGCACTCTACCTGGGGTGACAGAGCAAGACTCTGTCTCAAAAAACAAAAAAAAAATTGCTGGTTACAGACTGAGCCTGACCTCACACAGGCTGGATCACCCCGCTAATCATTTGTATCCTGAGGTTACTCGTAATCAGCCACCTCAACTGTTCCCCACTCTGTTCCCAGGTGAGGAGAAAAGAGGGACGGTCTGAAGATCTGGAAGGAACGGCCCTGCTCCTGCATGAAGTAGATGAAAGTAGCTAGAGGCAGGATCCCAAGGCGACACCGCTTGGACACTGAGCCAACTTTCCATCATATATGGCTACCTCTGCTGGGCAGGTCAAGAGTGTGTCTGAGCACCCAGACCACAGGCAGGGAATGAGTCTTTGCTCCCAAGTGGCCCCAATGAGCTGATGCTCCCAGGCACTCACTTTGCCAAGTGGTGGGACAGAGGAGGAGGACACATTGCCTCAGCCTTGAACCTGAGAGATGTCCCATTCCCGCAGAGGTGACAGGGAGCTCTGGGACAGGACACAAGCCAGAAGCTCAGGAGGGGTTTGTTCTTACTTCCTCATCATGTGGGAGGTGTGGACAGAGCCTCCCTCCCCAATCCTGCACAGGAACAGCAATAATAACCAGCCTCATGCCTGGGCTCCCAGGGGTGCTAGGGGAGCTGACTTGTCAGACCTGGAGCCTGGGAAGCATCTTGGGCCTCTGAGTTTTGGTTCTTGACCCCACACCTCAGCTGCTGGGGCTCTGCTTTGTTTCTCTTGGTACCAGGAGACATGATTATAACCCCCGATGCTGCTACTGCTTCAGCACAAGAGATGGTGACTGACTGTCGGGGTGTCCAGGAGGTGGAGGGGCTGAGTCAATGCAGTCAGGGCCCCAGGCCTGAGGGGAGGGAGACATGTGGGGGCGGGGAAGAGCATGGCCAACCCAGGGGAGCCAGGTGCTGTGGTTTGGATATTTGTCCCTCCAATCCCTGGTAGAAATTTGATCCCCAGTATTGGAGGTGGGGCCTAATGGGACGGGTTGAGGTCATTGGGGCAGATCCTTCATGTATAGATGAATGCCCTCACTTGGGTGAGTGAGTTCTCACTCTATTATTAATAGTTCTGATGAGAGTTGGTTGTTCAAAAGAGCCTGGCACCTTCTCTCTCTCTCTCATTTCCTGTGTTGCCATGTGATCTCTGCACACATGGGCTCCCCTTCATCTTCTACCAGGAGTGGAAGCAGCCTGAGGCCCTCACTAGATGCAGATGCCCCATCTTAACTTTCCAGCCATCAGAATTATGAGCCAAATAAACCTTTTTTTCTTTATAAATTACTCAGCCTCAGGTGTTCATTTATAGCAACACAAATCGGACTAAGGCACCATGGGAGGAGGGAGAGAAGGTCCCTCTTCATTCTCAGAAGGTGACTTCGTCAGGTGAGTCTCACCTGTGCTTGAGGGAGGAGGGTGAGGAGGGCTCATCCTCTCTAAGTCTGGTCTTTGGAGGACCAGCAACACCACCTTCACCTGGGAGCTGTTAGACATGGAGACTCTGGGGCCCCACCCAGACCTGCTGAGGCTGCATCTGCATCTTAGTGAGACCCCTCGGGGGATTTGTGAGCTCATGGAAATTTCAGAAGCTCTGGGCTAAGCCAGAATCTCACTTCCTCTGCTTTTAACAAGCCCTTGTGTCCTCCAAGTCCTGTGAGGCCACCTGGGTCTGGTGCTTAACAGCCCTGCCTCATCACACTGAGCTTGATTCAGGTGCCAGACCCTGTCATGATGGGCAAGAAATGTTTTAAGAACAGACATTTCTACTATCCACATGGGTGGTGTGCTGGGAAGGGCATGATATCCCAATGAGATGTCCAGATAGAAATAGATGGTTCATGCCACCTTTCTTACTCCCGTTCAGTTCCGGTTACTCTGGACTTTCCTTATTTCTCAAACACACTGTGTTCTCTTCTATGTTTGAGCCTCTACATGTTTTTCTCTTTGATTGAAACCTTTCCTGTGTGGGACCTTACACCTCACCCAATACCTGCCTAAATCCTAATCATCCTTTCGAATGCCTGTATTTGTCACTGTCAAGGAAGTTTTCTCAGACAACCAGGACATTTAGAATCACAAAATTACAATCTTTTAGCCTTTATTGGTAAGTATTCTCACAGATGGGTATGGGATATTCAGATTCTTTGCACAGAATAGCATCCCATCCAATGTCTGCACCACACATCTTACCTTTTTTGAGGCTCTCACAGGACTAGAAAAACAACAAGCATTGGTATTTGCCTGCATGAAGACATTTGATGTGACTCTTGGGATGATCATATGATTTTGTCCATTATTTTATTAATATGGGACAGTACCTTAATTGATTTTTAGATGTTAAGACATGCTTACATTCCTGGGGTGAATACCACTTGGTCATGGTGCTTTATATATTCATTTTGACAGATTCATTTTGTTATTGTTTTATTGAAGTTTGTTTCCATCTATCTCCATAAAGATTATTGGTCTGCAGTTTTCTTTTGATGTCTCTGTTTGCTTTTGGTTATCAATGTAGTATTAGCCTTAGAGAGAGAGTTGCTAAGTTTTCTGTTTTTTGGAAGAGTTCATGAATAATTGGTATTAATTCTTCTTTCAACATTTGGTAGAGTTCACCAGTGAACCCCTCTGTGCCCGGGCCTTTCTTCGTGGGAGAGTTTTAATTACTAATTTAATCTCTTTATTTGTTAGAGTTTCAATCAGGTTTTCTATTTCTTCTTGAATCGGTTTTAATAGTTTGTGTGTTTCTAGAAATTTGTCCATTTCATCTAATTTTTTGGCATGGAGTTTTCCATGGTGTTCTCGCATAATTCTTATTTCTTTAATGTCACTGTTTGGAGAACATACTTTTTATGATTTCTGTCTTTTTAAATTTCGTGATCCTGATTACTTGTTCTACCCTGCAGAATGTTCCATATGCACTTGAGATGGGTATATAATCTGCTTTTGTTCGATGGACTTTACTATTATTGTCTCTTAAGTATCATTGTTCTGTAATGCAGTTTGTCTTTTATATTCATATTTATGTACATTTCCAAATGTATCCATGTAGTTCCCATATCTGATTTTTTCATTTTTATATAGATTCACATTTATATCTAGTATCATTTTCTTTCTGCCTTAGGAGTGTCCTTTATTATTTCTTATAGAGAGGGTCTGTGGGTCATCAATTCTGCAAGTATTTTTATGGTTAAATAAGTTTTATTTTGCTTTCATTTTTGAAAGATATTTTTACTGAGTAAAAAGTATATGATTGACAGTTTTTTCTTTTTAAAAAATATTTATTGACACATAATAATTGTACATATTTCTGGGGCACTTATGATATTTGACAAGTACCTACGCCGTATAATGCTGCAATCAGAGTATTTATCATGTCCATCGCCTCAAACATTTACCATCCCTCTGTGCTGGGAATATTTCAAATCTTCTCTTCTCACAATTTTGAAGTATATGATAAATTATTGTTAATTATAGTCACATGACTGTGATATGGAAAACTGGAACTTATTCCTTTCATCTAACTGTATGTTTGTACCCACTAACCAACGTCTTTTCAGCCCCGTCCATCCTCCCTCCTAACCATCCGTCCACTCGCTGCCTCTATGAGACAAACTTTGTTATCTCGCACATGAGTAGAAGGATATGACATTAGTCGTTTTCAGCCTGCCTTATTTCACCTAATGTAATGACCTCCAGTTCCCTCCATGTTGCAAATGATAGGATTCTATTCTTTTTCTTGATTGAATAGTATTTCATTGTGTATAGATGTCACATTTTCTTCATCATTTCCTCTGTTGATGACACTCAGGTTGATTTTACATCATTGCCATTGTGAATAATTCTGCAATAAACATGTGGGTGAAGGTATCACTTTGATATACTGATTTGCCTTCCTTTGGATAAATACCCAGTAGGGAGATTGCTGGATTATGTGATAGCTCCATTTTCAGTTTTTGAAGAAGCTTCCATACTGTTTTCCATAATGTCTACACTAAGTTACATTCCTAACAACACGGTGTGAGAGTTCCTTTTCTCTCTATCCTTGGCAGCTTTTGTTATTTTTTTGACTGATTGATTACAACTATTCTTGCCGGGGTGAGATGGTATCTCACTGTGGTTTTGATTTGTATTTCCCTGATGATTAGTGACAAGCATTTTTTCATATACCTATTGGCCACTCATCTTCTTTTGAGAAAAGTTTATTCAGGTCCGTTGCCCACTTTTTAATGGTATTAATTCTGTGGGGGGGTTTTGTTTTGTTTTTGTTTTGGGGGGGTCGTTTTGTTTTGTTTTGTGGTTTTTTTTTTCCTTTTGAGGGTTTTTTAAATTCCTGTTCTTATTCTGGGTGTTAGTTCCTTGTCAGGTGAATAGTTTGCAAATATTTTCTCCTATTCCTCAAGTTGTTTCTTATTCTGTCAAATGTCTCTTTGCTGTTCAGGAGCTTTTTAGTTTAATGTGGTCCCATTTGTCTCCTTTTGTTTTTGTTGCCTGTGCTGTCAAAGTCTTAGATGTAAAATATTTGTGTAGACCAAAGTCCTGAAACCTTTCACCAGGCTCCCTATGTTCTCGTCTAGCAGTTTTATAGTTTCAGGTCTTATGTTTAACTCTTTAATCCATTTTGGGTTGATGTTTGTATACAGTGAGTGACAGGGGTCTAGCTTCATTCTTCTGCATATGGATATTTAATTTCCTTGGCACCATTTATTTGAAAGGGTTTCCTTTTCCCAATGCATGTTCTTGGCTCCTTTGTAGAAAATCAATTAGCTGTATATATGTGGATTTATTTCTGGGTTCTCTATTCTATTTGCTTGATCTGTGTATCTGTTTTCACACCAATACCATGATGTTTTGGTTACTATAGGCTTGTAGTATATTTTGAAGTCAGGTAGTACAATGCTTCCAGCTTTGTTCTTTTTGCTCAGTACTGCTTTAGCTATCTGAGTCTTTGTGGTTCCATACAAATTTTAGGATTTATTTTCTCTTTCTGTGAAACATGTCATTGGTATTTTGATAGGGATGGCATTGAATCTGTAGATTGCTTTGGGCAGTAAGTTTTTTCTTTTAATATTTGTAAATATTGCTCCATGGCCTTCTTACCTGCATTGCTTCTAACGAGAAATCTGCTCTTATCATTATGTTGTTTACCCGTATCCAACATGTCCTTTCTCTCGGGCTTCTTTTACGAGTATTTCTTCATCACAAGGTTTTTTAGCCATTTGATTATGGTGAGAGTTGGTGTTGTTTTCTTTATGTGTATGTTTTGTGTGTGCATGTGAGAGTGTGTGTGTGTGTGTGTGTGTTTGGAGGTTGTTAAACTTCATGGAACCATAGATTTATAGTTTTCACAAAATTCGTGATATTTTTGTCATTATTTCTTTAAATGGTTTTACTACCTTACCTCTCCTGTCACCAATTTTATCTCCTTCAGTGTTTCAATTATATCATTAAAGCAGTGTGAACTAAAATAAAATCTTAAGATCCCCTCCAGCTGGCTGAATGGACCCCCTCTTAGCCAAGTGGGCCCCAGAAATACCCTAAATCTGAGTTGCTGGCCATGAGAAGGGGGGTCAGATATGCCTCATCATTCTCCCCTCCCCTTCTTGGAGATAGGGTTCGTAACTGATTCACAGGCCTAAGACCATGCAAGACAACGCTTAAACCACACCTGCAGGTCATCAATTTACCTAACAGATCACTTGAGTCTGGGTATATGTCCAGTGTATGTCTGGTGGCTTGTCTCTGATTAACAGACTTCCTTATCTTAACTTAAAACATCCAAGCCTTTAGACAAAGCTTCATTTCTTTAACCAATCCCAAATCAAAGACTCTTCAAAGCCACCTATAACTTGTAATGCCCTGCTTTGAGATGTCCTGCCTTTTTGGGCCAAACTAACGTACGCCTTCCATGTCTTGATTTATGACTTAACATGTAATTCCTGACTCCCTGAAATATATAAAACCAAACTGTAATCCAACCACAGTGAGACCACTTCCTCAAGGCGTCCTTGGTATGGCTCTCTGGGCCATGGTCACATGTATTTGGCTCCGAATAAACCTCTTTAAGTTATTTTACAGAGTTTGGGTTCTTTTCCATTGACAGTGGCTTAAAGATGTCCTACAACTGAATGTTGCTCTGTTCATATTTTTGTCTTTTCTTTTTGTTTGTTTCATCTTGAATAACTCCTATTGCTGTATCTTTAAGTTGACTATTCTTTTCTTTTGCAGCATCTAATCTGCAGTCAGTCCCCGTCAGTGTATCTTTTTTTTTTTTTTGAGACAGGGTCTCACTCTGCCACAGTGGCATCATCATAGCAACCTCAAACTCCTGGCCTCAAGCTATCCTCCTGACTCCGCCTCTGCCTCCCAAAGTGCTAGGATTACAGGCCTGAGCAATTGTACCTGATCCAATGTATTTTTTATCACACACATTTTAGTGATCATTTCTAGAAGTTTAATTTGGGACTTTTTTATGTCTTCCATGTCTCCACTGAACACGTTCAACCAATCCTCTACCCTCACAAACAAAAAGAATATAATTATGAGAACTGCTTTTGTATCCTTGCCTGTAACGTCTATCACCTGTGCAATTTCAGGGCCCCTTTGGACTGATTAACTTTTCTGCTTGTTATATCCCATATTTTCTTGCTTCTGTCAACCCAAATAAATGACTGAGGCAAAAATTTCCATCACTGAAGGTTTATTAAGCCAATATTTTGAGGATACTCCCAGGAAAACAGAAACCCACAGATAAGCTGAGACTGTTTTCCCTAAGGAGAAGTTGAAACATTCAGCATTTTAAAGGCATACAGAGAGAAGGAAAAAGGCAAGGAGAAGGGAGGCTAAGGAGGTATGTTTACATTCTTGTGAGACCCAAGACTCCACATTTTACATAAAAGAAGGGAGTGAAGGAAACATCAGTTATCTCAATGTCCCTGGGTAGGTGGAAGAATGTCTGACTCTGTCTTAGTGTTCCCACACATGCCTTTGGATTGTTCTTTTCTCTGGCAGGAGTTTCCCCACACATATGTGCTTCTCAGTGCGCATGAATGTTTGCAGGCTCCAGAGTTCTCGCCTCCCTCTAGACTGTTTTCTTGTTTGTTTTCTAATTTTTGAATTCCCAGCAATCATACTCTGAGAGGGAGAATTCCCTGCAGTAGAGTTTGGGGCTATTTCTCAGGAGAGAAGGGTGGGAGGCATGTCTGGGAACGGGTTACAGTTGTGCATTCAGCTAGGAGGTGCTTCAAGATCATCCTAAATTAGGACATGATGTTGGGATCTAGGCATCAGGCACTCATTGCTCCTGAACCACACTATGAAGGGGGCATAATCGGGACAGGCAGTCCTCTGCACTCAATGGCATTTTCCAGTGGGGAAACAGCTGTGAGACACCAGGGTCTCCCAGCCCATTGTGTGGATGGGTGGGTGGATAAGCCCCCGAAAGGGGATTTAGGTGGATACCACAGTGTCCACTATGATGGTCTTTCCTGTTTAGAATATCAGCAGCCATGAGAGCTGGGGCTTGAGTGTTTCAGTTAAACATGAGCAGTTCATAGGATCGATCGGGTTATATGGGCCACAGGGTAGAGGCAGTGGCTTCAGTTCAGTCCCCACACATAAGTATATCCAGGAGCCTTGACCACTCAATGGATATCTCTCTGACTGGCCTTCCATTCAAGTCATCTTATGCCAAGTCACACCCTTGCCCAGACAACACCAGGACATCCTGGTCCTGCCAGCCCCAAATCCACCCTTGACTCACCCTCTGCAGAGCCTGCCTGGAGGGCTGGAGGGACAGGCAGCCTGGGGTTCTCAGATCTGGGTGACCTGGGCCAGCCCTGCTCATAGCTGTGTCCACAGTCCTCCTGGGACCGGAGGGAGAGGGTGACACAGACAGGGAAGGGGTTTGTGTCTCACTTCCCCATCTGCCTGTGTCACTGTGTGATAATTACCACTGCTGTCCCATGACTGACAGTAATAGTCAGCCTCGTCCCCAGCCTGGGCCCCGCTGATGGTCAGGGTGGCCGTGGTCCCTGATTTGGAGCCAGAGAATCGCTCAGGGATCCCTGAGGGCCGGTTGTTGTCACCATAGATGACCAGCACAGGGGCCTGCCCTGGCTTCTGCTGGTACCAGTATGCATAATAGCTTCTTAAGCTGTCTCCCTGGCAGGTGATCCTGGCTGTCTGTCCCAAGGCCACAGACACTGCCGGCACCTGAGTCAGCACAGAGGAGGCCACAGAGCCTGCAAGAGAGAACAAGAGAGATGAGTCCGAGGGTGAGAGTCTCATTGCCAGAGGGCCCCACACCCTGCAGCATCCCCTGTGCAGAACTGAAGGTCAGGGCCAGGCTGATCCTGCTCATGTGGGGGCTGAGTCTGGGGGCAGCACCTGTGCAGAAAGTGAGGAGGGGGAGCAGGAGAGGGGTCCAGGCCATGGTGACACCCCCAGAGCTCTGCCTCTGAGCCCACACTGGGGAGGGGCCTGCGGGCCTCTCTTATCACAGGCAGGGGAGTCTCTTCATGCAAATCTACTTCCTTCCTTCTTGTGACTTTTTGGGAAGCTCCCTGGTGAGCAGTGGATGCAAATCTGTTCTCCATGCCCCAGTGTGTCTGTCAGCTCTTGTCTGAGCCCTGAGCCTCAGGGCCTCATGGTGGTAACTTCCTAAGCTCAGAAGCAGGGCCAGGCAGGTGTCATGAGTGCAGAATGAATTTTACCCACAAGAATGGACCTCAAAGGAAGCATCAGTCATGCCCTCTGCACCTGAGCTCTACCAGGGGACTTGGAGTCATTTGGGTCCCCAAACAGGACCACCAGTGCCCCCTGGTGACCATAGGAAGAATGCCATCCTACATGTGTCACTAGTTCATGCACAATGACTGCTTATGAGCCCTTAATACATGCCAGATGCATTGGTATGTGATTTACAAGTGTAACCTCAAGAAACTTTCATAAGATGGAGTAGGAGGACTGGGGACCCTATGCCCAAGGCCCAGTCTTTATCAGGGGATCAATGCTGGGGGGTTAAATGTTTTTCCCCAGGTCTCCCAGACAGTAGTGAATGGAGTCAAGATCCATCCAGGACACTCACCTGGGAGCCTGACCTTCCAGCCCCTCCCTGGCCTGAGCCCTGACTCCTCCCCCTCATCCCAGGCCTCCTGGGTCGCTCTTCTTTAATCAGATGTATTTTCCTCTCTGAGTGCTGTGGACAGAGGTAGGGATGCTCTCCTTGCTCCCTCCATGGCAAGTGACAAAGGAGCATGTGCCAGTGGTGACTTTGGGGACACTCAGATGCCTGGCCATGCTTCTCATGCCAGGGTCCTCTCCTGACAAGTTGGGATCAGGATTCCACATCCATCAAGGCAAGGCCATTCACTTTGGACAACACAGATTTACAAAAAAAGAGAGAGAGAAGACTGTCATGTTAGGTGGATACAGGCCCAAGAAAAAAAAGAAAGAAATTTTAAGCTTTAAGAACTGACAAATGCCAGGTCTAGCAAACATGATACCAGCCCTAGAATACTTATCATTTATAAACACATAGCAACAAAAAAAATCCACAGATACAGGGGGAGAAAATTGGAAAAAAATTCTATATATTCATATGTTATATACATACATATATAATATATATATTTTATATATGTGTGTAAATTTTTAAAGTTTCTTAATCTGATCCAATTGAAAATCCAAAATTTATATACTATAAATTTATATGAGAAAAAAAGGGTCAAAAGAGCTCTGTTTGGCTTTTGCACCTCTACAACTTAGGTCCTAACTGAACTTTAACATTTGCTAGAAAGCACCAGGTGACAAAAGTTTATGAACTTAATCAATACTGGGGCTCAAACTATAGTTATATCTGGGGATCCCAGTAAACTTAAACATTGTACCTTATTAACCTTAATAAAGTAACAAACTAAAATAAAAGGAAAATGGTTATGCCTCCCTTTCACCATAGCCTTGCCTAAATCTCCCATAGTTACAATACCCATTGCCCTAAAATATCCCATATTGGGCTGAGATACGTTCATACAATAATGAGTTAAAGTAAGTCTTTGACACTTACAAATTAGCTGGATAGCATGGGACCCCATGCGCCCCCAGTTACAATAGTTAATATGGCCTGATGTAAGTTAAAACAGAGCCTTCCAAGACGAAAATTTACCATGCATGACCTAATTAGTAACCGGGTGACTGTTTCCCCTGCTTCTCCATCTGACTGCCCAATCTTGCCTGTCCTTAAACCCGGGAAGAATAAAGGGTGCCTCATAATGACTCCAACCTTAACACTGAGCTCCCATCCCTCAGGGCCCCCGTACCATATATCTAATATTTTAAAAATTGCTAGATCTATACAGCCAACAATTATAGGTTGACTGGCTTGTTCTGTTCAGTGCCTGTTTCTGCAGCATCTCAGCTGCGGTTTGCCTCCACCTCCAAAGAGACAAAATATCCTTTTTTCCAGGCCACCCATGGGGTCACTCAGCAGCTTTGCCATCACACACAGTCTCTACAGACAAGACCTGGACTGCATCCACCTTTATCCAGGAACACAGGTATGACATTACATTGACAGCATCCTCCTGTAAGGACATTTATTTGATGAACTTATTATTGACAGATAAGCATACACCATTTAGTATTTTTGTGTTCAGATGGCAATATATTGTTCATTTACAATTTTTGCTTACAAGTTAGAAGTGGTGGAAACTTCTGTTACTGTCCTCAGAAACTCCTTCCTTGTAGCTTTCCAGTCTCTCTGCCTCCTGCAGTCTCTGGACCACTTACGATGGCCATTAGTTGTCCCAGGGTCTCTGATGGAAGAAACTACCCCTCCTGGTCTCCTGCTGTACACCATTAAATCACAAATGACTGGCCACCTATTGGGCTTTCCTGGAATGAGAGACTCTCACTTGCTGTGAGCCTGTGACCCTCCATGCACAGCTGCCCCTTATGCTTTGAGTCATGGCATCAGCACCCCACAAGCTCAGCGAGGCCACCGAGGCCTCCCTAAGACAGGATGGAGCCGAACGGGGGCCTCTCATCTATTACACCTGCAGGAGGGGTGGTTTCCCCTGTCCTAAGTCCCTTGCCAGATGCCAAGATGCTGGAGAGTTCACCCCTCCCCTAGGCCCCTTGTCTATCTGGGAGCCCCTTGGGGTTCACTGAGTGAACGGTAATAGGAGGTCATGGACCACAGGAATGTACAAGAAGTGGTGCATGTGACAATCTTAGACATGGAGCACCAGGACGGGGGGCCTTGCCCTTCACTCCATCCTATACACAGTCTCAAGGAAGCAGGGATTGAGGTAGGAACACGAGCCCAGGTGATTTATTGAGGCATGTTCTCAAAAGACATCAGAAAAGGAGAGACAGGAGGAGGGTGGGGAAGAGGTGAAGTCTGGCTCCAGAATGCTCCTGCAGGGAACTCAGGATGACAGCTGCACCCAGAGTGTGTCCCCCTTGGAGGCCAGGAAATAGGGCCTGTGACCCCTGCACCGATCACTCATTTGCTATGTGTGGTGGTAGTAGTGGGTGTAACTTCCAGGCACCCCGTCATGAGGCAGCTTCGGTTGAGAGCCCCAGCACACCTCCAGGGAAGGCTGCTGGGTGAGAGACAGGCACACCAGCTGAACGATGGCACCAACAGCACAGTAAGTATTTTTGCATTAAAAAATAAGTATGAAAAAAGTGGAAGTTGAGGCCTTGGTCAAGGGTTAGGCTAACCAGGGGTGCACAGCTGGGGCAGGGCCACCCCAAGGATGAAAGAGGACAGATACCTCCCCCACCATGATGGGCTGATCCTGGAGCCTTCCCACCTCCATGCTGTGCACAGTCTTCTTTATTCCCTGTGGGTCCAGAAAATAGAGTATGAGGTTTGTGGGAGGGTAATAGCTCAGGGTGAGAAGGGCCCATGAGGTCCCACTCCAGCAGCAGGGGGACATGCTCTGAATAGGGAGCTGACAGTTGGTGCACCTTTTCAGAAATGTGTCTGGCAGGAAGCAAAATCCCAGTGAGTGGAAAAACTCCAGGCACCCTGTGTTAGGGAGCAGCCAGTCTCATTCTGGAGGCAGGGACTTCAACACGGCAAGGCCAGGGCTGCACAGCCCTCCTGGTGAGTGAGCGAGGACATGCAGCGGTGTCTGCACACATGGGACCAGCAGGCACAGAGGCAATGCTGCAGTTCTCTGCTCCAGGACGCTAAGCCAACCACAGAATCCACCTTCAGCTGGTTGCTGAATGCCCTGTAAGCTGTATCCGCATATTGTTCAGGCAACACATTTAATGGGGAACAAATGGGCAAGAGACACTTTGGACTTGAATCTATCTCTCCATGATCTGAGATTTTCATTCCAATTCTCTGAGATTTAGAGAACTGAAATAGCATCGATCCCGGGAGGAAGTAATGTGCCAATTTTTATTATCAACTGTACCTCCCAAATTGTGTCAAAACTTGCCCAGATGATTTCAAATGATGCTTAACAGGCAAATTAGGATACTCTTGATTTTGTGTGTATCGCCAACGTGTTCTTAAAATGTGACCCATGTAATGCTCCAGGGCCATGCATTTGGGACTGAGTGTGAGGACAGGGGCAGGAAAGGATCTGGGCGTGGACGCAGAAGTGACCTTGCTCAGATTGTCACCCACAGAAACAGGAATCTGTTTCACAGAAATCTGTGACAAGTAACAGGGACTGAATTGCTTAAATTGCAAGCTCCAGGTTACTGTAATCAGAGGCAATATTTGATATTTTGTTTTGTTTTGTTTTGCTCACCAAACTACCATTTATTTAGCTTTCTTCCCTTCCATCTAAGGCCAAGCTGATCTCTAAACAAGCATCAAAACCCGAAGCTCATTAACATCAGTATGAGTTTCAATAAGGTGAATACTACAATGATGTACAATTACATTCTAATAATTCAATGCCCAAGAGCCCTGTAAAACAATTGCGAAGGCCCAGGATCATCACAGTATGCAAATGCAGCAGGAAAATCATTACCTACTTAGTCCCCTTCATTTTGGTGGGTTAACATGAGAAAAAGAATCCATGCTACGAGATTTCATTTTACAGCTGTAGTAACCAAGTACACAAAAGCTTGAATCTGTCCCAATAGCTTCTAAAAGATTTTTCCCATAGTGTCAGAGGCAAAAATAATGAAATCTTGCAAATGTACAGTTAATAGGACCCTGGTGGACACTAACTTCAAAAATGCATGGTCTATAAGACATTAAAGGCTTGATTTTAGTTTCTGCACTGTTCCTGTTAATAACAACGTCTAATTAAAACATCTGTAAAATACTGATAGTTTTAATTTTACATAAAATTTCCAAAACAACTGTTACACAGTATAATAGGTATCTGCAATGAATAGGTTATTAATGGAAATATTATTTTAAATTAAAATCTGGTTCTAAATTTAAATTAGTCATCTCTGGCTAATGAAGAGAAAAAGAAATCACCAGTGCTGGGAATACAGTAGAAAATCTAGTTTTCAACATCTGTTAAAGCAAATTCACTGTATCACTTGGGCTGAAGGACAATTCACTTTGCTGCTTATGTCTTATACTCTGCTTGGCACTTCTGATGGATTTCACAGTTGAACTTGGCATTAAAACTACAGCTTAATGCACCTTTTAATGCATTACTTTATAATTTAAAAACCACCATTCAACTTTATTCACAGTCTGAATTCCCCCCACCACCCCATTTTCCAGTGAGGAGATAGCAGAGAACACTCTCCCCTGTAGTAGCTTCTCCCTACCAGGCCTGCCTAACCTGATGAATATTTTAAGAGGAATGGCACAAAATCTCAGCTTTCCCTTTCTTTGGGTCTCATCTTCTGTTACAAAATAAAACAAATGGGATTAGTGAGGCTTAGTTGCTGGCTGCAACTCAATACCTTTCTTTCTAATTAATGCACAATAAAAGAGGGTTAAAACACGATCAGTACTGAGTGGTATGTGTCTATTGATGCTGGCATTGAGTTGGTAAGGGATTCATTCCAGACAATAAAAAGCTGCGTTTCAAGTTGCTTCAGATGCACGTAATGGTTCATAGTAGATGCTGCAGAATGTGGTCCACAGCATGAGGAAAACTCTCACAAGTTAAGTAAGGAGGTGGATTAATTTTTTCTTCATCTGCTGCTCGATATTTCCCAGTTTTCACTAAGATGCCCAGCATGCCGGCATTCTGAGCCCCACCAACATCATCCCTGCAATCATCTCCTATCATGATGGCCTTCCTCAGGTTCACAGCCAGTTCCCCGCAATGCTTCCAAAAAGAACGTCTTCTCTGGCTTTCCCACCACTGTGACTTTGGTGTCTGTGGCATACTCTAAAGCAGTCACAAATGGCCCAGGCCCCAGGGCTAAGCCATCTTTCCTCTTGTAATACCTTCCTTCGTGGATTGCTATCAGAGGTGCCCCATCCAGGAGTAACCGGAATGCTTGATTCAGAATTTGATAATGAAAATGTTCTGGAGCCAATCCTATGACCACAGCATTAGGGTCACTTGTTTGTATTCCTTTGAAATCAGGTAGTGCCCGATCATCAACTAGCAGCAGGGGTCTGACTTGTTTCTGTTCTACTAAACTTCTGGCTGCAGTCAGAGATGTGAATATTTCATCTTCAGAGATATCAAACTCCCATTTTCTCAACCTTTCCATCAGGTCTTGCTTGCTCTCTTTAGTTGTATTGGTCACAAACCTAACAATTACAGAAGAACCACGCAACCTTTTAAGAGCTTCCTGTGAGCCTGGCCCAGCTGCATCTTCAGTGTGAAGTGTGCCACTGAGATCTACCAAAACAGCTTTTAATGCACGGCGCGCTGCCATCCTTCATTCCCCCACTCCGCGCGCGGTCCTCGGGAAAGCCAGCAACCCGCACCGCGCGCAGCGTCCTCGCAGCCGGCCTAGGGCGCCCGCAGCTACCTGAGGGACGCCGGAAATCATATTTGATATTTTGAACTGGAAGAGTTGTAGTAGTGACTTCTGACCATCTCTGGAGGTATTGTCTGGTCATTCTCTATAAAAATATTGTCTCATCTTACCAGAATGTAAGAAGGATTATAAACGCAGCTGCATATTCAATAGAAAAAAACAGGGAGACAGCAGGAAAATATTACAGGTGGAGAGAAAGCCCAGCTATTCCCATAATAGCGGGGAGGGCAGGCGTGTTACAGAGGCTATTTCAAGAGAGTAAACACTGTCCTTACCCTGCATTGCACAGACTCAACCAGCAGCTGCAATTTTAATGAATACAGAGTCTACAAATGTATTTGGTAAAGATTCTCTATACTGTGCCTGAACTTTGATCAATTACACATAGAAAGACCAAGAAATTTGTTCAAATTTAAAATGCTCTGACAAACAGAAATAATTACTCAGTTTCACACTAGCATGACATTTGGAAGATATGGGGCCCAACTAGCCTGGAATAAATAAAAGAAAACAAACAAACAAACAAAAAATCAGAGTTATCAAGAAGACAATTTGGAGAGGAAAAATTTGAAGACAGGCCTAGTTCAAATTTCTTTCAGGAAAACTCAGATTAGGGTTTAGCGCTGATTTGCTCTACAGCCAAAGTGATAGAGCTGCCAAGACAGCTCAGGTCCCTGGGCAGTTGTCCTCTATTCTGTCCCTGCTGTGAACCCCCTTCTCTCTGTCCCTCCCAGACAGGCAGGTGCACCCCCAGGGCCCACTGTTGGGCCCAGTGCCCCATGGAGCCTCCCCTCTGACTTGGGGATGCTGCCCCCCAGTGGGAGCTCTCCTTTTCCCTGAGCTCATCTACATCCTCCAGAGAGGTCAGGGACAGTGGACGGTCCCCCATAGGCCAGGGCCTGGCCACCTGCTCTGGCCTCTGAATGCAGCTCCCCCTGACAGCTTGGCTGCAGCTTCAGGAGCAACCCTGAGCCACCACCTTGAATCAGCTGCTCTCAAGTTCCTGATGCACCAAAACTAAGAGATCACAAATATTTGCTCCCTTAAGATATTAAGTTTTAGGACTAATATCCACACAGCAATAGACAACTGATGTACTTTATTTTTAATATAATCTGTTTAATTGAAGTCTATGAAGTCTAAACATTAAAAATGGCTATGTTTTAAAACGGGCTCACAAAATTTAAATATTGCATCTAGCATGTCTCAAGGTTTTTTAAATTAATTCTCACAGATAGTAGATTAAGCAGGATTCCGGCCAGAAAGTTATTGTCTCCCCGTGGAAGTTAAATGTGCTTCGTGTCAATGAGGAAGGGGGTCACTCAAGTTGACTCTTCCCTGTGTGGCCATTTGGAACCTCCCAGCCTACGGGGAGACAGTCCACTTGTGGGGTGTTTCCAGGACAGGGGTTCAGTGATGCGAGGGGAGGGGCGATGCTGAGAAACCACAGACTGTGTCACTCAAACTCTCCCCATCTCAGCAACCTGTGATTTTAGGGCAAAGAGGAAGGGCAAGAAGAAAAAAGTGACATCTTCCCCTTTGTATTTAATCCCTCAAAAATATCTTCAATACCTCTGCAGGTAGGCTAAAAAAAAGAAAAAAAAAATTCAGATCTGTTCACGGAGGTTACTGCTTCAGTGCAGAAGTGCAGAGGATGAACCCAGCAAGGAGGGCCATCGTCACTACAGCATGGTGGAAACCGAGTTGAGTAAGAGATCATCTCTGGAAACAACCCCTCATTACTTCCATCCAGGCTGGTCCTCATAGTGTGGGAGATGGGGAGGCATTTAGGGTGAGGATTTCCCCCAAAGCAGTAGGACTGCACCAAGCAGGCAACTCCTTGTCACAATGTCCCGCCTTTGAGGAGCTGGCAATAGTTGCACATTTGGGACCACATCACACAGGGAAGAGGAAGATGTCATTGTCCTAGATGATCAACCATAGGGCAGGTTGGATGTCAGGGAGGGAGAGCAGAAGGGCTGGGAGAGGAGGGAATTCTCAGGCCATGTGGCCTGCGGCCCCCTCTGCACAGGGTGGGGAAGCATCTTCAGAGCAAGGAGGGGGCCTGTGAGCTCAGGGTAGGTTTTGTTCTCCCTTCCCCATGAACTTGCACCACTGTGGAAAGTGCCACCACCCTTATATGAACAGCAGTGATAATCAGCCTCGTCCTCAGTGTGGAGTCCAGAGATGGTCAGGGAGGCCGTGTTGCCAGACTTGGAGCCAGAGAAGCGATCAGGGATTCCAGAGGCCCAAGCATTGACATCATAAATCAGGAGTTTGGGGACTGTGCCTGGGTGCTGTTGGTACCAGGAAACATCATTATAACCACCAACGTCACTGCTGGTCCCAGCACAGGAGATGGTGACCGACTGTCCAGGAGTCCCTGACACAGAGGGAGGCTGAGTGGGGGGAGACTGGGCCCAGGACCCTGAAAAGAGAGAAAAACACACTCTGGTGAGTCAGTGCTGGGCCCCAGGGGAGCCTGAGGAGCAGCAGACCAAGGATCAGCCCAGAGGTCCCGAGGTCCCATCCCTGGAGGCGTCACCTGTGCCCTGAGTGAGGAGGGTGAGGAGCAGCAGAGCCCAGGCCATGGTGGAGACGCCCCCAGAGCGCTGCCCCTGAGACCAGCACTGGGCCTGCCCCAGCCTCTCTCATCCCTGCTCAGAGGAGGGGCCTCCGTGCAAACCTGTGTCCTGAGCCACCTCCCCTCCCCCCACCCCGCCCTGGGCCTGGACTCAGGGACTTCTGTGTCCCTGGACAGCAGGGCTCAGCTGAGGGGACTGAAACTCACAGTTTGTATATTCTGATGGCAGAAACTTCATTTCTTTATACCTGATTTGCATGGAAGTCAAAGATCTGCTGAAGTCCGTCATCCTAGTGAGCTCCTGGTCTTTCAGTGTCTCTGCTGTGATGTGACTGTGTCTCTGTGGCCCTCCCAGGCCTGGGGCACCCGCTGCAGTGCCCTCTGCTGGGTGCCCACCTCCAGGGTCTCTGGAAATGCCGCCTGGAAATTGTTAGGAAATGGGGCCGCCCACCCCGTGGAAACACCTGCTGTGTTGTTGGCCTCAGGTCTCCCCAGCTGCAGGCCCTTCCCCGTCCCCACCCCCACCCTTTGTGCTGAAGCATCTGCAGCACGGAATCCCTCAAGCACATCAGTCACTCCCAGGCCACCCGCCCACACACCCCATGGAGCGTCCAGGGGCACAAGGGGGAGGGGCCCTGTGGAGGGACCAGGAGGGCCAAGGCCACTGTTCTGAGCTTGAGTCCGATGCTCTAAATTCTGCCCTTCCCAGGCATGAGCAGGTCGCTTGTCCTTTCTGGGCCTGTGGGCCTCAGCCTGAGAAATGAGGACCACCAAGTCCACTGCCGGTGGAGGGGATATTTAGAGCAGTGACCGTGAGGAGGAAAGTGAGAGCTTCTAAAATGGGTCATTTCTATCCTAGTAAGAGTCACTTATTTTTATTACACACTTCATACTTATCTAAAGATTTCATTCAATTTTATATTTGATTTCTTTCCTCTGGTTACAGAGATGCGTTTTGCACTTTCCTAAGTTTTCTTCCCCCTGAACACATCCACAGGCCACCATAAGCGTGACTTTTCACCAAAGAGCACATAGGAAATACGAACCACTGTGAAAATCTCTCTCCCTATATCTTTCCTCAATACACTTTTAAAACCGTTCTTTATCTTTCCTTTTTTTCCATGCCTATTGTTCAGATTAATTTAATTTCCAAGTTAAAAATAGTATTATTGTGGTTCCATTTGGGATGCAGTAAGCATGTACCACCTTTTCTCTGACAGAATCCAGGCATAAAACCTGGGACGCAATGCATGGGACATCAATTTGATTACCTGGAAAAGCAGATCATGGGAGGCAGACTGGGAGAGACACCAGCACCTTGAGTAAAATCAAACCACCGGAGAGTTTCCCATTTTCCCCAGTGTCCGTGGCCTGCTCTCAAGGCAGCCTGAAACCTGGTACCAACATGCAGACGCAGAGAATTCCAGAAGAAGTGCCACTGTTCTGGCTTGAAGATGAGAAAGGGAAGTCCTAATGCTCAGGGCAAATTTGGAATGTCCACATTTTCCTTTTCTTATGTTTTTCCTCTCTCCATTCTACATGATCCAGCCTCCAGAAAATTCTTCATGGTGACAGCAGTGACAGTGGAGACTGTGGGACTTCCTTTTCTCATCTGAGGAGCTGATTTCCAAGAGAGCGGCACTTCATCCCACCCTTTTGCTACTTTCTCTCTTCTTGGTACTTGGTGTAGATACAGACCCAGTCACAGGAAGTGCACAGCAGCGCAGGGTAACCAAAGTCACCATATTTTCACCAGAAGACCAGAAGCAAAGGCCTGGGGAACTGCAAATAATAACAGCCCTACACCTTACTTACAAAAGCTTGGGCTCAACTCTGAGTTGCACTTGCAGGGATCTGATCCCATACAGAATAGGAACGGCTTTGGGAACAGAATCAAGGAACAGACCTCCACCCAGATCCCAGATGACTACTGTGTAGCTACCGAGAGATCCAAACAGCATGGCAACGTTTTTCTAAATTGATATGACGTAGAAAGCACAATCCACAGAAAGCTGGTTGGAACTTGCAGCCTAAACCCAAGTGGGCAGACAGTGTGTGCTCAAAGAAAAACATCAACATAAGATTTTTAATAGTCCCATAGTATCATAACCTAAAATTAGATATATCCAGGATAGAATCCAAAGCCAACACTTGGCATCTGAAGAACCAGGAAAATCTCAAGTGACATAGAAAAGATAACAGCTACTAACCCCAATATGACAGATGTTATCATAACACAAAATATATTGCAAAGAATTTAAACCAGCTGTTTAAAACATGATACATAAAATAAGGCAAAATTTCTTGAAATGAGTGGAGAGGAAGAAAATTGCAGCAAAGGAACAGAAGATATAATGAACCACAAAGTGGAATTCCTAGAGATGAAAATTACACTAGGTGGGATTAACAGCAGATTAACCATTAGAGAATAAAAGACTAGTGACCATCAAGTCAGAGCAATGAAAACTGTCCCATATCCAACACAGAGGGGGGAAAATAGAATTTTTAAAAATCAGAAAGGATTTCTGGTTTGTGCTCAGGCAAATAAGGAGCTTAAAAGCCGTCACTTCATTTTCACGACAAGTAAAAAGCTGTATCAACTGAAGACCAGCAACTCCTCCTAGGTCTGCCAGAGAACAGATAGTCACCTCACAGGGGACCCAGCTTCCGCTTTGGGGCTCTGCGCTCCGTTCTCCACATGACAACCACAGAGCTCTGCACAACACAGACCGGCTCATGGACAACCTACAGAACATGTCCTAATGGTTTCTCTCTGAACACAGAATGGAAGCAGACTCCCCCGCCGGTTCCCCATCCCTGTGTGGTCATCTGATCCTGTCCTTCAACCCGTCCCTCTCTGCTCACACCAGTCCACTCTGATCTCTCCCAGGCTTTCCTTATGCTCTTCCTGGTCCTGAGGCTGTCCGGGCACTTTCCTGCCTCAGCTCATGGCTCAAACTCGTCTCTGGGTTTAGATGTTCATTTCTTTATCCTCACGGGGCTGCCTCCTTCTCTGTGCTTAGGGGCCAGAAATGTACTACAAAATCTCTTCTCAAGTGAGTTCCCCTTTTTTAGTACCCAGGTCAGCCCTTGAGTATTATTATTATATCCAGAGCAGCACATCGATTACAATTTGCAAGTAGAAATTTGGCCGGGCGCAGTGGCTCATGCCTGTAATTGCACACTTTGGGAGGCTGAAACGGAAGGATTGCTTGAGGCCAGGAGTTCAAGACCAGCCGGGGCAACATAGTGAGACCCCTACAAAAAAATTAAAAAATCACTACAGTGGTGCACACCCCTAATCCCAGTTACTTGGGAGGCTGAGGCAAGAGGACCACTTGAGCCGGGGAGGTCAAGGCTGCAGTGAGCTGCGATGGCACATGGTGCACTCGAGCCTGGGTGACAGAGCAAGACCCTGTTTCGAAAAGAAAAAAAAAGAGAAAAGGTCTGCCTGTCATGCAGGACATGGGACTTTTCTTCATCGTGTCCCCTTTGTGCACGTTGAGACTTCTGCAGCTCTAAGCTGTGTGCCTTCCTGGGGTGAAGTCTCTTCCACCCATGGAGAATCACTTGACATAAGTGTGTTTTTCTAGAACAAGATGAGTTTGAGGTAAAGAGTCCAATCAGGGCCGATTGGCCCTTGCAAGAATTGACATGGAAATGTCCATGCAGGAAATGGACTGCGGGTTCTAAACAGCACGAATGTTGCGAGGAAACTATTTTAGTGTCTCTGTTCATATCACATGAGACGTTTCTAGCAGCACAAGAGAGGTGACCTCCTGGCCAAGAGTGGAAGAAACTGCATGGTGGCCACTGAGATTGGGAGAAGAGGAACAAGGTGGTTGGGGGAAGTGATATAGTTGTTGGTTCATGACTATTGCTTGTTTGTGTTTCAAATATTTTATGTGCTGTATTATTTCAGACATTAGATAAAATGCCTATAATGTGGGATAATACTAAAATGGTAATAGGTCGATGACCTGCTCAGAAAACCACGAGGCTGGGCGTGTGAGCCTGGATTAGGGGCCAGTGGCCTGGATCATTGCCTCTTGCAGTCACCATGGAGAGGACCCTCCCCCACTCCCCACCTCCCAGGAACATTCCAGGTGTCCAGGCACTTTCTGCAAGAAGCAAACCTCTGATATTCATGAGTTGCCGCCTTGTTCACTATGTTCTGTTGTTAGTTACTATGTTAGTTAACAGAAACAAACTCAAGGCACCCACCCCATGCTGCAGGAGTAGGCATTTTCATTTAAAATTGTGCTGGACACATGTGTCCTCACAATAAGACATGAAACACAAAGGTTGCCAACAGGGAGACAAAAGAACCACTGCACAAAATATAATTAATAACCAATAAAACCAAAGCAAATAGGGGCTGGGTGTGGCTGCTGATGCTTGTAATCCTAGCACCCTGGGAGGCTGAGGTGGGAGGATCACTTGAGGTCAGGAGTTGGAGACCAGCCTGAGCAAGAGCAAAACCCCGTCTCTACTAAAAATAGAAAAATTAGCCAGGCGTCATGGCACATGCCTGTAGTCCCAGCTACTCAGGAGGCTGAGGCAGGAGGATTGCTTGAGCCCAGGAGTTTGGAGGTTGCAGTGAGCTATGATGACACCACTGCACTCTACCTAGGGTGACAGAGCTAGACTCTGTCTCAAAAAAAAAAAAAAAAACCCAAAGCAAATAAATTAAAAATATACAAGGATCAATGCCCACATCCTTATCAGCATCCTTATCAGTTTCCTTGTACAAACAATTTTTTTAAAAAAAGTAAAATATGGAGGAAAAAAATGTGTAACACCTAACCCAGAAATCCTACAGATACATGAATGGGAATTGCCCTGAAGTTCCAATTCCCTGGCTGATATTTTGACAATGAGGACTCTGAAACATTTCAAATAGCCTCTACCAAAAGTGACCTTTCTGTCATCTTTAAATATATAAATATTTATACATTTGAGAAAATGCAGGTGGCTGTTCCTCCAGCTTGAGTCTCCGTATAACAAGATGCCAAGGGCTGTGGTAGATCAGAAATGTCATAGTGGAGTGATCATGTTCACTCAACATCTAGCTACTGGTTTTCTATATACTTTTCCAATTATAAAAATAATAACTACCCCCTTAAAAAAATTGTGGCACCATCTTCAAAAGCAAAAATGCTGAAAAGGCATTGAGGGTACCCTCATGCACACACCCAGGTTATTCATAAAGAGTCCCAGTCATGATACTACTGTCAAGGAAAAAATATTGGATCAGAGGTCACAGATGAAAACCAGGACAGTGGCCCCTGTACCTCCTACTGGTTGTCTCCCCAAGGACACACCCTATGAACAGGCACAGCCTCTGACCAGCCTTATGCAGGCGTGGGCCATGATTCAGGACATTATTGTGTCTCCAACAAGAGAAGCCCCTTCCCACTGGTGCTGTGACCCAGCTGCTTAGGGGTCAATGTGTGACGCTGGTCCAGCCTGAGATGTTCAAAGCATGAAAGTACTGACCATTTGGGGAAAGACAGAAAGTAACTGGAGTAGGCACTTTCATTTAAAATTGTTCTGGACACATGTGTCCTCACAATAAGACATGAATAAGAGGATTTTGAAAAAATAATTGAAGTGTATGAACATTATGAAAAAGGCTGAGCTACTAGGAAGGCTGAGCTACCACCTGTTTTGTCCTGCACTGAGGATGGGACTTCCAGTGCTAAAGCCGGGAAAGTGGAAATTTGTCCACCCTACCAGGTCTTCTGGAAATTAAGCCTAGTTTCATTCAATGAATTCTTACACAGACATTCACATATGAGTAGTTACCGATTCATTGTACCTGGATTCCAGCTAGAAATTGCATTGGTTCACCATGGAAATCGGATACCATTGAGAAATCCTGAGAAATTGGAGACAGATGCACCAGATATCTCTTCCTTTATAAGACTGCGGAGGCATTTTGGAAAGAGCCCTCACCGTTGGGAGACCGTACACTTCCAGAGCTGTTTCCAAGAAAGGGCTTGAGTGATCTGAAAGCAGTGGGGTTCTGCACAGCATCGTCTATCATTCAAATTCTCCCTGGCTCAGCCTCTTTGAAGATGAGGGACACTAACACGAAAAAGAACACCTTCTCCTTTGTCCACGTTCCCTCAGCGACATCTTCAGGTATATTCTAAGTGGCTATTGTCTCAGCAACAGACATGCAGAGCGATAACCCATCCAGTAGGGCCATCTTAACCAGAGCCAACTACACCCAACAGGCATCCCCTGGTCATTCTGTTGTTACCATTGAAGAGACTAAGAAAAAAGCTGTATTGTCCTTAATACTAAGACAGTATTAAGGTTCATGGACACCTTGTATTAGTCTGACTAGAAAATCAAAAGGCAAATCGTTTCTGTTCCTTGGCAAGGTCTCTGTGATTTTTAGCCCCAGCGTGGTTAGGTTGAGAGTTCTGGCTTCTTCAGCTTCAGGTTTATTTTAGGTGATCATAGAAAAAAAGTACATTTTTCTCTCTCAGTTCTGTATCTCTTCCCTGCAGGGGTCAGCCCAGACTCAGCCTGTCTCAGCCCCAGGCGCATAGCAGGACTGACTCTTTCAAATGCATCCCCCCCCACTTTCTTCTCTCATTACAGGCTTTTAAAGTGTCTCTTGTCATCTCTCTAATTCAACGCAATGCAGGTTGACTCTCATTTTTCCAAAATGAAGATACCGCTATTTTCATTTCTGGTAAAGGAAAAAAAAAGAAATACTATGTTATAGACTGAATGTTTATGCCCCTCCCCCCCAATTCATATGTTGAAGCCCTAATCCCCAATGTGACTATATTTGGAGATGGGGCCTCTAAAGAAGTAATTAAGGTTAAATGAAGTCATATGGGTGGGGTCCTGATCAGATAGGATCAGTGTTCTTATCAAAAGAGACACCGGGGTGGGTGAGGTGGTTCATACCTGCAATCTTAGCACTTTGGGAGGATGAGGAAGGAGGATTATTTGAGGCCAGGAGTTCAAGACCAGCCTGAGCAAGATCGAGACCCTGTCTCTACGAAAAATAGAAAAATTAGCCAGATGTGGTGGTGCACACCTGTAGTCCCAGCTACTTGGGAGGCTGAGGCAGGAGGATCACTTGAGCCCAGGAGTTTGAGGTTGCAGTGAGCTATGATGACGCCATAGCACTCTAGCCCGGGTGACAGAATAAGACCCTGTCCCCCCCCCAAAAAAAGAAGAGACACCCAAGAGCTTGCCCAGGCTCTCTCCACACATGCACACAAAGAAGAGGCCATATGAGGTCACCGCTAAATGGCAGCCGCCTATAAGCCAAAAGAAAAGGCTTCAGAATGACACCTTCCTTGCTGGCACCTTGTTCTTGGACTTCCCAGCTTCCAGAACCATGAGAAATAAAATTCTGATGTTTAAGCCATCCACATGGTGATATTTTGTTATGGCAGCCCAAGCAGACTAATACATGATAGAAAAAGTTCAAGAGAATACAGAAAAGTATTTTATGATAAACAGTGTTTTCATTTTAATGATCATCTTCTGGACATCGTGGCCTACTTATCTAAGATGTTCCCAAATATGAATTACATATATCCCAGGAGAGTGTGGCCCTTGTAATTTTTACTCCCCATTCCAGGCCTAGCAGAGCCCCACGAATATGGTGTAAGATTATAAAGAACTTGAAGCAATGGATGAATGAATGTTATATTCATATATAGTTTCACCTGACTAGAATTGCCTTAGATAATCATTCATGTGACCTGCATTTTGCTTCCAAATATTGCAGACAGACATCATCGGTCATAGAAAAGAAGGAAATCCTGCCATTTTCAACAGTATGGATGAACCTGAAGGAAATTATGCTAAGTGAAATAAGCCAGACACAGAAAGACAAATACCGTATGATCTAATATGTGGAATCTAAAAAAGTAAAACTCATAGAGGCAGAAAGGAGAATGCTGGTTGCCAGGGGCTGGGGGCCGGGGGGATGGGGAGATGTTGGTCAAAGGGTACAAAATTTTAGTTATAAGATGATAAGTCCTGGGGATCTAGTGTACAGCATGGTGACTATAGTTAATAATACTTTATTATTTTCTTGAAATTTGCTAACAGCGCAGACACATAATGCTAACTATGTGTGGTAAAGGATGTGTTAACTAATTTGATTGTGGTAATCATCAAAAAATGTATATGTGTATCAAATCATCATGTTATACACCTTGACTATATACAATTTTTGTCAATTATACCTCAATAAAGCTGGGAAAAAAGTTAAATATTACAGACATCTTATTGTATTTTTGTGCATCTGGTCGAAAAAAGCAACAGGAGCTTAGCAAATTACTTTATGTTTGCCCTCACATTGTTGCTCTTTAGTTCCAACTGTCAACGAAAAAGAACCATCAGAGAAAAAATATCTCCAAATATGTTTAATTTATTTGGGAATTAACAAAGAAGATTATAACCCGAGATGCACAGCTACGGCAAGGCCCGTATGCACGTGAAGACAGGAGGCTAAAGGGAAGCTTTTATTGGCAAAAGGAAAAGTTCACATAAGCTGCTTGGAAACAGAATTCATTGGTTTTAGAAACTCAAAGCCAGAGCTGGCGTCAGTTCATTGGTGGAGATGCTGCTACTGGGCAGGTCACTTTTGAGAGCATTTTATCTGAATTGCTGCAGTCCTAAAGAAGGAATTTCTGGCAGGGTTATTTTAAAAAGTCCTTGACACAGTCTTTACCTCTGACATGTAAGCATGAGCTCCCCCCACTTTGTGCTTCCTAGAATCTAGTTTGGGTCTGACAAAAAGTGAGTTCATCCCGGGATCTGCAACTTTCACACACCCATAGCCACAAAAGAAAGCACCAGCCCCGTCTGGCCCCCTCTGCGGACCTCTATGACCAGGCTTTGTCCTACGAGCCTGGACCAAGGTCGCACTCACTCCTCTCCCTCCTCCACATTTGCTCCCCTCCAGCTTGCTGCCCACGCACAGATGGCAGTGGAGCGAGGGTGAAAATAACAATGCACAATATTCAAATGGCTCTCCTTTTCAAATGCCACACTATTCGATCCATCCCGCTGCCTTCCCATCAGCCTCCTCTGCCGGTCAGCACTTCACTCCATCAAGATTTGTGCATCCTGTCCCCATGCCCTGAGCTCAATCCCTTCAAGCTCCTATGGCTGCTTCCTGCTGGGGTCTCAGAAAAGGGGTCTCACGCACCCCTGCCTGGGGTCCACCTGCCTTTGTAACTTTCCTGCCAGCCTGTTTGCTTTCTGCAGAGAATCAGTTACAATTGCCACTTTAAAACAATGGTCTTCTTGTTTTGTGGGTTTTTGTTTCATTTTGTTTTCATCCTAAACCTTATAAAGCCACAGATTGCTGAGTCCTTGAGTGTTGCTGCACAGCCCGCTCAAGAACAAATGTTTGTTGAATGCGTCAAGGAGAGAGGAGGGCGGGGGAGGCCGAGAGTCTCCATTTCCAAGGTGAAAAAACAAAGGTTTTTATCAGCCCTGTTCTATGTGACAATCCCAGGTCCAAGGGGGATGCAGTGACCTCATTTGTACGGACCTATGTATTCATCAGTTCGTTCACTCATTCATGTGTGCAGCTGGGAACCTGAAGCTCTGTGAGTCCACAGGCATGGGGATGTCTGGGGGAATGGCAGGGCAGGTCTGCAGTTGCGCTTAGCCACCATGGCCTGTGCCAGGAGATTCGGGGTCCTTTAGATGACAGGGACATAGGATCAGACTCCGCGCCCCACCCCTTTCACAAAAACACAGTCTGTGGCAGCTGACCGCTTCCCAGGCCTGACTCACAAAGCTAAATTCAAAGACTCCCAAAGGTCCCTGCGCTCCCCCACGGCGGATGACCCCAATGGGGCCTCGGCTCTGCTCTGCTGCGCCCTCCTCCCCACCCCGGAAGCCCGGCTTCCTCCCCCTAGGGGCACGGGGAGGAGACGGCGCCCAAACGCGGGCCTTGCGACAGTCCCCGCTGATGCCAGGCCCCAGTGCCCCCTGCCGGCCCGGGCGCAGGCTCCACACCGGGTCGAGGGCACGGCCCTGTCCCCGCGCTGCGCCGGACCGCCCGGACCTCCCCGACCCGCTCCGCTCCGCAGGCCGGACTTGTCCAAGGTATCTGCTGGTGACAAAGAGGAGAAGCCCCGAATTTAGGAAAAGCCCAGGCTGAAGTCCTTGGCAGGCGTGGGGGAGGGCGGCTGCGCGAGCACATCAATCCTCCCGCTGATCTCAAGGACTGGGGGGCAGTGGGGAGCGCGGGAGGACTTCCGAGAAAGCTCTGGAAAACCAAACCTCAGGGGAAGACCCAGGAAAGCACGCCAGGGACAGGGGCGTCGCTGAAGCCCCGGCGGGCGCTGTGCGCTGCAGCTCTGGGGTCACATACGTGGGTAAGGGCCATAAGGTGGGGGCTCTGGACCGGCCAAGCAGCGTCTTTTCTAGACGAGGGAGGTGGGGTGGGCCAGGCCTCTCGCTCGGGGGTCCCCGGGGCTGGCCCCTGCACCCGCATCCCACCCAGGGAAAGAGGACGCTGGAAGCACAGGCCCGGTGGGGGGTCTAGGCCTCGACCTCTTCCCCATCCCAGCCCCCCAGATCCCCACCCCGTCCCCCACCCTTCTCTCCCCGCCTCCCAACCCCCTTCCCCCATCCTCCACCCCCATCCCCCACCCCACCCCCTTCCCCCATCCTCCACCCCCATCCCCCACCCCCATCCCCCACCCCCTTATGTTCCACGCTGTGGCCATAGGTGCCACCCTCTCCTCCCCCTCCCCTCTCCTCCCCCTCCCCTCTCCTCCCCCTCCCCCTCTCCTCCCCCTCCCCCTCTCCTCCCCCTCCCCTCTCCTCCCCCTCCCCCTCTCCCCCCCCTCCCCCCTCCCCCTCTCCCCGTCCCGTCCCCCCTCCCCCTCCCCTCCCCCTCTCCCCTTCCCAGTCCTTGGACACGGGCCCCTTGTGGACTCCCTGGTCGGCCCCACCGGCTCTCGTGAGACTGGGCTGGAAGGCACGCGAGACGGGATTGGTCGACGGGGCGGCTCCGCCCGCGGGGCGCCGGGAAGGTGCTGAGTCACGCTCGCTCCTGTCCCCCAGCGCGGGCCGAGAGCACGTGGCGAGGAGCGGCGCGCGGCTCGGCAGGAGAACGTAAGTGCCAGCCCGGTTTCCCCACTTGCCCGCGGGGTGACCGTGCACTCGTGGCTGGTTGCCGCCCTTCCGTGGGTCCCTGTTCTCCATCTGCAAATGGGTTGTCCCAGCACAGGGTGGAAGTGAAGATGCGGCGACATTATGGGCGCGAGCGGCTGGGCTGCGCCCGGGCCACCTGCTCCGGAAAACTGGCCAGAGTGACGGGTTTTAGACGTAATAGTTCCTTGGACTGAGGCGTCTTTATGGTTTGGTCCCCTTAGCTGGCCGGGTGTGCATTGGAAGTGGGGAAGCTGCTCTAGGCATCGGCCCTCGGGAGGTGCCGGGAGGTGGGGGCGACTCAGCCGAGGCCTGGGCATCGTAAGGCGGCCCGAAGAGAGGCAGAAAGGTGGCTGCAGGACAGTGGTTAGTGTCCTTGAGGGAAGGGTCACTCGTGACCAAGCACTGGTGCTCAGGTTTGGAGATGAAGGGATTCCCCATGAAAGGGCAGGATCCAATCTCCAGTTTTCGGTTTTCTCAGCAGTATTTGCAGAGGTTTTCACAGGAGGCCACTGATTCATAAATGCATGCGTTAATGAAACAGTCTCCTTGTTTTTGGAGCGTTTTGGTTATTGCTCTCAGATGTGTGCAGAAACAGGTGACTGAGACCCAGAAAACCAAGTATTGGAGGGCCTAAGGCCAGACTGAATTGGACCAGAGTGGATGGAAGACATCATCAGGTAAGGTGGTCCCCTAAGCCATTTCGGGCATGCTGAGAAGCCCTGTCCCCTTTTGTCCTTGTCACTGAGGAGCCAGTTGGAGCTGCATCCTGAGGCTGCTCACAGGAGAAGGATGAAGCAGAGCCACCTTTATTTTCTCAAGTCATTTAACCAAAAGTATTTTATTTGTCCTGCTGTCTTTCTATAAGAATCAACCCTAGTGTGCTGGGGACCCTACTCCCAAAGCCCTGGTTACGTTCAAAACCTCTGCTCTGGGTAATCAGACAGCAATGGCCAAATCTGTGTGTGGCATCAAGTAGGGAGAGTGCACAAGCTCGGGGAGGCCTTGGTCTCACTTCCCTGTGGCCTTGGGCCACTGGGGGTAAAGGCAGTCCTGGAAAGTGAGCACCAAGAATGCACTGCCTTGTCCTCAGGTGCTGCCTGGGAAGGTCAGGGAGGCTGGGTGGCCTGGCTTGGAGCTGGAGACTGGAGCGGGGACCTGAGGCTCAAGGATGACCCTATCCATTGGGAATGTGGGGCAGTGCACAGGTGCTGTTGGTACCAGGACACCTGGTTATAAGTCCCTATGTTGCTGCTGCCTCTAGAGCAGGAAACGGTGACCTTATGTCTCAAAGCCCCACATTCTGAGAATGGCTATGTTAGGGCACGTAGAGAGGAGAGGTCAGGGTCATGACCTCAGAGGAGCTTGGGAAGATTGAGAAGGGTCAGCCCTGCTCTGCCAGGAGGTCCCCTCCTTAGGATTTCTCACCTGTGCAGAGAGCAAGGAGGATGAGATGCCCCAGGGCAGGGCTGGGCTCTCCCAACTCTTCTCATCGCTGCCTCTGATGTCAGAGGGGCTCCCATGCAGATCCTGTGGGTGAGGCCTCACTAGAGAATTTGCTTCCTTGTTCCTGGCGAGGAGATGCAGGCTGGGGAGGTGTTTCCCCCGGGATTTGCTCTGGGTCTGGCACCCTGGGGAGACAGAGCAGCTGAGCTGAGGTGCCTCAAGACAGTGAGCCCAGGCTTTTCAGGATTTCCCACTGGAAATACCATGCCCCCCTTCCCCATCCTCTTGGAAGACCTGGCAGGGCCCACAGAACTCAGCTGAACTCTGACCTGCTGCACCCTGGACTGCTGTGGTGCAGTAGGGGCTTCAACTAAATGCAGGCTGCTAGTCTCATGCTTGACTTTTTCCGTGGTGGCCACACACAGACTGAGAGTGAGGTGTCCCCATTCTAACTGAGCTGCTCCACGCTCACCACAGCAGGCTGGCACAAGTGCATGGCTGTAGGGAGCCCTGGACCGGGAGCCAGGGGCCGTGTTCCCTTGTCACCCTCCCATGGCCTACGTGGTGACTCCGGTGCATGTGATTCACCCTTCTGACCATCAGTTACTGCACCCGGAAAGGAAGAATCAATGTAAGCCCACTGCCAGCGTTACATGTCTTGAGAAAGGAACTAATGATATCGGAAAGCACAATGTTTTGGTAACTTTTTTAGTTCTGCCAGACTTGAGGAATTATCTTACTCCATCGTTGTGGTGCAGAGTCCAGCTCCATCAGCTTCACATTCGACATCCCCCATCTCTCAGAGAAGAGTAAAGAAAAGGTGGTGATGAAAAGGATGAAGATGTCCCAGAGGAAGTGATGGTGGCAAAAATCTTCACGTTAAAGGCACGTTCAACTGGACGCAGTCGCTCACACCTGTAATCCCAGCACTTCGGGAGGCCGAAGACCAGCCTGGGCAACATATCGAGACCCCATCTCTACAAAAAATAAAGGAAGTTAGCTGGGAGTGCACACCTGTAGTTATAGCTACTCAGGAGGCTGAGGCAGGAGGATCGCCTGAGCCCAGGGGTTCTGGGCTGCGATAAGCTATGATCATGCCACCGCACCCCCAGCCTGGGCAACAGAGCAAGACCCTGTCTGTAAAAATACATATATAAATATTTTTTTAAAGGCACGCTCAGAGGTACATCACAACATAGAAAGCACAAAGGGTAAATTGTTGGAAGCTGATCCAAACTTAGAAAGCAGCGGGACAGTCCACCAAGGCATAGAAAATTTGCTCCCTTCTACTTCGTATGGAAACAGGCAGGCGCTGTTCAGGCTATTCGATATGCGTTTTACAAAGCAGCAAAACACTTTGATTCTCAATATTTAAAATCACAGTGTACTCAATAAATGTAAGTTTTGTTATTTGTTTATTTCTGTATACATTTATAACTAGTAGTAAGAGAGTTCTCAATTCTTCGACGAGGTTGCTTTGCACAATTCCCACTGGCACGGTCTTTATGGCCCTGCTCTGCCACACAAAGCAAAGTCAGCCTGTAATTAGTGTATTTTTCAGCTTGTTTCTCATTGATCTCAATAGAATGTGAGGTCCAGTCCTCAGAGATACCCTGAGGGGAAGACCATGACATCTTCACTGGATGTTCCTTCCTGTCACCCAGAATAACAGTTGATGTTTCCTAAATCAGTAAGAGTTTTTGAGTAAATCAAGGCGAGAGGATCAGCTGTGCCAGCCACTTGCCAGTGAACATGTCCACAGGGCTGGCCTGCGCCAGTGCCCCTCCCAACCCTTGACGTGGACCCAGAGGATTTTTTTCTAGTCAAATGTGAGGCCAGTGCCCCTGGGACCCCTGAGGCTCACTGGTATGTTTCTTTGTTCCAGTGGAAAGTGCCAGACAGCCTGACACACCCTGCTTTTACTCTCAGCCATTATAACCGTCCGACGGCTTGGAGATTGAGGGTCAGTTGGGTGACAGGGACACAGTACCAGACTCCATTCTGGCTCTTTCCTGAAAAGCACAATCCTCACAGTCTGATAAGGCTGCGGTGAGGGAGGAGGAGGAGGAAGTATAAAAGTCCCAAAGTGCAACCCCCAGGGACAAATGCCAAGACTGGGGCCCTCCCCCCCAACCTCTCCCTCATCTTTGTCTCCACTGTCTGTGCTCCCCTCTCTCCCCCCCCATTGGCCTGACTCTGCCCTTGGGGTGGGGGTGAGATGGACAGGCCCCCCCCCAGCATCTCACCCAGGCTGGGACAAACCAGTCCTTCAAGACACTCCCAGCCCCCAAGTCTAGGCTCATAGTGTCTCCAGTTGGACTCAGACCCAAGTCCCCAGCCTTTGAGGGACACAGCTCTGTGGGAGCCAGAAGACCTGGCCTCCTGCTCCGCTGCCATCTCCCTCCTTCCATCACACTGTGGGCTCCACATCAGCTCGTCTGGGCCGTTCATTCTCTGCCCAGCACCCCTCTTCCTTCCCTGCGTCCCTCTGCTCCCCCCAGCCTGGAGTGAGTAGTCAGACTCTTCCCCTCCCCACCGTGCCTCGAATAGCACATCCCTTGGGATTAACTGGCTGGACCCAGGGTCACCTTGTCATCATGTTTAGGTCTGGAGATCGTTGCCTCTAAAGTGCCCCAGACCCTGTTGAGTACTAGAGGGGGCAGGAAGGGCCAACAGAGACCTTAGGTTTTTAAAAAGGCACCTAGGGCAGAATATGTCACGGTAGTAGAGACGTGACTCTGGAGATCAACAGAGTCCTGGATCCCGGGTGGAATCTTGTCTGTTCAATGGCAGAGACGGGAGAGCTGCTGGCATCAGGACTGGTCTCCGGGCCTCTCATCAGAAGACCAGGGCAGTCGAGGTTTTCCTGTGGCGCCCAGGAAGGGCCGTCCTCCAGCCTTCCTGGTGCTGCTTTGGATCCAGAAAAACAGCCGGGCTTTTTCCCCTATACCTTGTGGCTTGTATCCTCCAAAATAGCTCAGCAGGATTGGGAAGAATTCCTTGATTTCTGCAAATGCCAGGGGAAGGGTGTCTCCCAGCATCTAGGCCACATCCCAGGCAACAGGGGAGGTGACATCCCAGGCATGCGGAAGGAGAGGGCCGCCCAGGCAGCAGCGGCTGGGAGAGCCAAACCAGAGGCACAGAAACGTGCTTTGGGATCCCCATTGGGATTCTGTGGCTGCAAAAGGAGGTGCAGGATACCCCCAAGATGAGCTCAGAGACTGTTCTGACCTGTGCAGCCAGTAAGGACTGTGAGGAGAACAGGTCGCTAGGACCAGGGCATGGCAGAAGTGTCCCCCAAATCCATGCCTGGGCCCTAGGAGTTCATTTTTTAAAAAAATATAGACGGGGTCTTGCTTTATTGCCCAGGCTGGTCTCAAACTCCTGGCCTCAAGCAATCCTCCCACCTCAGCCTCCCAAAGTGCTGTGATGACAGGCGTGAGCCACTGTGCCTGGATGGCCCGTGTTTTCACTGTTACCCGATACTGGGAGGAAGGACAGCGCCCTTGTGCAGATGTGCTCCTTCCTGCAACGCAGCATACAAGTGGACAGAGGAGTGTCCTCTGCCTCACGGGGAGAGTGCTCGTTTTACGCTTCATCGTGGTTCCTCCTGCCTCCTTGGGTCTCCTGGAAGCTGGGGTACCATAGAAACTTCCCAAGCTTTTGTAGACTTCTGCAATTTTCCTGTTTTCCTGTGGTTCCCAGGAAGTCTATCAGCTCTTTTGAAGGGGGTGGAGAGACACAGATCCGTCTACACCCCTCACATGAGGGCTGTCAATTACTCCCTGCATGGATCTGAGCAGATTCTTCCCCCGACAGAGTCTCAGATTCACCTGGCTAAAAAGGAAAACGACAGTGAATTCTAGGTTTTCTGTGAAGGTTATTTGGGATACCGAATGAGAACTGCTACCACCTTTTCTGTGCCCAGTGGGTGCTCAGTAGTCAGAGACATTGACGATGACCTTTGGTACTGATCTGTCTCCTGCAGCTGATTAGTAGAGGTGATTGCTTGGGAGTTAAAGTAAATGTCTGTAGAACACATTCCAGTTTAACGCAGCTTTCCCAAAGGCTGTTGTTGGTATGGAGCATATGTAGAAATTTGGAGAAAGCAGTCTCCAGAAAGTTGCCAAAATGGAGAACATCCTTCACTGGATCCCAGCCTCCTCGCCCAAGTCAGGGCATAGGAAGTCAGGCCCTCAAAACACTCCCAGCTGGATCCTTGCCCGTGGAATATAAGAACTGTGGGGGCATCACAGTGCATGGGGCAGAGAATGGCCTGGAGAATTCTTTGGTGTTCTGAAACTTCAAAAGAACCCGTGTGTGAGCCATCCCAGGATGGGAGTAAAAACTTGGCAGATCCTTAAATGCCAAATGTAGCGTCAAATTTGTGAGGGAAAAGGTCTTGGTATTTGTGCACCGTGCTTAATATAGAGAGAGAAAAACAAATGAAATTAATTTGCGTGCCTGATGGCATCTCTGTGGTGTGAGTCTCTGTATCTGAGAAGCTTAGAGGACGAGAAGGGGCTTTGTGAGGCTGCATTTGCATCAGCCGTTCCCTAGGATCGAGGAAACATCAGTTATCAACATGTACTTGGGAAGGGACCCTTGGACATCATGTTTAGGGTAAAGGCCCCTGGAAAATGCCTGGGGCTGATCTGCTGCCTGTGAACAGTCCAGATCTGGAAGAGGACGCCTAGCCCTAAAGACAAAGTCTTCTGGTAACTTTTTTGATGACGGGGATATGTGCTTTTGGTCCGTGCTTATTTCCCTAGCTGGCTCCGAGTTCCCAAAGAATACACAGCTCTCATCCCTCAGTGGCTTTCGGAGTTGAAGAAGTTGCTGTCCTAGGTCACCAATACTACCCTCTGGCCCCTCCCCAGCCCACGTTCCTAGGTTTAATCTTCTCAAGCCTGTTCCCCGAGAGGATCCTGACTTTGTGGGAGGAAAAGCCCTTTACCTACCTCCAGGGAGGGAGGGAGATTGGATGCCCCTCCCTGCCGCAGTGATGACCTTGGATTACTGGGCCTACCTTGTTTCTTCCTTAGGCACTCCCCTTTTGATTTCTCAACTCCATTCGGGCCAACGTCTTTCAGTTCCCCCAACAAAACATGCTTTTCCTTGTCTTGGGTCATCCACTGGGTCCCATTACGAATGCCCAGCCCCACCCTTTCTAGCCAGCGGCTAGTTGTAACTTTGACCCAGCCTCCTTGACCTTCAAAGTCAGGAAGGCCAGGCACCCCCCAGTTGGACCTCTGTCCTCCCTGAATGGGCACATGACCGGCTGTGTTAGGGAGCGTCAAGTGTAAGTGCCAATTTGTTACTCGGGGATTTTGGTTTGTTTTTTTTCCCCAGTTGGGATGACACCACACTCTTCATAAAGCTGTCTTAACTCAAACATTTGGGTAATTTTGATGTGGCCAAAAATTCCTGCAAGTTACACTTTCAGGGTGGTTTTGTTTTCTTTTCCTTTCCTTTCCATGAACGCACGTACGATTCAATCAGTTGAACCTGGAGAAAGTTAAAAAAACAAATCAGGATTTACTGGATGGAGATCTGGTAATGTAATCAGATTTTGACATCCCCTTGGCAGCTTGAAAGGGGTGTGTGTGCACCTAAAAGGGCCTATAATAGCTTCTGAGGGGCCAGAGGAGGGACCCAGAGGCCTGGAGCCGTGGAGCCAATGCCGTGGTCCCCCTTGAGTCTGGGCAGAGGGCTCCCAGCACTGCACCTGGGTCTGATGAGTCGGGAAACTCAGGCTCCGGACGCCGCCGTCTTCCCACTGTGAGCCATGGTCTCCACGGGCTGTGCGGGCCGGCACTGCATAGACACCTCTCCTTTTTCCTTCTTTAGAAATGAGGTTTTGTGCTTTCCTTTAGATATAATTTTGCCTTAATCCCAAACATTTTTTTTGGTTATAGGATTTATTATATTTTTTATTGATATATAATACATACTTATGGGATACCTGTGATATTTTGATGCATGCAAACATTGTGTAATAATCAAATTATGGTAATTAGGGTATCCACAGTACCTCCGACATGTATCATTTCTTTGTGTTGAATTCCAGACATTTTGATTTCTGCTATTTTGTAGATGTTTAAAGTAGTTTTTTAAAACAGCTTTTTTGGGAAATAAAAGACATTTAGCTGGAATGTTACTTGATTTTATTTTAAATATTTACTGTATAGTCATTAATTATAGCTTGTATGATTTATGGTTTTGTGATTTTACTAGTTAGGTTTCTTTGTTAACTAAAAGCTTAAAAAATACTAAAAAATATTCCTTAGAATGTTTTTAACATTGGAGGCTTTTTTAAGAGATCTAGTATACATCATGGTGACTAGAGTTAATAACAATGTATTGTGTATTTGAAAGTTGCTAAGAGTCGGTTTTTAAGTGTTCTTGCTACAAATAAGTATGTGAGGTAATACATACGTTAATTAGCTTAAGTTAGCCATTCTATGATGTATACATATTTCAGAGCATCATGTTGTACACTATAATGTATACAATTTTTTGTTAATTAAAAAAATAATTTTTTTTTTTTTTTTTTTTTTTTAGACTGGGTCTCACTCTGTCGCCCAGGCTGGAGTGAATTCCTGGGCTCAAGCGATCCTCCTACCTCAGCCTCCCAAGTAGCTGGGACTACAGGCGTGTGCCACCACGCCCGGCTAATTTTTCTTTTTTTTTTTTTAATAGAGACGGGGTCTCACTGTGTTGTCCAGGCTGGTCTCAAACTCCTGGCCTCAAGTGATCCTTCTGCCTCAGCCTCCCAAAGTGGTGGGACTACAGGCGTGAGCCACCACACCCAGCCAAAAAATATTTTGAAGAAAAAAAAGGAGTGGAGGCTTTGTTCTGCCGTGAAGTATTTGCTCCCCTGAATCCCATGTCAAGATGGTAATTCCAATATATGTACAAGGGACACACATTAAAATGCACAGCTCAGAATTTGTGTTTTTTTAATCTCTTACTTCCAAATGCTGTGTAATACTGTTGCACTGCTTTTGCAGTTTCTCCTTCAAAATTTTTTAAAGAAATACAATGGCATCCATTGTGGGTGTGTGCCTTATCTTTCTCATCTGGCTTATTGGAGCTGAGAAGGAGGCTGTCCTGGGCCACATGACACTCTAGTTCCCATTGTCCTTGAATGATAATCAGGAATTCTTCCCTGAATAGAGTAGGGCCCGCTCCCAGGCTCCTGGGGACTCACTTCCCAGGGGGGCAAGAATTAAGTGGAGCAGTGGATGGACATGGGATAGGGCCAGTGGTCTTCCTACCCTCTCCACTTAGGGAGATGCTCATCCTGATGCCAGCAGAGGCAGTGCTGTGGCTTTGTGGCCACTGAGTGCAGAGTGGAGTCAGGGTAAACTGATGACTCCCCTGCTGTTGCCAGTGCAGTGACTTTGGTCCTGAGTTGGTCCCTGAGAAGGGTTGGGAGAAGATGGAGTTGCTCACATTTAGCCTGAGAAGGATGCCTTGTTCTCCACCTGTCTCCTCAGGATTCCTTTCGAAGCATCTTCATCAGGATGAGCGTATGGACAAGCCCACCGAGCCTCCTGGAGCTGGCGGGGCAGAGCCTGCTGAGGGATGAGGCCTTGGCCATCGCCGCTCTGGAGGAGCTGCCCAAGGAGCTCTTCCCACCACTGTTCACAACAGCCTTCTTCGGAAGACGCAGTGAGACCCTGAAGGCGATGGTGCAGGCCTGGCCCTTCGCCTGCCTCCCTCTGGGGGCATTGATGAGAGAACAGCGGCCTCACCAGGAGACCTTCCAAGCTGCACTGGACGGGCTGGATGGGCTACTTGCCCAGAAGGTTCGCCCCAGGTGAGCGTAAGCCAGCAGCCTGGTAGGGCCCTGGGAGTCTGAGCGAGACACACTAGGGTCAGGGAGTGTGGAGAGCCAAAGGGTGGGCGGGAGGCTCTGCTGGCAGCGAGGAAGCCCAGGGAGGCCTTGTGGCCATTGCTGGGTGAGTCTGGGAATGAGTCTGTAGATGTGGAGCAATGATTAAGATGCAGAGGTGACTGAAGGAACATGTGTATCTACCTGCTTCCTTCCTGGTGGTGCAGGAAGTAGGGACCAGGAAGGATCCCAGGATCCCAGTGGGAAAGGGAGCAGCTGATATCTGGAGTTTGGAGTAAAAGTGCAGCTCAAATGTCTGGTTCTTGCCTGGATTCTGAGACTCGTGGTTTTATTCCAAGTTGATCTTAAAGCGTCTCAGCCAATTAACCTGTTTTCCCCACAGGAGGTGGAAACTGCAAGTGCTGGATTTGCGGAAGAACGCCCACCAGGACTTCTGGGCTGTGTGGTCTGGAACCAGGGTCAGCGTGTGCTCGTGGCTGGAGCCAGAGGCGGCCCAGCCCGTGAGGAAGAAGCGAAAAGTGGGTGGCTTGAGCACAGGGGCAGAGCAGCCCTCGGCTCCCTTGGAGGTGCTCATAGATCTGTCCCTCAGGGAAGGCACCCACGACGAGTTGCTCACCTACCTCATTGAGAAAGTGAAGCAGAGGAAAGGTTTGCTGCACCTGTGCTGTAAGAAGCTGAAGATTTTCGCAATGCCCATGCAGAATATCAAGATGATCCTGAACATGGTGCAGCTGGACTCTATCCAAGATTTGGAAGTGAATTGCACCTGGAAGTTGTCCACCCTGGGGAAGTTTTCTCCTCACCTGGGCCAGATGCGTAATCTGCGGAGACTCCTCCTCTCCCACATCCACATGTCATCCTCCACGTCCCTGGAGAAGGAGGAGCAGTGTGTCGCCCAGTTCACCTCTCAGTTCCACAGTCTGCAGCACCTCCAGGAGCTCTACTTGGACTCTATCTCCTTCCTCCAAGGCCGCCTGGACCAGGTGCTCAGGTGAGGGATGGCGAGGTTTCTCCGCAAGCCAGAGCAAGCCTTTCTTTCCAGTAAACAATAATGGGCATCTTCTGCGTGCCAGCCGCAGACAATGCGAGAGTGAACGTGTCGCTACAAGTCAACACATTGTCTTGTTCACTGCTCTGTCCCCAAGCGAGGTGTCACGTAACTACTCAGATAAAGGTTAGAGGTATAGACTAGGATAGATGCAATTAACAGCGACTCCTTGCTAGGAAAAACCGTATAATGAGGGGTTTGGGAATTCTTCCTTAAGAAGCGATGTCTAAATGAAGAGGACCAAAAATTACTAAGCGAGGAGGGCATTGAAGAAGGGAAAGCCCATCAAATGTGAGGTTTCAGGTTGTAAGCTCTGCACTCACTAGCTTTCTCATCATGAACCTCTCTCTCCAAACCTGCCTCCAATTTCCTGTCTGTAAAGGTTTGTTTTGAACTCCAGGTAAGGTAATATGTGAGAAATGCAGGGTTCTGGAGATGAAGGGGAAGGCGCAGGAGTGAGGAATTGTAAAAAGTGGTAGATGTGTTGCTGATGGTACAGTGATCTGAGGTAGCTCCTGCAAGCAGGATGCCCCGTTTTGTTGTTGGGAGTTTATTTTATTTTATTTTATTTTTTTGAGACAGAGTCTTGCTCTGTTGCCCATCTCTCTGCCCCCTTGGGATGTTGCCCACTTTGCCCAAGTTTATCCTTCATGGATGTTTCCCATTCATGTTTCTCATCAGGCACAGAAATAGAGGTGACTGAGGCCCAAGCAGTGGCCGGAAGGAAGCACAAGTTGAAACATTGTCAGTCGTGTCCCTGAATACTAAAATTCACGGGTGCCCTTCCTTGCTTGAGACATCAGGTCAGGCTCTCTCGATTCGTGCTCACGACACCTGAGAGATACACGTTGCACTCCACTTAACCCATGAGCCAGGAAAGCACATGCTGCTTCACTCACTTGACCCAGTTACACAGGAGAAAAGTAATGGAGAAATGACCCCACCTGCACTTGCACCCACTTCAGTGCAACGTGGCATCGTGCCGGGTGACCATTGTCAGGAGGCCTTTGGGTTTTGGTGAAACAGGCCTCTCTGCAGTCTGCCCACCCCCTCCGCCGTCCACCACCACTCCCCAGCACTCACCACTCTGTCTCTCCCCAGGTGCCTGAAGAGCCCCCTGGAGACCCTCTCAATAACTAACTGCCTGCTTTCAGAAGCCGACTTGACGTATCTGTCCCAGTGTCCCAACATCAGTCAGCTAAAGGACCTGGGTCTGAGTGGGGTCAACCTGACCAATATAAGTCCTGAGCCCCTCCAAGTTCTGCTAGAGAGAGCCTCCGCCACCCTCCAGGACCTGGATTTAGATGAGTGTGGGATCATGGACTCGCAGTTCATCGCCATCCTGCCTGCCCTGGGCCGCTGCTCCCAGCTTACGACCTTCAGCTTCTGCGGGAACCCCATCTCCATGGCCGTCCTGGAGAGCCTCCTGCACCACACAGTTGGGCTGAGCAAGCTCAGCCACGTGCTGTATCCTGCCCCGCTGGAGAGTTACGAGGACGTCCGAGGTACCCTCCACCTGGGGAGACTTGCCCACCTGCACGCCAAGCTGAAGCAGATGCTGCACGAGTCAGGGCGGCCTGGGATGGTCTGGTTCAGTGCCAATCCCTGTCCTCACTGTGGGGACAGGACCTTCTATGACCCGGAGCCTATCCTGTGCCCCTGTTTCATGCCTGCCTAGCTGGGTGCACATGTCAAAAGCTTTATTCTGGGCACTTAGACACTGAAGCCCAGAATGTAAGTGCATCTTGAAGCAACACAGAAGCCATAGTTTCAGACAGCTGCTCAGTGTGAGCAGGAAAAAGAAAAGTGATTAGGGATTGGGGGCAGATGTTGACTTGAGTTGATGGGATCTTTGGGGAGATGCATCCTATAGAGTTAGAAAATGAATGTCAATTTCTAGAGGGGAATTTGGGCTTGGCGTACATGTGGGTGTTATCCCTACACGGATGATTGTAAAGAAATGCTCAGAAATAAAGGAAACTTCAATGTAAACCATCTGGTGTTGTCTTTGGTATTTTAACCTGCTTTCCCAGCTAAACCTCAGGAATCTCCAGTCACTGATTAAGTAAGAAAGCACTGCACGTCCGTGATGCTCACACACTCTGGACTGGATGAGGTTCTGCCCCCAGATCTCATGGCACCGTGTGTCATTCCCTCTATTTGCTTTTCTTCCTGGGGCATCTGTGGCCTTGCTTATTTCTCCAGCTGTTCAGCGGATCAGAGCATTGAAGGTGCATCCGCATGGCCTGGGACATACTAAGTGGCCAAAAGTGAGCACTGCTGGCGTAAAGGGTTCTTTGTGGGGTCCTCACTGCTAATCCCACTGAGACCCTGGACACAGTCCTCCGGGTTCCTAGTGGATACATAAGCCTCTGTCCCTGACCTTTGGCTGTGCCAGCTTAGGGCTTCACTGTGCACAAGTCAGGTCCCTAGTACTGGAAGGTGATGTCTACCCTGCAGATGAGCCAGAGCCACTAGGCCTTCCTGGGCCTCACCAAGCCATGCCTCCCATCCCACCAGGCCCAGCCCTTTCTTGAATCTAAATAGTTGTGGCCAGTTAAAGACATTAAATTCCTTTTAGCAAAATACTAAGATCATATTTGTTTAGGATTTATATCCTACATTAAAGATAGGGCATGTTTTTGTGGTCCTGTCAGTGAGACAATGACTTTCTCCCTATAAGATTCCCCCTCCCTCCTTATCAGCTAACTCTGCGCCAGTGTGATGTCCTGGATGTGAGGTCCCAATAGTGAACAAACCCTTGCCAGGTCCTAGGAAGCACTTAGAGGGAAGAAGATGAATGTCAGACTCGAGAGTTGGGGGTAGTTGGGGACCGCTCTGCAGGACAATCTATCCAAAAGAAAGGGAGAGGTCGTAGTGTGGAGTTGGACCCTGTGGCCATTGGGCAGTTGGCTTGGCTGCCTGCCACGCTCCCATGCCTCTAGGGTACCTCACCTCCCTTGCTGCACAGCCTCACAGAGAAGTCACCTGGGAAGAAGGCCACACACCAAGGCCCAGGGGCAGGCTCCACCTGCATGTCGCCTTGATTATGAGCATGCCAGGCCCTGGCTGTTCTCCTCCCCAGGCCTCACTTAGTGCTAGCCACTCCTGTGCGTGCTGCTGTCCTTCTAACTGTCAGCAACTGCCTACCTTGCCCCGCACAGCGGCTGCCTGTTTCCCTTCTTCCTTCTGTTCCCTACTCCAGCCTCCTACCCTAAGCCCCTTACGAAACAAATGGGCCTATCAGCTTGTGGGGCACACTTTGCCATTTCTGAGAGAAGAGAAAATGCAGAAATCATTATAACCAATGGTATGCCCGAAAAATGGGGCCAGAAAAAGATCTGTCTTATTTTCCTAAGATACACCCTGCCCCAGCATCAGTTGACATAGACCCGAGATACAGGGAATATTTCCCAGAATGGGAAGCCAGCACCTATGGGATTTGAGCAAAAGTGTACAAAATGGACAGTTTCTCCAGGGAGGAAGAACAAAGGCAGAACATCGTATCACTTGAGCTTTGGGTTCCTCAACTGCAAAATAAAGATAATACGCACCTCGTAATGTTGCAGTGAGGCTCCCATGGGCTAATTTCTGTAAAGCACACATCAGAGTGCCCCGAACTTGGATGGTCCAGCACAGGACAGCAATTATTATTAGCTGCCTGATGCAAGTAAAGGAAAAACAAACATACATGTTGTTTTAAAAGCAGGATGCCCTATAGTTGTTGGGACTTTATTTTATTTTATTTTATTTTATTTTGAGACAGGGTCTTGCTCTGTTGCCCAGGCTAGAGTGCAGTGGTGTCAGCATAGATCACAGCAACCTCAAAATCCTGGGCTCAAGTGATCCTTCTGCCTCAGCCTCCCAAGTAGCTGGGACTACAGGCACGTGCCACGAAGCCTGGCTAATTTTTCTATTTTTAGTAGAGACGGGGGTCTCGCTTGTGCTGAGGCTGGTCTCGAACTCCTGAGCTCAAGCGATCCTCCTGCTCGGCCTCCCAGACTGCTAGAATTACAGGCGTGAGGCACCATGCCGGGCCTGTTGGGACTTTATTTGACCTGGAGGCCTAATTTGAGAGATGAATCTGGAAAACCTTATTCAGAATTCAGACTTTGGAATAAAAATATTCAAAGAGGCATGTGGGATCAATGCAATGAGTTATTTAAAAGTTGAGTTTGGCTGGAGAGAGACCTCTTCAGTAAGGATAGTCATGCAAAGGTGAGGACAGGTGTTGCATACCCATGGCGGGGGAGGGTCACATGTACGAAGGCCTTGTTGACAGGGGGGATGTCTCTGGGCAGTCAGGAAGTAGGGGGGAGTATGGCACACACAGTAGGTTGCTTGGTACTAACCATCACCCTGGAGACGCCGGATCTGTTCAGCAGACAAGCAGATTGGATTTATGGCGTCTAGGGACTATTGATACGAGGATAAAGACTCTGAATAGGAAAAAGACAGAGTGGAGTGTAATGAATACCCCAGGGAATTATCCAGAGGCAGAAATGAGACAGAAAGAAGGCCTGAGACCTGGGCAGAAAGGAAAGGTCACACAGTCTTAGCAAAGGGAGCCGAGGAAAACTCAACAATTTCCAAGTGCCAGTAAAGACTGCCGACTTGACCCAAAATTCGGATCAGTATGAGGAAACTACATCAGTCCTGCTTCTGCTGCTGCTGCTACCACCACAGGCCTATCCAACTAGGCTCTGAGAGAAATAGCCCAGATTCTGCGTCTCACGTGACGTCATCGCCAGAGACGCGCTTCATCATCTGTTCAATTTCATGTCTAACCGGCCACCTCGTGTCTTGGGCAATGAAATTTATCAAGTGAAGTTGGCCAAGCAAGGGGGCCCCATGGGTGAGCCGAATTCTGATTTGGACTCACCCACTGCACCAGAGTAGAACATCAGCTTGCGGAGGAGCCAACCCTGGGGTTCTTGCGGGAGGGCGTTGGTCCAGGCGTCTAAGAGGGCTCCGTAGCTGGAGAGAGACTGTGTTAGCGAGAAAGAACAAAAGGACAGACAACCCAGTATTTAGAAAAGCAAAATTTAACATCAGACGAGGAGGCAGGACCTCACCAGTCCAGAGACCAAGGCAGTTGCCCGCAGAACACTTGTTGGAAGTTTTCTCCAATGAATCTCCTTCCAATCCCCAGAAAAGTGGGACAGAGACACGGGTCCTTGAGTCTGTGAAGAAGAAAACTGCAGACTGTGGAAATGCAGGTTGTCGGCCCCAGGAGAATCCTGAACTTGCCAGAGCAGGATTTCATATGAGATGTGCCAGCGCCCAGTGGATCTTGTACCTGACAGACCTCAGGATGCTCCTGCTCCCAAGGCCCTCACGAGCAACTGCATAGCTTCATTCTAGTCCACAGGCTATATTCAGTGTTATATCACCCTTTGAAGGGACGAATCTGTGCTTTCCTCATTTTACTCCTGGGTGAAGATCCATCAGCTCCATTTGCTTTTTTGTTGTTGTTGTTTTGAAACAGGGTCTCACTCTGTCTCCCAGGCTGGAGTGCAGTGGCACAATCATAGCTCACTGCAGCCTCCAGCTCCTGGGCTCAAGCGATCCTCCTGCCTCAGCCTCCTAAATAGCTGGGACTACAGGCACATACCACCACACCCAGCTAATTTTTTTTTTTTTTTTTTTTGGTAGGCATGGGATCTTGCTGTGTTACCTAGGCTAGTCTTGAACTTCTGGCTTCAAGTGATCCTCCTGCTTCAGCCTCCCAAAGTGCTGGGATTAGCAGCATGAACCTCCGTACCAGGTCATCAATTTGCTTCTTTATTTTTCCTAGATCAGCTCTGCTATTGTTTTAGTTGAGGGATAGAGAAGTGTTTCCACACAATACCTTAAAAGAGCCAAAATGGATCAGGGCAGAAATGAAATCTGATTTACATATAATTGCCATTGCTGTCAAATCTTCCTGCTCACTGAGCAAGGAGCCCAGGCTATGCAGTTGGGTTAGTCTAGCTGGTGGATAATAACCCATAGAAAGTAGAAAGATGGGTCAGGGGTAGGAAGGTGTGCTAGTTTGTTAATTTATACGGTAACAAATATACAACGGTTTATTAGCCATTAGCCAGATAAACAAAGGTTTAACATTTTGTATATGCTAGTTCCTGTGCTAGATGCTGGGGATACCTAGCGCAGGGGTCCCCAACCTATGGTGAGTTGTATAATTATTTTATTATATCTTACAATGTAATAATAATAGAAATAAAGTGAACAATAAATGTAATGAGCTTCAATCATCCCGAAACCATACCCCCCTTCCCTGGTCTGTAGAAAAATTGTCTTCCATGAAAACGGTCCCTGGTGCCAAAAAGGTTGGGGACCACCGACCTAGAGTGTAAGGTAATGTGGTTGCCTCCCTCCCAGTACTTGGGAAGACATGAAGGCCTTAGGAATGGATCCCAGTGAGGGAGGACCATGGAATGTGATTATGATCCCCCATATACTGGCCCCCAGAATGGGGTTACCCCACACACTTTTCATTTCATTTCCTGGGACCTTCTTACGGCAACTTATGAAAATACAATTCCTGCAGCAGGGCCCAGGGAATAGAAGAGAGCCTGAGATTATGGCTTCCTGTCTTAGTCCATTTGTGCTGCTATAACAAAATACCTGAGACTAGGTAATTTACAAAGAACAGAAGTTTATTTCTCACAGTTCTGGAGGCCAGGAAGTTCAAGATCAAGGTGCCAACAGCTTCAGTGTTTGTTGAGGGCTGCCCTGTGTTTCCAAGATGAAGCCTTGTTGCCGTGTCCTCACATGGCAAAAGGGCAGAAGGGCAAAAAGGATGACCATTGTGTGAAGCCTCTTTCATAAGGACATTAATCCATCCATGGGGGTGGACCCCTCATGGCTTAATCACCTCCTAAAGGCCCACCTCTTAAAACTATCACATTGGGTCTTAGGTCCCAGCATGAATTTTGGAGGGACACATTCAGACCATAGTGTTCCACTATTCCAGAACTTTTAATGTGGAATAACAGATACCCTTTCTTGACCATAAACTTATTTAATCCCAAGAGCACACCTGTTGAGTACAAGTATATGGAGGCTGTATTAGGTAATTTTGGCCATTCAGATCGAATATGCCCCTTTGTGATGGTTAATTGTAGGTGTCAACTTGAACAGATTAAGGAATACCTAGAAACCTGGTAAAACATTATTTTTGGGTGTGTCTGTGAGTGTGTTTCCAGAAGAGATCAGCATGTGAGTCTGAGTGGACTAAGTGGGGAAGATCCACCCTCAATGTGGGTGAGCACCATCCAACGGCTAGGGCTGGAAATAAAAACAGAAGAAAGGTGAATGTGTCCATCTATCTTCCGGAGCTGGGATACACTCTTCCTCTCCTGTCCTTGGACATCAGAACTCAAAGCTCTCTGGTCTTTGAACTCCAGAATGTGTACCAGTGGCCCCCAGGCTCTTAGGCCTTCATCACTGGGCTGAGAGTTACACCATCAGATTTCCTGGTTCTGACGCCTTTGAACTTGGACCCAGCCATGCTACTAGCATCACAGGGTCTCCAGCTTGCAGATGGCTTGTCATGGGACTTCCTAGTCTTTATAATCACATGAGCTAATTATCCTAATAAACTCCTTCCCGTAAATCTATACTGATACCTATCCTATCGGTTCTGTCTCTCTGGAGAACCCTAATACTATTCTCCAGATGATCATGATATTAAGTACTCTCTTGGATACCTGACTGAACAATAATTCATTTACAGTTCATTCTTTAGCTGCACTCAGCATTAGAAAGTATTTTTTTTTATTCATTGTGACATGAAGATTTGTATAGAACATACTCAATAGTTCCCCATTGATTTCATTCTCTGAGAGTGAAGAGAATCAAGCACTGAAAGCTGCCAAACTCCTGGTGATCGATCCAGATGCACAAAAATTCAGCCTTCTTAACAGAACCTGGTTTATTATGCTAAAAGAGGTGTTTATAGACCTTTAAGTGAAAAATTAGACCAGTCTATAATACCGATTATATTACTGAGTTTTCCAGTTGTGTATTATATGCCACTTGAGTGTTCTCACGACATGGCAGTTGGCTGGCTTCCCCCCAGAGCAGGAGATTTAAGAGAGCAAGGCAGAGTGTCTTATATGACCTAGGCTTGGAAGTCACACACCACCATTCCTGCTGCTGCCCTGCGCATTTCGAGAGGGCACTATAGAAAGGTGGGGATCACAGGGGGCACAAAATGTTTTGCACGCATTATTTCACTGACTAGTCACGACAATCCAGGAAGGTAGTTTACCATTTACGACTCTGTCCCAGACCTTTGCATCATGTCTGGCAAATAGTAAGCGCTTGAGAATTTTTTGAAAGATGTACCCTTAGGGATTAAAAGCCTAGGATCTATAGTCACACTGCTTAGGTTCAAATCATGAGTGTTATTTACTGTGTGACTTTGGGCAAGTTTCTTAAAATCTCTGTATTTTTTAAAAAATCTATAACGTAGATGTTATAATATATGCATACCCTCTCAGGATTTGATTAAATGGAATAAAATACATAGAGCTCCAAGAAGAGTATCTGGCTCATAGACAGTATTAAATAAACGTCAGTTGCTATTATTGATATGATTATTCCCAACAAATTCTTCTCCCAAGGAGGTTTTAAGTGACTCATTCATTCTAGAGGGTATAGATGGCACCTAATGGCATTATGAGCCAAATTTGGAAAAGCCTGGGAATCTTCCCCAATAGAAAAACACATCCAGAAAACACAGTGGTTTTTTTAAGCCAGTTTCCTATTGCCTGTAAGAGAATATCTTAAACTGGGTAATTTATAAAGAAATTTATCTCTTACAGTTATGGGGTTGGCAAGTCCAAGGTTAAGGGGCCGCATCTGGTGAGAGGCTTCTTGCTGGTTGGGACTCTCTACAGAGCCCTGAGGCAGCACAAGTCATCACACAGTGAGAGGGCTGAGCGTGCTCGCCTGCTTGCTCAGGTCTCTCTTCCGCTTTTTATGTGATTCCTCTTCCTCCCATGATAATCTATTAAGCCATTAACCCATTAATCTTTAATCTATCCATAAGGGCAGAGCCCTCATGATCCAATCACCTTTTATTTTATTTATTTAACTAATTAATTTATTTATTTTTGAGACAAGGTGTCACACTGTTGCCCTGGATAGAGTGCAGTGGCATCATCATAGCTCCCTGTAACCTCCAACTCCTGGGCTCAAGCCATCCTCCTGCCTCAGCCTCCTGAGCAGCTGGGGCTACAGGCACATGCCACCATGCCTGGATAATTTTTCTATTTTTGTAGAGATGGGGGTTTCACTCTTCCTCAGGCTGGTCTCGAACTCCTGGCCTCAGGCAATCCCCCTCCCTTAGGCCTCCCAGAGTGCTGGGATTACAGGCGTGAGCCACCGCACCCAGCCGAGAGCTTTCAAGCTATTACCTCCATTAATCTTCCTCTCTAGCTGCTTGCTCCATACGAAATTTTGTGATAATGTGATCTGTTTTATTCTTGAAAGTCTTTCATTGTTTGCCCTCTCATATTTCTTTGTATCAAAATACATAAATAAATTAAAAATTTTAAATTGTTAATTATTTTCTGGAACTATAAATCTCAAATGTTTTTTATTCTGGATTGTGTTATCATTATAATTATTAATAATATAGAATTGATAAAATGATGTAGATATTTTATTTTTCAAAGGTAATTTTTAGACATAAAAAATAAAATCTAATTGGAAAAATAGCTTTTATCACTGCTGTAAAAAAGAAAAGAAAAACCAAGATGATTTAGTTAGGAGCACTTGTATAAGTTTTACTACAATGTTGTTGCAAAGGGAAAGGCTTAAAGCAAGCCAGATTGAAGTTTCACTCTTGGTGGAAACATTTTGTAGGAAAACAGAACGTTTAGTAGTCACCATTGTTACGCCAAATCCAAAAAGAAAAAGGTTAAATAAAGGCCAATAACTCCACTGACAGTCATCCGGAGCAAGGGATGTCTAATTTTCAAAAACAAATCTTTTTTTTGTTTTCCTTTTGTTTCTACCTCTTGGAATCAGAAGAAATCAAACACAAATCTTAATCTCATTAAAGTTCCTCCAATAAGTGTCTAAGCACTTTATCAGGAATGCAGACTTCTTCCTAGGAAGTTGCCGAAGACATCACCATGCAGACTAGGAGGAAGACAATTTTTCTTTTCCTGTGAATCAGGGTTTCTCAACTAAGGCGTTATTGACATTGGGGGCTGGATGATCCTTTGTGGTGGGAACTGTCCTGTGCATGGTAGGATGTTTTGCCGTATCCCTGGCCTCTACCCACTAGATACTAGTTGTGAAAAATCAAACTGTCAGGACAATCAAAAATGTCTCCAGACACAGCCAAATGTCCCCACAGCGCAAAACTGCCCCCGACTGAAAATCACTTCTCTAGAATGAGGCAGGGCTCAGCATCAATTCTATTTCTATTTTTACTTTTTCTAAGTAAAAATGCTGAGAAACATATAAATCAATGAGAACAGAAGTTTTGTTATAGCAGCTTCACTCGCTCCCCTGAACTCCTGAAATATATACCAAAAAATCAAAAGGATTGTCATGCAGTCATTAAAGGCAGCATTCCTGTACTCACCACTCTTGCAAATCGTCCCATTGTTTGGTGCCCCAGAGGATTTTACACCCTGGGTCACATACTGTGAAAAGAATCTGAAAGGGGTGAAAGGGAAGCCTTTCTCCTGAGGACTGGGAGGTGGGAACAGGAACTCCCTTCCCCCCATCACCCCCTCCCCCAGCATCACCAATGGCCTTTTCTTAGGGCACAAGGCCTTTCAGGATCTGGGAAAGGACTACTCTAAATTCCAATCTAATTGGCCTTTGGGGATGGGGTTGGGCGCTGGTGTTTCTAAAAGCTCTCTGGGCAATTCTAATGTGTAGGATGAGAGCCACAGACTTAAACCTATTAGATTACATGCCTTGGGCTGGGCATGGTGGCTCACGCCTGTAATCCTATCACTCTGGGAGGCCGGTGCAGGATTGCTTGAGGCCAAGAGTTTGAGACTAGCCTGAGCAAGAGCGACACTCCATCTCTACTACAAAAAATAAAATTAGCTGGGTGTGGTGGCGTGCACCTCTACTCCCAGCTACTTGGGAGGCTGAGGCAGGAGGATGGCTTGAGCCCAGGAGTTTGAGGTTGCAGTGAGCTATGACGACGCCACCGCACTCTAGCCTGGGTGACAGAGCAACACACTGTCTCAAAAAACAAAACAAAACAACCCCCCCTCAAAAAAATTACATGCCTTGTATAAATGATGTACAGTTGGTCCTCCCTATCCCTGGGTTGTATACTCTCAGATTCAACCAAATGTGGATGGAAAATATTTTTTAATAAATAAATAAATAAATAAATAATAACAATACAATAGTAAAAAATACAAATTTGAAAAAATGAAGTATAACAACTATTTACATAGCATTTACTTAGTAAATTAGGTATTATAAGTAATATAGAGATGATTTAAAGTATATGGGAGGATGTACGTAGGTTATATCAAATACTATTTAATTTTGTATAAGGGACTTGAGCACATGAGGATTCTGGTATCTAATTCCCCTTGGATACTGAGGGATGACTATACTAAAATACTATACTAAAATATTTCGGGTGGTGATAGCAGTTGTGCTAACTCAGATTGAGCTGCTATAATCACTGAAGATACCTCTGTGGATGGTCAGGGACCACATCATGCTGCATGTGCCACTAACCAACCATATGTTCAGAAACTAGTGAATTATAAAATATACATCTCATTAAACCAGAGGTGAGTAACTGGCAATTCACAGGCCAGATTAATACACATATGTGGTTTATTTGTCTTCATTGTGCATATGTATATATGTAAATTCTAATAGATTTAGGGGGTACAAATGGGTTTTTGTTACAAGCAATTGTATAGCAGTGAAGTCTAGGCTTTTAGTGTACCTGTCACCTGAATAATGTACATTGTGCCCAACAGGTAATTTTTCATCCCACACCCCCTCCCCCAACCCTGTGTTTTAAAAATTACTTTTTAGCATTTTAAAATTGGAGACAACATAAAAATTCAAATTTTCAATGTTGCTTGGAAAACAGATCAGCTACACCAGCATTGCCACCAGGCAGAAATCAAATAAAACCTTGTAGCAACTAATATCTTGAATGGCCCCTGAGCTCTTCCATTCTCTGAGGGCTCCTTCCAGTTTTACCTGACCTACCCCTTGCAGATTTGTCTGTTGCTTGGCTCTTACAGGCTTTTGAGTTTTAAGAATCCTGTTCTAAACGCTTCACTAATTTACAAGTGTGAAAGTTGTCAGAATCAAAAGGGACTCATTAATGTTATTAAAAAAAAAAACAAAAACCCTGACAAATAGGCCTAGGAAGACCATGAAGAAGGGGTTCTCAGGCTTGTATGTCTGATAACAAAAACTATTACAAAAGAGTCTGCAAAAAATAACTTTGCCCAAGGACATTACAACCTTACACAATAAATACTTCTGCAAGGACATCTGCCTGTCCAAACTCTGACTGGAGTTACCCTTGTTATTGATCTTTGTAGACAAGGATAATTATTTCAAAATAATTATGCAATGTTCCTCATTTTTTCTTTAAAAATCTTTGTCTTCCTTTACCTCCATGAATACGCACGTAGTCTACCATGGCACACATATTTCCTCTGAGATGCTCTATTCCCAAACAAACAACATTTTCCTTTAGAGAGCCTCTCTCTGTTAGTTAGGTTGAAACAAGAATATCAGACTTAGGAGGGACTCTGGTACTTGACTTACAACAAGAATGATGGAATTTTAAAATATAAATATACAAAATAAAAGAAGGTAAGAATCCCCACCCGCATGCCATTAAATTTGAATTGGGAAAATGAGTGTGCTGTATCTTCTAGCTCTGTCCACTGAAACAGTAAAAATTGAGTATACCTTGTGCCCAGATATCTGGATTTAAAATTTTTTTAATTGACAAATGACAAATTGTGTATTTTTATGATGTACATGATATTTTATATATGTATTTGCATCTGGGATTGCTTTAAAAAAAAGAAAAAATATATATATGTACACACTGTAGAATGGTTAAATCAAGCTAGTTAACATATCAGTTACCTCATATACTTATCACTTTTGTGATGATGGTATTTAAAATCTAATCTTTTAGGAATTTTCAAGTATACCATACATTATTATTAATTATAATCCTCCTGTCCAACTGAAACTTTATACCCTTTAACCTAATTGTCCTCTCCCTCCCCCAACCCCTGGTAACCACCCTTCTACTCTCTGCTTCTATGACTTTTTTAGATTCCACGTATCAGTGAGATGAGGCAGTATTTGTCCCTCTCTGTCTGGCTTATTTCACATAACATAATGTCCTTCAGGTTTATTCTTGTTACTGCAAATGACAAGATTTCCTTTTCTTTTAAGGCTGAATATGGCTGGGCGCCCTGGCTCACGCCTGTAATCCCAGCACTTTGGGAGGCCGAGGTGGGAGGATAGCCTGAGGCTAAGAGTTCCAGACCAGCCTGGGCAATATTACAAGACCCCGTCTTTACAAAAGATAAAATAAAAATATTAGCCAGGCATTGTTGTGTGTGCCACCGTTACCAGGGGCTGAAGTGGGAGGATGGCTTGAGCCCAGGAGTTTGAGGTTACAGTGAGCTGTGATTGAGCCACTGCACTCCAGCCTAGGTAACTTGGGTGACAGAATGACACTATTCTGTCTCTTAAAAAAAAAACCAAAAACTGAACAGTGTGTCATTGTGTATATACTACATTTTCTTTATCCATTCATCCATGGATGCACTGGTGGACACTTAGATTGTGATTCCACATCTTGTCTCTTGTGAAAATGCTGTCATGCACATGGGAGTGCACGTACCTCTTCAACACTCCGATTTCATTTCCTGTAGACATATACCCAAAAATGAAATTACTGGATCATATGGTAGTTCTATTTTTAATTTTTTGAAGAACCCCATACTGTTTTCCATAATGACTATGCAAGTTTACATTCCCCCCAGCAGTGTACAAAGCTTCCCTATTCTTCATGTCCCCAATATTTGTTGTTTTGTTTTCTTAAATAAAAATCATTCTTACAGGTGTGGAGGGATATTTCTTCATGTTTTTGTGTTTCCCTGATGATGAGTAATGTTGAGCATTTTTTTATGTAACTGTTAGCCATTTGTATGTTTTCTTTTGAGAAATGTTACTTAGGTCCTTTGCCCGTATTTAATCGAGTTATTTGTTTTCTTGCTATTCAGTTGTTTGAATTCCTTATATATTTTGGCTATTAATCCCTTCTCAGATATATGGTTTACAAATATTTTCTCCCATTCTGCAGGTTGTCTCTTCACTCTGTTGACTGTTTCTTTTGTTGTGCAGAGTGTTTTAGTTTCATGCAATCCTATTTGTCTATTTTTCTTTTGTTGCCTGTGCTTTTGGGGTGATATCCAAGAATTTTTGCCAAGAACAATGTCAGCAAGCTTTTTCCTTATGTTTTCTTCTAGTAGTTTTACAGTTTCAGGTCTTATATTTAAGTCTTTAATCCATTTTGACTTGGTTTTTGTATATGGGATGAGATAAGGGTCCAGTTTCATTCTTGTGTATGTGGATGTCCAGTTTCCCCAACACCACTTGTTGAAGAGATTATCCTTTCCCCATTGTGTGATCTTGGCACCTTTGTTGAAGATCAGTTGACTGTAAATGTTTGGATTTATTTCTGTGTTCTTTATTCTGCTCCATTTGTCTATATGTCTGTTTTTGTGCCAGTACCATGCTGTTTTTATTATTATAGCTTTGTCATATATTTTGAAGGCAAGTAGTGTGATGCCTTCAGCTTTGTTCTTTTTTTTTTAGTATGTGTACTGCTCACTTCAGGAGCACATATACTAAATTTGGAACAATACAGGGAAAATTACCAATTTTTAAAACAAAATATTTAGAAAAACTAAAAAAAGATGGCTTTGGTTGTTTGGACTCTTTTGTGATTTAAAAGTCATCAGAATTTTGAAAGGGACAGCTCTTGGATTTTTGGGTTTTTTTCTTTTGAGATAGAGTTTCGCTCTGTCACTGCAGCTAGAGTGCACTAGTGTCATCACAGCTCAAACTCCTAGGCTCAAGTGATTCTCCTGCCTCAGCTTCCCGAGTAGCTGGGACTACAGGTGCAAGCCACTAGGCCTGGCTAATTTTTTCTATTTTTTGTAGAGACAGGGTCTCACTCTTGCTCAGGCTGGTCTCGAACTCCTGACCTAAAGCAATCCTCCAGCCTCTGCCTCCCAGAGTGCTAGGATTACAGGTGTAAGTCACCATGCCCTGCCAGATTTCTTTTTTTTTCCCCTTAGATCCAGGACAGACTGAAAGATCTTGGATTTTAAATACCTTATCTCCTGCTAAAAAGAACCAGAGCTCCTTGGAGACATGGCCAATTCCAGGTCTGGAGCAGGGAAGGTATAAAATGTACTAGGACCTCATGTGCCCAAAAGCACATTAGAAAGAAATGAATAGGGCATGTCAAAAGGACATGGGAGGCCAGGTACGGTGGCTCATGACTGTAATCCTAGCACTCTGGGAGGCTGAGGCAGGAGGATTGCTTGAGGCCAGGAGTTCCAGACCAGCCTGGGCAACATAGTGAGACCCCCATCTCTACAAAAATTAAAATTAAAATTAAAAAATACAAAATAAAAGGAGGTGGGGAGAGAGACTGACAGAAGCAGAGAGGAGCCAACACATTTCCACACTTGGGCACCTTCCAACTCTCTTGGATTCCATCAGGGTGGAGTAAGTGCTAGTTCTCTGTGGACCCTGGGTTAGGCCCCATGACTGCAATGAAAAGAATCTCAGGAATAAAATTGAAGAAAGTGAGATTTCAGTCCGAAATTACTAGAAACCCCCAAGAAGTAAAGGAGGAAAATGAAGCCAAGGTACCAGAAAAACCCTCAGACCAGTTAATCAAAACTTGGAGTGACCAGGAGATCCAGAGTTTCCTCAAACAATGGGCTTTCTTTCTTTCTCTCACTCTTTTTCAAAACAGGGTCTCACTCTGTTGCCCAGGCTGGAGTGCAGTGGTACGATCATAGTTCATTGCAGCCTCCAACTCCTGAACTCAGGTGATCCTCCTGCCTCAGCCTCTGGCATTGCTGGGATTATAGGCGTGAGCCACTGTGCCTGGAAGAACAGGAATTTCTTGAATATGAAGAGTTGAGGAGGAAGAACCAGGAATGGTCTAAAACAATTGTCCAGTATCTCAAGCAGAGCAGTATAAAGAAGAGCTGGCAGCCATGTCTCCAGATGGTGACAAGTTTGCAAGACTTCTGGACTACTCATGAGGCCAAGCAGAGGCCAAGGAGCCAACCCTGGCCTTATCCTTAGGGAGAGGCCCTATGCAGGATTCTGGGATACAGATGGAAAGACAACGTTATTCAGTTTCTCTCTGTGTAAACGTGGTTATCCTTCTGTCTCCTGAGTACCAGCCCCAGGTCTGCCATATCCTGTTTGCCTTCAGGAGCTGCTGTTGGACTCCCCACCCATGATCTACACGAAGGATCCTCAGGTACCCAGGTGGCAGTTCTGGAACATGAGCCCTCCATGATTAGCTCCATGTGTTTCCTGCGATACTTTTAGCAGCCCCCAGCTCCAAGCAGCCCCTCTTCTGAATCTGAGCCAGATCCTGAACTTAAAAATAATTAGAATCTGCATCCTGATTCTGTCTGAAGGACAACGGAATAGCATGATTGTAGGCACTGCTGCATGTCTCCTTTCTCTCCCAGCCTAATGCAATGAGAATCAGATGTGAAATAAATGAATGACCATGACTCTCAAAAAAAAAAAAAAGTGATGTAGGGGCCATGTTAAAGGGGCTTTTCTAGGGCATTTGAATCATCAAAAAATAATGCAAGTATCTGTTCATAATATTTTTAAATTTAAAAAATCCTCCTGATGTCATACTGATGCTCAAATAGATACATATTGATAAAGAAGAAAAATGGATAGCCCTTCTTTACAAAAGAGTGCCACTCAAGAAATGTTGAAGAAATGTTAGAATTTGAAAATGGACATTCATAAAGCAGGAGATTAGCCAGTGTCACCACAGGAATCTTTGCATACTTTTCTACGTGGACTCTAAGAACCTGGCCCAGATCCTTTAGGCAAACCCCTGAAGTCCCTGAGTTTGAAAGCACCAATTGACCTGTCCAAGCTCTTTCAAGGACTACTTTATGAAGCTCCATTCACTCCAACAGCTTGAATTTAAACCAAGGCCTGGTCTTGGACTCCCAAGTCGCTGACATCCTTCCTGCTTCAAGCTGCTGCTTTCCACTCTGGTTCTCCTGCCCCTGTGTGTAAACTCTATCTCCAGGTCTGAACTGAAGAAACTGCTGAGACACTTAGCAGAGCTTGAAGAGCCAAGACGGACTGTGTACATAGCACCGCTGGCATGCTGCAAAGAGCTCCCCTGCTCATTGAGTCCTTTTTATACATTTCTTTTCATTTTTTAAGAGAACTTGCCATTCCAAGTTGAAGGAGATGTTGCAGGCCAACATACTATGGATTCCCAGAAAGGTATTGCCTTGGTAGCGGGGAAAAATTAGTTCTAGACTGAGGTTTATCTGATTCCACCTAACTAAGCTTAAAAATAAGCCTTAAAGAATTAAATGGGCTGGTCCGATGGTAGTGGGTTATCAGAATTTATTAACATTAGTGTCACTAAAGTTGGTATACAACCCCCCACTGCTGAATTTGACTGGCTAAAAAAAAAAAAGGAAAAAAAAAAGAATTAAATGGACTTGAAGTAATGTAACTGCATCCCAGAAGAAAGCCCAAGTATATTGAAAGAAATGCAAAAATATCCAAACCCAATAGGCTAAAAATGCACAATATCTGGCACCTAATCAAAAATTACCAGGCTGGCAAAGAAGCAGGGAAATACAACCTATAATAGGGAGAAAAATTGATCAATTGAAATAGACCCAGATGATGTCACAGGTGACAGAATTAGTAGACAAGGAGATTGAAACAGTTATTATAACAATATTCCACATGTTAAAGTAAGAGGACAGATAGAGAATGTTAAGCAGAGACATGGAAGATCTACGAGTCCCGAATTGAACTTCTACAGATGAAAACTACAATGTTTGAGGTGAAGAATACAGTGGATGGTATGAACAGAGGATTAAACATGGCAAAGGAAAAGATATATTGAGCTGGGAGACAGCAATAGAAACTCTCCAAAATGGAAAAAGAAAAAAATAGACTGAAGAAAGAAAATGAACAGAGCATCAGTGAACTTTGGGACAACTTCAAGAAGCTCAATAATAAGTATGACTGGAGCCTGTAAAGGAGAGGAGAGAGAGGGAGTATTAGTCCACTGGACTTGTGCTGCCACAACAAAACGCCGTAGGCGGCGTCAACAACAGAAATTTATTTCCTCCCAGTTCTGGAGGCTGGAAGTCCAAGATCAGTGTTCCAGCTGATTCATTTCTGGTGAAAGTCTTCTTCCCAGGTTTCAGAAGTCTGCCTTCTCTTGATGTCCTCACATGGCCTTTCCTCAGTGCACAGAGTGAGCTCCCTGGTGTCACTTCTTATAAAGACACTAATCCTATGAGATTAGGGCCACGCCCTTAGGACCTCATTTAACCTTAATTATCTTCTAAAGGCTCTGTCTGGAAATACAGCACACTGGGGGTTAGGGTTTCAACATAAGAATTTTGGTGGGGGTGGGGGAGGGGAAACGGCACAAACAGTCCATAAAAGAGAAGGTACTAGAAAAGCAAAATTGAAGATATGATGGAAGAAGATTTTCCAAATTTGATGAAAACTAGAATATAAACCACATTTATGTTACTTCTTTGTTAAAAAAAAAAAAAGTCTTGTGACCTCTCATCACATTCAGCATAAATCCTAAAACAACCCCATGATATTCTGAAATTAAAAAAATAAATTAAAAGAAGAAAAAAAAAAAAAAAGGAAGAAAAAAAAAATCCTAAAACAAGACAAGATCTTATCTGCCACATCCCCTCCCCGTGTCACCAACCTCATCTTGCCTTCTCCCCTTTAGCTGGAGCCACACTTGCCTCCCTGCTCTTCCTGTTACAGGCCAGAAACGTCTGTGCCTCTGGGCCTTTCCTCTGGCTGGAAAATTCTCCTTTATTCATCTTTCTTCTCTCCTTTCTTCCTTTGGTGTAACTTTTTCACAAACGGCAATTCCAATTATGAATCCATTTGATTGGGCACCTCTCCTCACGTACCCCAAATTTAACTTCCAGCTCTCTGTTTGTTTCACAAACACAGCAAAGTGGTGCAAGTGACATTCTATCACTGACCCGCACCCATTCCTGACCCTCGATCCATTTCCCATTCTGTCCCTTAAATGAATAAGTGATTCAAGCTTTCACTCACCCGAGAAACATATAATAATTATGACAAACTTTAATCTAATCACAGAATTATTTGCTTGGAAAGTGGGGCTGGTCTGAAAGAGTCCTGTAGAGCAGGGGTCCCCAACCTATAGTGAGTTGTATAATTATTTCATTATATATTACAACGTAATAATAGAAATAAAGTGCACAACAATGTAATGCGCTTGAATCGTCTGGAAACCATCCCCACCCCGCCCCGGTCTGTGGAAAAATTGTCTTCCATGAAAATGGTCCCTAGTGCCAAATAGGTTGGGGACTGCTGCTGTAGAGCGTTGCTCAGTGGCGGTTTCCCAAAATCAGAGGTACCTCCAAAAAGACTGATAGAGAATCTCTCTGACAGAGATTAAAAAATGAGGATGTTTCACCACATCCTGTGACCTTTAGAGGCATTATAACTAATTTAGTCTGCATGGTACCCCGTGCCAGAAAAGGATAAATTTTGCAGAGAACGTAGATATTTTATTTACTAGAAAAGGTATGTCTCCTGTAGCAAATTTATATTCAGACCATTTTTAAAAAATTTACTGTTATTATTTTTTTTTACTGATAAGCAATAAAACTTGAAGACCATGTGATTTTAACATTACTAAATTGGTTGGTGAGAGTAGCTTGGTTAGAAGAGCTAAATGAGGTCTAAGTTTTGGACTTTTACAACTGAGCAAAAGGAAGGAAGATGAGGGAGCAATACTGTCCCTCAGTTTTACCACCTCCCACAAGCATCGTTTCCACAGACTCTGTCTCAGTGGAAGGGCCTACTTTATACCTGAGCAGCCCCTGACCACAGCTGACGCGTCCTGGAATCTTCCCACCAGGATTCTGCTTCTGGAAGGAAGGAGGAATGGATATTGGTGCTGGAGAAGAAATACAAAAAAATACATAGCAGGGCAAGGAGGGCAGGGGATTCTAGGCGGGGGAGAGTGGCCATTTCAAATAAGGTGATCTCTATTGAGAAGCAGCTTTGCCATAGAGACTTGGAGGATGTGAGGAAAAAACGTCAAGAGGATGTCTGGGTGAAGAATATTCCAGAAATAAGGAACTTGTGCAAAGGTCTTTGCAAAGGTGCAAAAATGACAGTGTGTATGGAACACAGTGGCACAGGGCAAAGTAACAGGAGACCCTGAGGGTTTGGGAGCTTTGTGGTCAGAAAGCTTAGGTGCACAGTCGATGCAAGAACTTCCCACTGTCTAAACCTTGTCACTTCATTTCTTCCTGCTTTCTTGCAGGGAACGCCCCGTTGGTGACTTGCAATGCCCTCGGGCAGCCTTTCCCCGGCCCCCAGGCAGGATTAAAGACTTTGGGTTTCACTCCTCATGGCTTTATTTTTCTTCCAGAGACAAAGTCTTGCTTTGTTGCCTGGCTGGAGTAGAGTGGCACGAACACAGCTCACTGTATCCTCTGACTCCTGGGCTCAGGTGATCTCGCTTCAGCCTCCCTAGTAGTTGGGACTACAGGTGCACACAACCACACTGGGCTAATTTTTTTATTTTTTGTAGAGTCGGGGGTCTTGCTATGTTGCCCAGGCTGGTCTGGAACTCCTGGCCTCACGCGATCCTTCCGCCTCGGCCTTCCAGAAGTGCGAGATTACAGGTGTGAGCCAACCCGCCGGCCATGACAGGCATTTAAAAAAATTTTTATTTTTTCTAGAACTAACAGTAGGAGGAAGAAAGGCATTTTTTTCTTTTTTTAAATTAAAATTAAAATGTAATTTAATTTTATTTTTTGACTAGTCAAGTGCAGCAGCGAGAAGGGGGAAAGAGTAGAACAAGAAGTTCAATCTGTAACCGACTGTGAACAACCAAGTGAGATAACTCACTACCGTCGGGCCAGCTAGGCATTGGTAAAGCTACATCAGGATATGGTACTTTAGAACATTTTAATTTGCAAACTGGATTTTTGTTTTAATTGCGTGACTCGGTTGCATCGGAATGAGTGGAAATACAAATATTTCTTGCCTATCAAGGTACTCTGGAAGCTCTCTTTCCCTAGGGTCTGTATTGCAGGGCAGCAAGGGCAGGGGGAGGGAAGGCCTGAGATTCAATCAAGAAGCTTCTAGGGAGGGGCTAGTGACTAGTGACAGAAGTGGAGGGAAGCGAGGAAGGCAGAGGGTTGTGAGTGACAGGGAACCAGGATATGACCTGGGACTCTGGAGATGGATTAAGAAGGGAGTGGGCTGCTGCCTAGAGACAGCTATTGAAAGATGCACAGTGAGGACCCTGCTTGGGCACCTGGGAATCCCAGGGGAGCTGAGCCCTCAAGTACCACCCACTGGTGCACCCTGGACAAGGGCAGGTTTTCGTTCTCAGCAGCAGCTGGAGTGATCTGTGAGCACATCCCTGCACCTGGGAAGACATTTGCCCTTTTAAATCCCTCACTTCTGCTTGAGCTCTGTTGGTACAGCTATGTGGACTACCCCCCACGCCCCACCCCTGCAGACCCCTAGGTACTCTGCAGGAAAGGTGGTGTGATCTGAACCAGAGAAGGGAGGACTCCTACCACCAGCTGAACCTACCCGGAAGGCAGCTCCTAGCCCTGGCCCTGGCCCTAGATCCCAGCGCTCATTCTTACCCTTGCATAGCAATTGGATGAAAGGTTTTGGCAATGACCCTGGGCAACAGCTGAATATCCAATCAGGATAAACTGGCTCAGGCACATGATTGGAAAAAGACTGGATTATAACAGGCTTAAAAGGAGTGGGACCTTCTGATCTAGCCTCGGAAGGGGCTTTGCATGCACAGGGGAAACAGTGCTGCTGGGCTGGGGACAGATTTCTCCCGAAGGTGGAAACCTTAAGGACGCTCCAGCTTCGCCTGCCCTTGTGGCGCAGAGTGGAAAATACTGATCCGCACTGAATCATCTGGAAACGCAACTTTAGGAACTGGTGAGCTAAGAAATTTGGCATTCCCCATTATGTTTCTGTAGAACTAGGGTTGGCAAACTTTCTGTGAAGGACTACACAGTAAAATATTTTAGGCATTTGGGGCCATGCGGTCTGGGCTGCGAATACAGTAGTCCTCCTTTGTGTTTTTGCTTTTCGTGGTTTCAGTTACCCACAATCTGAAAGTATTAAGTGGAAAACTACAGAAATAAGCATAAGTTTTAGATCCTGCGCTGTTTCGGAGTTGCGTGATGAGATCTTGCTCCAGTCAGCTCCTCCCGGCCTGGGCGGGCGAATCCACCCTTTGTGCAGCGACTCCACGCTGTGTATGTTCCCTGCCCTTCTCAGTCATTAGATCAGATGAAGTTTAACAGCATCACAGTGGTTGTTTTCAAGTAACCCTTCTGTTACTTAATAATGGCTCCAAAGCACAAGAGTAGTGATGCTGGCAATTTGGATATGCTACAGATAAGCTGTAAAGTGCTTCCTTTAAGTAAAAAGGTGAAAGTTTTCAACTTAAGGAAAGAAAAAAATCATGTGCTGAGGTTGCTAAGATCTACAGTACATTAAGATATTTTGAGAGAGAGACTACCTTAACTTTCATTACAGTATATTGTTATAATTGCTTTTTGTTGTTAGTTATTGTTAATCTCTTACTGTGCCTAATTTACAAATTAAACTTTATCATTGGTATGTACGTATAGGAAAAAACATAGTCTATGGAGAATTCTGTACTATCTGCAGTTTCAGACATCCACTGAAACTGGGGGTCTTGGAACATATCCCCAGAGGATGATGGGGAACTACTGCACTTGACTCTGTCTCTCTCTTTTTTTTTTCTTGAGACAGGGTCTAGCTCTGTTGCTAGGGCTCTGGTGCAGTGGTGTCATCGTCATCGTAGCTCACTGCGACCTAAAAATCCCAGGCTCAAGTGATCCTCCTGCCTCAGCCTCCCAAGTAGCTGGGACTACAGGTGCGCCACTGCGCCCAGCTAATTTTCCTAATTTTTGCAGAAGGGGGTGGGAGGTGGGAGGGGGAATCTCTGCTGTGTTTCTCTGGCTGGTCTCAAACTCCTGGCCTCAAGCGATACTCCAGCCTCCGCTGGAGTGCTAAGATTAGAGGTGTGAGCCACCATGGGTGGCCTCAACTCTGTCTTACAAAAGCAGCCACGGGCAATAGCACTAAACAGACGATCATGGCTGTGTTCCAACAAAACCTTATCGTAAACACTGAAATTTTGAATTTTACATAGTTTTCACGGGTCACAAAACATTCCTTTGATTTTTTTTCATTCCCCAAATTAAAAAAACGTAAAAGTTAAAAAAACTTAATAATGAAAGGAAAGGAAAAAAATTCTTACAAATGTAAGAAAAAGTTCTTAGCTGCTGGCTGTACAAAAACAGGTGCAGGGCCAATTTGCCCATCTGTGTCTTAAACCATTTTTTGCCAAAATGCAGCTGGCATCCCATTAGTGAACTGTAAAATAATTTTAGCGGGCTGCAATGAGCTTACAAAAAAAGTTTTTCACTGACCCTAAGATACCTTCAATTGTAAGATATGTTTTTTCTTTTTTGTTTTTTCACATAAGATGGGTAAAGTGCTGACAAGGTAACAAAGTTTGAAGGAGGCACATCTCACACACAAGTGTGAAAACCCAATCATGCTTATGAACTACAAAAGGATCCAAGACACATTATTTTTGATACTACTATACAATAAATAATATGCTACTATAAAATAAAATATATGCTGCAAAACAAATTATGAAAGTTATTTCATATTGATGAGATGCTATGATGAGATGCAATCTGATTTCAGAGATGTTAAATGGAAATACAAACGTGCACCTTAGAATCAATGAAATATGTTAATGGCATAGAAGGTATCAGAGCCTATCCCTTGTGGTGAGGTGAAGGTTTTAGAATATTTGAGGAAATTTTTGTTTCAATTTATACACGTATAGTTTACCTTCTACCTTGCAGGATAGTGTTAAATTGTTTGGATTTGGATTTCATTAAATGCTTGGAGAACCTGGAATTAATGGGTTGGAGTCTGTTGTATACACAAATGATCATATTTATAACAGCTACTATTTATTGATTGATTTAGCATGTAGGGTACGACAGACATTGTTCTAGAAGCTGAGGATACAGCAGTAAAGAAAACACAAGTCCCTGCCCTCATGTAGCTTATAGTCTAGTGGGCAGAAATAGAAAAGAAGCAAGACATTTTATATATTTCATGGGAGGCATTGATAAATACAAGTTGAAAAATAGCACTGGGGCTGGGCACGGTGGCTCTCGCCTGTAATCCTAGCACTCTGGGAGGCCGAGGCGGCGGGAGGATCACTCGAGGTCAGGAGTTCAAGACTAGCCTGAGCAAAGTGAGACCTCCATCTCTACTAAAAATAGAAAAAATTAGCACAGCATGGTGGTGTGTGCCTGTAGTAGTCTCAGCTACTCGGGAGGCTGAGGCAGGAGGATCGCTTGAGCCCAGGAGTTTGCGGTTGCTGTGAGTGAGCTAGGCTGATGCCACAGCATTCTACCCCAGGCGACAGAGAGAGACTCTGTCTCCAAAAAAAAGGAAAAAAATATATCATTGGGAGGAGAATAGGGCATGTGAGTTGGGGAGGTTATGATTATTTATTTCTCTACTTAGAGCCTGGGTGCTGCTCTGTTGCCCAGGCTGGAGCGCAGCCTTGAACTCCTGGGCTCAAGCGATCTTCCAGCCTCAGCCTCCTGAGTAGCTGGGACCACAGGCATGAGCCACTGCCCCCAGCCGAGGTTGTGATTTTTGACAGTGTGCTCAGGGAAGCCTTGCTGAGAAGGAGCCAAAGGCCTGAGGCCAGGAGCCCAGATGGGGTTAATCTGGGGAAAGAACTTCCAAAGTAGGGGGAACAACAAAAGTCCTGAAAAGGGAAAAGGCCTGGTGTGTTGCAGGCTCACGGAGCTCAGGATGGCTGCAGCAGAGCGAGAGAGGACCCCAGTGGGCAAGGGCAGATGGCCTAGGATTCTACTGGAAAATGATAAAGTTGATTGGTATTTCCTATGAGTGAGTTGGAAAGTCACTTGGGGACTTAACAAGCAAAAGATTGGATGTCTGCTCTCCTGTATATTTTAACAGAGGGACTGGGGCTACCATGGGGAGATATGACAAAAGGTTTAAGACTGGGGTTGGGTGTGGTGGCTCATGCCTATAATCCCAGCACTTCGGGAGACTGAGGCGGGAGGATTGCTTGAGGCCAGGAGTTCAAGACCAGCCTGGGCAACATAGTAAGACCCCATCTCTAAAAACAATTTAAAAAGTTAGCCAGGGGTGATGGTACATACCTGTGGTCCCAGCTACTCAGGAGGCTGAGGCAGGAGGTTGCTTGAGCTCAGGAGTTCAAGGCTGCAGTGAGATATGATCGCACCACTGCACTCCAGCCTGGGCAACACAGCGAGACCCTATCTCTAAAAAAAAAGGATGAAAAGGAAATATCTGCAATGCTCAAGGAAGAGAACCTAGTGCCTTCCACCAGGAGCGACAGTGGAAGTACAAGGGAGCGGTCAGATTTTGGATACGTTTAAAAGATAGAGCAAGAGAGTGATTGCTAATTGATCGGCTGTAAGGTGTTAGGGAAAGTCTGGCAAAGGATGACTCCAAAGTTTGTGGACTGAGCAACTGGTTTACTGAGAAAAGGAGCATTACAGAAGTAGCATATTTCTGAGAGCTAAGTTTTGCTCAGGTTGGTTAGAAATCTTAGGTATCCAAGAGGGTACAACTGGGACTACTAGGAGGAGGCAAGTGAGGCACCTAGGGCACAAAATATAAGGAGGTAGGAACTCTGAGATGCTCAACCTATGCATCTTGAAGTCTCGTGTCCTAGATGCTTCGTTCACCTCACAGTTGCAGAAGATTTGGGGGAAAAGGGAGAGGTAAATTTGGAATTATGATGCCACTTAAATGGTTCAAGCCTCTTTTCTCACATGTAAAATAGTGATGTTAACAGTTATGTCATGGCCGGGGGGTGGTGGCGCGCCTGTAGTCCCAGCTACTTGGGAGGCTGAGGCAGGAGGATCCCTTGAGCCCAGGAGTTTGAGGTTGCAGTGAGCTATGATGACGCCACTGCACTCCAGCCTGGGCAACAGAGGGAGACGCTGTCTCAAAAACAAACAAATAAAAAAGTAAACATTTATAAAATGTTATCTCAGTGTTTTAAGGGAGGATTAAATAGTCTTTTGAAATAAATACTGACTGTTATCACGTGGTTGCACTTAGGTGGCAATTTATAAAAAGGCAGCTTTGGAAGTTGAAGGGACCACTGGCTTCAAGCAAAAAGTAACTCAAAAATGGCAGATCTCTTCTTGTGTGAGGAAGAACAAGAGCCACAACCACTGAAGAAGAACGTAAGAGAATCCAAACAGAGGGACAAGGATGAGGAAGATGCTGAGCTGGTCTTTGTTGGGGTGGAAGATGTAAATAAAGATGCTGAAATTCTCTTTGTCAGGATGATTTCAAATTCAAAACCAGTCATTTCAAACATTTTGAACAGAGTCACCCCGGGCTCAAAAAGAAAGAAAAGCCACCACAGTCAACATCCTGCTCAAAGGGTGCAGCCTGCAAATCACACGACCTCTGCAGCACAAGCCATAGTGCCAATTTCTCCGTCTGAATGGAGGTCAACAGATGGTCCTGTTACTGTTGAGCCTGCATCTAAACCTGGTTATGAAATGAGCTCACCACAAGTTGTTCGCCAGAATTCCTCGGATTTGCTCTCCCCAGGGACTCAGTGTCTAGCTGGAGCTGTGCTCTCTGTAGGAGGCAGAGATGAGAGTCCTTGTGATTCAAAGCGACTTCCCACTTCGGATACAAACAGCAGGAATCCCAAAAGGGCTAAACCCAGGGATGGAATCCCAGGGGTACATTCTTTAGCTGTGGTCCCTTCAAGTATTTCTCACATAATGGCAGGCACATCCTCACGGGGTGTCTGCAACACATCAAGCTGTGTTCGGAATGGAGCATTGTTTTCTCGGGCTGACGATAATGAAAAGTCACATTTCAATCTTATGGATCCGGATGGAGCAAATGGTTCTGAAGAACTGGTAATAACAGACTTTTCGAGTCTAGCAACTCAAAACAAGACCTTTGATCCCCAGAAAGGAAATCTGATTGTGTTACTTAGTGACTTTTACTATGGACAGCATAAAGGAGATGGGCTGCCAGAGCAGAAGACTCACACAACCTTTAAATGCCTCAGCTGCTTGAAAGTTCTAAAAAATGTTAAGTTTATGAATCATGTGAAGCATCATTTGGAACTTGAGAGGCAGAGGACCGACAGCTGGGAAAACCACACCACCTGCCAGCACTGCCTCCGGCAGTTTCCCACTCCCTTCCAGCTGCAGTGTCACATTGACAGTGTGCACACTGCCCAGGAGCCCTCAGCTGTCTGTAAAATCTGTGAATTGTCATTCGAAACAGATCAGGTCCTCCTGCAACACATGAAGGACAATCATAAGCCAGGAGAAATGCCCTATGTGTGCCAGATTTGCAATTACAGATCGTCGGTCTTTGCTGATGTGGAAACACATTTTAGAACGTGCCATGAAAACACTAAAACTTTGCTTTGTCTATTTTGTCTCAAAATTTTCAAAACTGCAACACGATACATAAATCATTGTTGGAGGCACTGGAGCAAGAGAGTCTTTCGATGTCCCAAGTGCCGCCTACAGTTTTTGACTTTGAAGGAGGAAATAGAGCACAAAACCAAGAATCATCAAACATTTAAAAAGCCAGAGCAAATGCAAGGGTTGCCTCCTGAAACAAAAGTTATTATTCAAACTTCAGTTCAACCAGGATCAAGAGATGCGGCTTCCATTATTGTGAACAACACCAACCCTCTCCTGTCACCTATAAAAACTAAAATGATGGCTATGAACACTAGAGATTCCAGTCTCCCTTGCAATAAGAGGTCTGGCTAAAAATATTTTCTATCCACCTCCAGGAATTCTGAAAGGCAGAGAGGCTAGGCCATCTGTACATCTGTGGCTGAAGATGCTAAAAACCGACGTCATCAACTGTCAGGTTTTGTTTACAGTGACATCTCATCAGCTCCCTACTGTCAAGGAGTAGCTCAGAAGTCTGCTTCATGCCCCTTCCCAGTCAAACTCCTCCCCACAAAGTAATCAATATTCTGACCTCTACCACCATAGATTAGTTTTTCCTGTTTTTGAACTTTAAATAAATGGAATCACACAATAGATTCTTGTCTTTGGCTTCTTTTAAATAAGTGAGATGCATTCTTGCTCTGCGTAGAAGTAGCACATTTTTTTTTTTCATTGCTGGGTAAAATTCCATTGAGTGAATATAGGATAGTTTTACATACGTTTGACTGTTGGTGGACTTTGAGGCTGATTCTTTGGCTGTTTTGGATAAAGCTGCTATGTGCTCGTGCATGTCTTTCGGTAGGTATGTAGTCATTTCTTATGGGTATATATAGCTCTGAGAAGTGCTGGAACTGCATGTATTTAGCTTTTCAGTGTAGATACTGCCAAATACTTTTTCAAAGTGATTGAAACAATTTTCATTCCCACCATCGGTATTGGGAATGCCATTGCTGCTGATGCAACCCTTGGTATTGTGTCAGTCCTTTTAATTAGTGTCCTCTTGAAGTTGTAGTGGTATAACATCGTGGTTTTAACTTGCATTTCCCTGATGAGTAATACAATCTTGAGAATATTTTTATATGCTTATTGGCACTTGGATATCATCCTCTTTTAAGTGTCTATTCAAGTCTTGTGCCTTCTCCCCATTTTAGAAATTGGGCTGTCAACTGGGTATTAGGTATTAAGGGTATTAGAGAGCTGCTGAGGCACTAGGAAACATCCTATATTTTGATCTGGATTGTAGCTTCATGGGTGTACATATGTACATTAAGGTTGGTCTTTAAGAAAGGTTGGTCTTTCTTATTAAGAAATTATCTGCTAAAGACAAAGATATTTCTCCTATGTTTTCTTCCAGAAGCTTCACTGTTTAGCCTTTCACATGTAGGTCTATGAGTCATCTCAAATTGATTTTTATTTATGGTATGATAAATGAAGGCATCAAGGTTAATTTTTTCATGTGCATATCCAAATCAACCAGCACCATTTACAAAAAAGACCATTCCTTTCCCCACTGTATTTATTGCAGTGGAAACTTTCTGTGAATCAGGTATGACTGTATATGTGTTTCTGGACTATATTTCATTCCATTTGTCCAGTTCCCTCCTTGTGCCACACTATCTAAATTACTGTAGCTTTGCATAAGTTTTGCATAAGTCGCTATATCTGCTAGTTTCATTTCTCCAGGTTTGGTGTTAAGAATTGCCTTGGCTATTCCAGGTGCTTTGTTGAATTGAAGTGGTTATCATGAATGTCCTTGTCTTGTTCTCAAACTCAGGTACAATAGTTCACCATTAATTATGATGTTAGCTGTAGGGATTTTTGTAGCTACCCACTGACTGCAGGGAAATCGGGTTATAAATCAATAATAGAAAGAGCATTGAAAAAACCCTCAAAATTCAGAAATTAGGCAATACAGTACTAAACAGGGCTGGGACTAGGTTGAGCCTAAGTGCTTCCTTAATGTGCCCCAGGCTCCTTGCTTTCCTCGTCCTAGTCCTGTTCCTCGTTCTAAATAATCCATAGCCCCTGAAGAAACTGCAATGGAAAAAGGAAGATGTTGAGCTGAGTGACATTAAAAACAACCACAAAATTTATGGGATGGAGCTAAAACAGTTCTTGGAAATTTATATTTCTAAATGCATACATTTGAAAAGAAGAAAGTTTGACAAATGGAATGATCTAAGTCAGTGGTGTCCATAGAACTTTCTGCAGTGACGGTAATGTTCTACATCTGCTCTGTCCAATATGCTACCTGTGACTACTGAGCTGTTGAAATGTGGCTAGCGTGACTGAGATACTGAACTTCTAATTTTATTTGTAAGACCATGTCCCCCATCCTGAGCATAGGCAGAATTTAATTATTTGCTTCCAAAGAATAAAGTATGAAAGGGCAAAAAAGGCCACTTTACAGTGGAGAAGCCAGAGTAAGTCATATTGCTAGTATGTATCCCCAATACTAAGAGATGAGAAGGACACAGCATGTCTGTAATATTCTTCTAAAAACACATAATCCTAGTGTAACCATGAGAAAAAACATCAAACACAAATTGAGAGACATTCTGCAAAATACCTGACCCTTACTTGTTAAAACTGCCAGGTCATGAAAAACAAGGAAAGTTTAAAACACTGTCACAGACCAGAGTAGGTACATGATGAGTAAGTATAGTTCAGTATCCTGGATGAGAATTTGGCACAGAAAAAGGACATTAGTGGGAAAACTAGTGGCATTTGAATAAGGCCTGGAGCTTAGTTAATGGTAACTTATTTAGAGACAGGGTCTCACTCTGTCACACAGGCTGAAGTTCGGTGGTACATCATAGCTCACTGCAGCCTCCAACTCTTGGGCTCAAGCGATCCTCTTGCCTCAGCCTCTTGAGTAGCTAGAGCTACAGGTGCATGCCACCATGCCCGGTTAATTTTTCTACTTTTTGTTTCTCTATGTTCCCCAGGCTGGTCTTGAATTCCTGGCCTCCCAAAATGCTGGCATTACAAGCATGAGCCACCATACATGGCCAATGGTAACTTATTGATATTGGAATTATTGTGAGGCCAAAAGAAGGTCATTTCACATACATACATTTTAGACATTGCAAATATCTTCTTTACATGTAAGATGTCTTAATATTGAATATGTTATACTTCACTGAACAGAAATCTTCAAATGCAAGGGATTAATAATATTTTGACCATGAGATTTGACCATAGTTCAGCCAAATTAAAAACTGGTAGATGATGCCAATGCCTTGCAAGAAGACAGAAAAAAAAAATGCTAACTAGCTTTTAAAAATCTCAATGATTTGGAAAATAAATAGCATATTACTATATATCTCTTGTGTTAAAAAGAGAATCACTAGGGAAATTAGGACATACTTGGAATTGAAGGATAATGAACATATTAGGAAGCAAAAATTGTGGGACACAGTTAAATTGGTACATAAATGTAAATTTATAGCATTAAATACAAGAGAAATAAAAGAATTTACAAACAAATAAGCTAAGCATTGATCTCAAAAAGGTGTAAAGAGGGGCAACACAGCAAACCTATGGAGACAAGATGGAAGTAATAAAGATCGGAAGAAATAAATGAAATAGAAAAGAAAATAACATTACAGATTAATAAAGCCAAACACTTTTTTTTTCCAATTTATTTTTTCCTCAAAAGATTACTAAAATAGACTTTTGGCAGAACCGGCCAATTAAAAAAAATTAAAAGCTGCAAATAAACCGAGAGTGAGCAAATTTTTTCCGTAAAGGGCCAGATAGTAATCAATCAACTTAGCTGTTGCAGAAGGAAAACAGACACAGACAATGCCTCAAGGAATGGGCATGCCCATGTTTCAATAAAACTTTACTTATGAACATTGAAATTTGAATTTCACATGCCACCAAAGCAAAGTTCTTTTTCTCAGCCATTAAAAAGAAAAAGCTTTGTTTTTATCTCGCTGCAAGCCGTACAAAAACAGGTGGCAGGCTGGACCAGACCGGCCCCAAATGCGACTCCGGGAGGCTGAATGTGTAAGGCTCAGTCGTTCGGTCAAGTTCCTAAGCATGGGGCAGTCAGCTAGTGTTTTTATGGGAAAGGGCTCACAATTGAGGATTATGACAGCTGGATTCCTGGTGGGCAAACTCCCCCCGGGGCCTGCCCTGGGATCTGAGCGCTGCTGGCTCTGCAACCTTTGCCAGCGGCTCAGGGTCACGCCTGCTGCCCCCCTCCCCGCCGGCCTCACCCGCGCCCGCGGTCGCCGCCAGGGGCGCCAGAGCGCGCGCATGCGCCCAACTCGGAGCCGCGCCGACCTTGCGCCCGCACCTGGACGGCCAATCACAGGTCGCCCTGGGCGCGCGTGCGGCGGCTACGGCGTCGGCGTCCGCGGCGCCTGGGGCCTGAAGAGGCGTCATCGCCGCCGGCGTCGCCCCGGGAGCGGCTCCGGGGCGGGTGCGTGGCCGGCTGGTCGGGGACGGCCGCCGACCGGGACGGGTAAGGACCGGGGCGGGGCGCGGCTCGCGCGTTCCCTGCGGGGAGACGGGAGGGATGGCCCAGCCGGCCGCGGCCCTGCGGGGGCCAGCTCTGCACCTGGCCCTGCGCTGCCGGGGCGGCCTTTCCAGTGCCGCGACCTTCTGCACTGAGTGCGGGCCAGGCGGCTCCCGCGACCCGCTCCCGAACACCCCCTTCCCTCGTGTCAGCGCGCGCCACTTCCGATCGGCCGCCCCTCCCCGGCCCTGCCCCGCGGGGCGCCCCCACCCCGGGGCTAGGCCCGGCGCAGGCCGCCTGGGGGAGGGGCCTCTCGGGGCCCTGCGGCCCTCCCCTCCCCCGCCCCTCAGTGGCCCCTTGTAACGCATTGGAAAATCTTAATCCCGCTTTGCAACCTCATACCCATCCCCATTCAGGAAATCTGCGGGCCTAGACCCCTTAAGACATTTAAATTTGTTGGTGTCTCTCCCCTGCCGCAGCATTTTATTTTTCTTGTTGTTGACTGCGTGTCTGCCAAGACTGATGCAGCCCCTTGGACCCTAATGAAGTTCCCCTTGGGAGCGAGGACCCGGGGTGATGTGCAGGGTTTTGATTAGGACATTTCTCAGGTGGGGAGTTTACTGAGGTGGGGTAGATTGGAGATTTGGGGGAAGGAAGTTCATTTCTTTTTTCTGGTTGAGTGTGAGGTGCTCTGTAAACATCCAAATGGCAATGTCACGTAGGCAGTGGGATATAAAATATTCTTGTAACATGTGAGTAATCCTGATCCTTCTCTCTGGTTATCTCAAGGATGTGACCTTCTCCTGCCTGGAATACCTCAAGTTCTTTAAAGTTTCAGTGTATACCTGAGGTAAGAGGAGAGGTCTCTATGATAAGGACCAAGGTGGTATCTTTTTTCCTTGAATTTTGCTCTCCTCTCCTGTGCTGAAACATTGCTATTTAGTGTTCCTGAGGGAATCTGAATTTGAATGGCAAATTCAGGCCAATCGTTGATTTAGATAATTCTGGAGCCCTCTAAATTGCTTCCTTAAAAAAGGAGAAAGTGCTGGTGGCATTCTTTGACCTGATCTCTTGAAAAGAAAAAGAAGGAACGAGCACCATCGATGTTATGTAAAGCAGCCTTCTTTTATTATATCATGAGGCTAAAATGGGTCGATACACATACCCTAAGTTTCAGCTAACATATTAAAGTGGTTCATTCAGGGTAAATGTGTATTTGTTAGAAAGGTTCCAGGAGTTAGTTTGTTCTTATCTATACCCTTCTTCTTAAGGACTGTATTTCGTGAGGTGCGTGCAGCTGGACAGAGGAGGCTGTGTCAATTATTCCATGTCAGTAGGCGAGATAAGTAAATTCTGTGCCCAGCAATTTGTGGATACAACTCAGTGAGACCTATTGTATTAGTTATCTATTGCTGTGTAACACATTGTCTCAAAACTTAGTAGCTTAAAATGATAATTTCTGTTGCCTCCTGATTTTTGAATGTGTGGAATCCAAGAGTGGCTTAGCTGGTTGTGGCTCAGGGTCTCTTGTGAGGTTGCAGTCAGGCTTTTGCCTGAATGAGCAGTCTCTGCAGGCTTGACTAGGGTTGGATGATCTGTTCCTAAGCTCACACACTTGACTGTTGACAAGAGGCCTCAGTTCCTCACTCTGTGGGCCTCTCCATGGGGCTGCTTATGTCATGGCAGCTGGCTTCCCCCAGAGAGATTTCAGGAGAGCTTATACCCAAGACGAAGTGCAGAGTCTTTACAACCTAATTCAGAAGTGGCATCACTTCTGCTATGTGTGCTTGGTCCCACAGGCCAACCCTATTACAGTGTGGGAGAGGGGCTACCCAACAGTGTGAATACCAGGAGGTGGGATTCATTTGGTGTCATCTTGAGGGCTGACTACCGTGCCCGTTTATCCACCATTCCAACCCTTCTCCATTATGATCTCAGGCATTGTCCTGTTACTATGTTGAATAATTTGACTTCTTGCTAAGTCCAAAACTTCTTCGTGTGCACTTGTTTGTTCAAGGATATTGTTCCAGCGAGACTCCTCTTTGGGATTAAGTTTTCTGTCTCTCTAGATCATTAACATAGCAAACATACTGATTGTACTGTCTCTTCTCCTAAAAAGTCTGTTGTTTGATGCTGTGTCCCCCTTCTGCTTATTTTATTTTGTATTTGCTTGTCAATGCAGGAAAATTTCTCCAGAGTTGTTTATATTTGCTGTCTCTTAATCTTCTCCCAGTCTCCCTTAAACCCACTCACGTCAAGGTCACCAGTGAATTCCACATTACTTCATCCATTGCTCAGTTTTAGTTGATTTCATTGATTTTATTTGTTCCTTTAGCAGTATTTATTGGAGTTGTTCATTTTCTCCTCCCTGAAAATAATTTTTCATTTGGATTCTGGATGCTTCTCTTTCTTGATTCTCTTCTCACCTGAATGGCTGTGAATAACTGTTCCTTTTTTTGCTCTCCTGTCATCTGCATGTCCTCCAACCAGTGGAATGCCCCAGGGCTTGGATCTCAGACCTCTTTCTGTGGGTGATCTCAACCAATCTGGTGTTTTAAATAATGCTACATACTGAAGACTCCAAAATTTAGATACCTACCCCAGCCCTCTCCCTGAGCTCTGGTCTCATAGATTTACCTGCTCAGCATCATCTTTTCTATGTCATCCTCCTCTCGTTCACATCCCAAATCCAATCCGTCAGCAAGCCTTGCAGGGAGGGCATTCTAGATTTTTTCCTTTGAGACAGAGTCTCGCTATATCGCCCAGGCTGGTCTTGAACTCCTGGCCTCAGGTGATCCCTTTTCACAGGCTCACCTGTGTTAGCCTTTTGATCAGTCCTTACATGTGTTAAGTGCTCCAGTCTGAGCCTTTGTATTTGCTTTTGCCTTTGCTGGAGTACTCTTTCCCACATGCTCACATCTGTGTCATATACATATTAACCTGCCTCCATCTTTTATTTTTTTCCCTAGCATTTATGTAACTATCTTTTTTATTTTCTGATTACCCCTACTGGAATGTCAGCTCCCTGAAGAGGAGGACTTTGTTTGGATCAATGCTATATCCTCAGACCAGCACCTGGCACTTGGTAGACATGCCAAACTTTTGTTGAATGAGTGGTCTTCTCAAATTCCTCCTAAACACCACTAGACACTCCCCCTCCCTCTTTTCTTTGTGGTCACAAGACTGTCAAAACCGTACAGACTCTTTACCATTCGTGTATCATCTCTGTTTCTCAGTTTCTTGTGGACAGGGATATGTTTTAGTTCTATGATTTAATACATTTTATAGCTATAGTTCACCAAAAATAGTGAACATCAAACATTACCAGACTTACATGTTTGGCAACACACAGACTCTCATATGCTGCTTTTTCCATGGAGTAACAATTTCTCCCTAATTTCTTAAAAACCTCCTCTTTTTTTTTTTTTTTTTTTTTTGACCCAGGAGTTCTAATGGAGCAGTATGAAGAGTAGTTTGATATGTGAAGAAATGGTGACTTTCAACTTTTGGCTTTTAACACTTAGTAAATGTGGGCACGAGCTGCGAAATACAACTTTTGTAGACTTCTACTACAAATGTATAAATTGACCACCTGATACTAGCTTATTTCTCTTTGTTGGCTGGATTAGCTGGTGTTACCATTATCCTAATTACTTAACCCTTGGGGTTTTGTTTTTTTTTAAGGGGGGGAGTAAGGAGGGGGATTCGATTTCCTTTTTTTTTTTGAGACACAGTCTCACTTGTGGCCCTGGGTAGAGTGCAGTAGCATCATTGTAGCTCACTGCAACCTCAAACTCCTGGGCTCAAGCGATCCTCCTGCCTCAGCCTCCTGAGTAGCTGAGACTACAGGTGTGCACCACCATGCTGGGCTAATTTGTTCTATTTTTAGTAGAGATGGGGTCTCGCTCTTGCTCAGGCTGGTCTTGAACCCCTGAGCTCAAGCGATCCTCCTGCCTTGGCCTCCCAGAGTGCTAGGATTACAGGCGTGAGCCACCTCACCCAGCCTTAACCCTTGTCATGAATAGAGTCTGCTTAGGGGCTTTGAAAATTTGGCATCAGTTGTTGGGAGGTGGGGGTCACACCAGCCTGTAAAATTCACACTTTGGAGTATGAAATTGAATGGTTTGTAGTCTATTTACAGAATTGCATAACCATCAACAATATCTAATTCCAGAACATTTCATCAACCTTAAAGAAACTCTGTGTCCATTAGCAGTCAATCCCTGTATTACTTTCCTGTGGCTGCTGTAACAAATTACCACCAACTTGGCTTAAAGTAACAAACATTTATTCTCCCTTAGTTCTGGAGGCCAGAAGTCCGAATCAGTTTCACTGGACCTAAATCAAGACATTGGCAGGGCTGTGTCCCCCAGGAGACTCTAGCAGAGAATCCATTCCTTGCTTCTTCCAGTTTGTAGATGGGACATTCCTTGGCTTGTAGCCATATCACTCCAGTTTCTGCCTCTGTGTTCACATCACCTTGTCCTACAGTGTGTGTGTGTGAAATCTCTCTCTGCCTCTCTCATAAGGACACTTGTGATGGCATTTAAGGCCCCTTTATAATGCAAGGAAATTTTCTTAAGAATTTTTTCAAGACCCTTAATCATATCTGCAAAGACCATTTTTCCAAATAAGGTTAACATATACAGGTTTCAGGGCTTAGGACTTGATATTTTGGGGGTCATTTTTCAACCTGCTGTACTCCATATTCCTCTTTTCCTCCCAGGTCATGGCAACCAATAATTTATTTCTGTCTATGTGGATTTGCCTATTCTGGACATTTCATGTAAGTGGAATCATAAAATCATGTGGCATTTTGCATCTGGCTTTATTCACTTAGCATATTTTCAAGGTGCCTTATATTGTACATGTATCTGTACTTCATTTCTTTTTATGGCTGAATAATACTCCATTGCATGGATATACCACAGTTCATCCATTCATCAATTAATTTACATTTGGATTGTTTGCACTTTGTGGCTGTTATGGATAATGCTGCTATAAACATTGATGTACAAGTTCTAGTGTGAGCTTATATTTTTATTGCTAATTCTCTTGGGTATATACCTAGGAGTGAAATTGGTAGGTCATATGGTAACTCTATATATAATTTTTGAGCAGTTGCCAAACTGTTTTCCAAAGTGGCTATACCAGTTTATACCATCAGCAATATATGAGAGTTCTGATTTCTGCACATTCTCTGCAAAACTTGTTATTGTTTTTGGTTATAGCTAACCTAGTGGGTGTGAAGTAATATTGTGATTTTTTTTTTTTTTTTTTTGAGACAGAGTCTTGCTCTATTGCCCCGTGTATAGTGCAGTGGTGTCATCATAGCTCACTGCAACCTCAAACTCTGGGCTCAAGCGATCCTTCTGCCTCAACCTCCTGAGTAGGTGGGACTATAGGTGCGTGCCACCATGCCCAGCTAATTTTTCTATTTTTAGTAGAGACGGGGTCTCCCTGTTGCTCAGGCTGGTCTTGAACTCCTGAGCTCAAGCAGTCTTCCCGCCTTGGTCTCCCAGAGTGCTAGGATTACAGGCGTGAGCCACCTCAACTGGCCCCTCATTGTGATTTTGATTTGCATTTCCTTAATGACTAATAATGTTGAGCAGTATTTCATGTGTTGGCCATTCGTGTATCTTCCTTGACGGGAAAGATGCAAATCCTGTGCCCTTTTTTTTTTTTTTGCAAGAAGTTACATGTGGTCAGTGCCCATTTTTTAAATGAATTTTTTTTATTGTGGGGGGAAAAACCCCATAAAATTTGTCACTGTAACCTTTTTAAGCATACAATTCTGTAAGTTCAAGTATATTTACATTGACGTGAAACAGATCTCTAGAACTTTTTCATCTTGCAAAACTGTAACTATGCCCATTAAACAACAAACTGCACTTTTCCCTCTGTCCTTGGCTTTTGATAACCATTATTCTACTTTCTATTTCTGTGAATATGACTATTTTAGTTACCTCATATAGGTGGAATCATACTTGGAATCATATAAATACAAAAGTATTTGTCTTTTTGTGACTGGTGTTTTTTATTTAGCATAGTGTCCTTAAGGTTCAGCCACATAGCATGTGACAGGATTTCTTTACTTCGAAGGTTGAAGAATATTCCATTGTGTGTATATATCACATTTTGTTTTTTCATCCATCTGTTAATAGACATTTGGGTTGCTTCTGCCTCTTGACTTTTGTGAGTAGTTTTTCTGTGGACACGGGTGTGCCAATATCTCTTTAAGACCCTGCTTTCAGTTCTTTTGGGTATATAGCCTGAAGTGAGGTAGCTGAAACATGTGGTGGTTCTATTTTTAATTTTATGAGGAACTTTCATACTGTTTTCCCATAGTGGTTGTACCATTGTATATGCCAACAACAGTGCACGAGGATTCTAGTTTCTTCGTATTCTGGCCACCAATTGTATTTCATTTTTTTATTTTATAGTAGCCATACTAACAGGTTTGAGGTGATATCTCATTGTGGTTTTGATTTGCCTTTCTGCAATGATTAGTGATGTTGAACTTATTTTCATATACTTGTTTGCCATTTGTATATCATCTTTGGAGAAATGTTTATTCAAGTTCTTTGCCCTTTTTACAAATTTGGTTATTTGCATTTTTATTCTTTGTTATAAGAGGTCTTTATATCTTCTGGATACAGGTCTCTTGCCACATATATGATTTACGACTATTTTCTCCCATTCTGCAGGTTGTCTTTTTACTTTCATGATGGTGTCCTTTGAAGCACAAAAGTTTTTAATTTTGACATTCTGTTTTTTCTTTTGTCGTTTCTACTTTTGGTGTCATATCTTAGAACCCATTTATTCTTATTTATTTTCTTTTTAAAGAGTTTTATAGCTTTAGCTCTTACATTTAGGTCTATGATCTATTTTTGAGGTATTTTTAATACATAGTAGGAGGGAGGGGTGCGGTTTCATTCTTTTGCATGTGGATAGCCAGTTGTCCTATACCATTTGTTGAAAAGATTATTCTGTCTCCCACTGAATTGTCTTGGTAATCTGACTGAAAATCAGTTTAGCATTAATGTATAGGTTTATTTCTGGACTCTGGATTTTATTCCATTGATCTGTGTTTCTATCCTTATGCCAGTACCACACTTTTTTTTTCTTTTTTTTTTTGGAGACAGAGTCTCGCTCCGTCACCCAGCTAGAGTGCAGTGGCATCATCATAGCTCGCTGCAACCTCAAACTCTTGGGCTCACGTGATCCTCCTGCCTCAGCCTCCCAAGTAGCTGGGACTATAGGAGCTAATTTTTCTGTTTTTTAGTAGAGACAGGGTCTTGCTCTTGCTCAGGCTGATCTTGAACTCCTGAGCTCAAGTGATCCTTCCGCCTCAGCCTCCCCGAGTGCTAGAATTACAGGCGTGAGCCACCTTGCCCCAGCCTAATTTATTCTTTTTGATGCTAATGTAAATGGAATTGTTTACTTAATTTTGTTTTCAGAGTGTTTATTGCTAGTGTGTAGAAATGTAATTTATTTTTTATGTTGATATTACATTCTGCAATCTTGCTGAATTTATTAGTTCTAAAACTTGTGGATTCCTCAGGATTTTCTATATACAAAATTTATGTCATCTCCAGTGTAGTTTTACTTCTTCCTTTTCAATCTGAATGCTTTTTGTTTCTTTTTCTTGTCTGATTGCCCTGGCTGTAGAACCTCTAGTACAGTGTTGAATTGAAGTGGTGAAAGTGGACATCCTTGTCTTGCCCTTGATATTAGGGGCAGGGGCGAGGGAGCTTTTAGTCTTTCACCATTGAGTATGATGCTTGCTGTGGGTCTTTTACAAATAAACACCTTTGGTTGAGAAAGTTCCTGTTGATTCTTAGTTGTTTTGTTTTTTGTTTTTTAAATAATAAAAAGGATGTTAGATTTGGTCATGCTTTTTCTGCAGGCAGATGTGGTTTGTAATTTATTCTATTAAAAGGGTATAATGTTGGTTGATTTTCATAAAATGAACCAACCTTGCATTCCTTAAATAAATCCCACTGGTCATGGTGTATAATCCTTATTATATGTTGTTGGATTTTGTTTGCTAGCATTTTGTTGAGGATTTTTGCCTGTATATTTGTAAAGAATATTGGTGTCTAGTTTTCTTTTTTTGTGATTTCTTTGTTTGATTTTGGTATCAGAGTAATACTGGCCTCATAGAATGAGTTGCAGAGTTTTCTTTCCTCTTCTAATTTTTTGAAGGATTGGTGAATTCATGAAGGATTGGTGTTAATTCTTTTTTAAACATTTGATAGAATTCACCAGTGTAGCCATCTTACCTTGTGCTTTTATTTGGGAAAGTTTTTTAGTAACTCTATCTCTTTACTTGTTTTGGGTCTATTCATATATTCTGTTTCTTGAGTCCAGTAGTTATGTCTTCCTAGGATTTTGTCTATTTCATCTAGGTTATCTAATTTGTTGGCATAGAATTGTTCATAGTATTCTTTTATAATTTTTATTTCTGTGTGGTTGGTAGTAATATACCCTCTTTATTTTTAAAAATAATTTATTGAGGTGAAAGTCACGTAACAAAATCAGTCATTTTAAAGTAAACAATTCAGTGACACGTAGTGCATTCACGATACTGTACATCTGCTGCCTCTGTCTAGTTCTAGTACATTTCAGTCATTTCAAAGTAAAACCCGTTGCCCATTAAGCAGTTTCTCCCCATTTCCCCTCCACATCCCCCGGCAACCACTAATCTTTGTTTAATCTCTATGGATTTGTCTATTCTGTGTATTTCCTGTAAGTGAAATCGTATAACATGTGACCTTTTTTGTCTGGCTTCCTTCACTTTGCATGTTTTCAGGGTTCGTCCGCGTTGTAGCAGGCATCAGTGCTTCATTCCTTTCATGGCTGGCTAACATTCCATTATATGTTGTACCATGATTTGTTTATCTGTTCATCCATCGATGGACATTTATGTTTCCACATTTTGGTTATTATGAATAGCTGCTAGAAACGTTTGTACATGACTTGTTTGAGTACCTGTTTTCAGTTCTTTTGAGTATATATTTAGAAATGGACTTGTAGGGTCATGATAAATCTATGATTAACCTTTTGAGGAACCACTAAACCATTTTCCAAAAAATCCTCTGATTTTTACAAGCCTTTTGTTACTTTCCAAGATCTGAAAAACTAGATTTTGACAGTTCTTGCTAGTGTTCTCTTTGCTCTTACGAGGCAGCAGCCATTTTCAAGTCCTCATTCCACCACTCCCACTGAACTTCACTTGTTGGCTGGGCATTCAACAAATTGACACTGTCAAGTTTTTTTGTTTTTTTTTTTAATTTTAAGTTGTCTTTCTTGTGGTCCTGCACAACCCCTTTTTAAAATCATTCTCTACTCACCTAATAATTCCAGACCCTTTTTATACACTCAACATCAGTGAAAGAATTTGCCTGTGAAGTAACAGACCACTTTTGGATTGACCTGCCACCCTGCTTAAGTCTCCTTCATAGATTCCTTCTACTCTTTGGAGGAGGGGAAGGAAAAGGGAAAATGGTTGATGTTCTCTGCTTCTCGGGAGTAGATCCCATGTAGGACTCTAACCACATTGTTCTCAGAAAAGGCTTCCCCAGACTATTGGTGCCCATGATGAAATCTGGCCATAGGCGTTCTTCTGAACCCCAGGATTGTAGGGCTCTCACAGTTCCTGTAACAGTGCACCTCAGTGGCTCCCAGACTTGAAGAAAATTGGCTATTTTCCAGGTGTGAACATTCCCTAGCCCTTCTCTCAGTCCACCTTTCTTTTTTGAATTTATTTCTAACTCCTTCTAGATTACCTTTTTCCTTTAATGAATATTCGAGTGGTTATTGTGTGCCAGACATTGCTCTAGGCACTTGAGAGGGATCAGTGAACAAAACAGACAAAAATGAACAAAAAAAAAACCCAAAACTACTCCAACAGAAGGAACGACAGTCCAGCAGAGGAAGAAAGATTGTAAGTATAATAAATACACAGATTCTCTGGTGAAATAAAAGATGATGTTATAGAATTAGGAAAAAAATAATAAAGCAGGATTAGGGTATTGGAAATTCGGGAGGTAAGAGTATTCTAATTTTATTTATTTATTTATTTAAGAGATGGCGTCTTGCTCTGTTGTACTGTCAGGAGTGTAGTGGCTCAATCAGAGCTCACTGCAGCCTCAAACTCCTGGGCTCAAGCGATCCTCCCACCTCTGCCTCTGTAATTTTAGATAGTGTGGTCAGGGTAAGTCTCATGGAGAAGGTAAATTTTGACATGGACTTGAAGGGGGTAAAATGTCTCCATGTTAGCTCTGGGGACAAAATTGTCAGGTAGAGACTCTGAAGGAACAGCAGGGAAGCCACTGTGGCTGGATTGGAATGAATGGAGGTTAGAATAGTGAGAGAAGAGGTCAGAGAGAGATAGCAAGAGTGGAAATAGTAGTGAGGATCTGTAAATTCTTGATTTTTCTCTTCATCTCATCTATAGAAATGGTCCTGTCTTTTGACAAGAACAACCTTGGTCTAGTAGTTACTCCCCTCCTAGACTCCCAGGCTAGTTTAGGCTCTATTTTACACTCCTCTGCCATCCTGAGATTATTTATAAAAAGGCATTTATTTAAAAATATTTATGAAAATTATTTTTTGTTTTAGTTAGTTGCCCTAGGATGGAATACAAATGTTTCCTGTAGTTTTTAAGGATCCTATAAAGCTCCCAATCCTATAAAGCATTAAATTCAAGGTAGCAAATGTGTGGTTAGCAGTGGGAAAGAAGGGACAAAAGTGAGGAAGGTGGGGTGGGAGTTTGTGGGAGCAGCAGGGGTGAAGAGAGTGATGGGCAAGGGAAGGTGGTGGGGATAGGCACGGAGGAGTCCTAATGGCCTAAGGTCTGGTCACAGAAGTTACTCAGGAAGAACTGATGCCTAAAAGAAGCTGGTGTGTGGCTATAACAAAGGCTATAGCATTAGAAGGGCCATCGTTTGAATGTACAGAAATAATGGGAGGTGGGTCATCATGCACTTTCTTCTCAGCTGTCTTTGGAATGATGCCCTACCATTGACTTCTCCCATATCCCTTAACGACTTCCTCAGTGGGAGTATGAATTGATTTTTGAGGACAAATCCCTTAAATCTAATAGGTCTTTGCACCAACTTCCCCACCCCAATATCTCAAGATTCTGGTAAATTGGAAGATAAGGGTTTATCCATTCATCCATTGATGGGCATTGGTGGAGAAGGGATGCTGGACACCTAGAGAAAAAGTAGTAAGAAAACTCCCATGTTCTAATGCTACTCTTGTTCTGAATGAACTCATTCATTAACTTATTAGATTTATTCCTGATTCTTGGTCCACTCCTCATTTTTCATCTTGAATGATTGCTTGGATGGAGAGTTCATCAGTATGGACAATAGCCAGAAATCCAACCAAGATCAGCTGGGGGGAAAGTCCAGCAGTGTTATTGGAACCCAGTTTAATTTTTTTTTTTTTAAACAGGAATTTATTTCTCACATTTTTGGAGGCTGGGGAAGTTTAAGAGGTGCTGGCCAATTTGGTTCCCCAGTGAAAGCTCTTTTTCTGGCTGGCCTTCTTGCTGTTTCCTCACATGGCAGAGAGAGAGATTGGAAGCAAGGTCTGTGGTGCCTCTTCTTATACGGGCACCAATCCTATCATGAGGGCCCCACCCTCATGACCTCATCTAAACCTAAAAGCTTTTATCCCAAAAGCTCCATCTCCAAATACCATCACCTTGGAGGTTATAGCTTCAGTATATGAATTTTGGGGGGACACATTTCATTCTATAGCATAACCTAAAATGTATTTTCTAGAATTAGAGGACTCAGTTAACACTTATGAATAGAAGAGTGATATAATTATAGTGGTGTTTTAAGTTCCATTCAGTAGTGGTGTGTGATACACATTTGAAGGCTGCAAAGAAGAGAGCAATTTGGAGTCTAGTACAAATGTACAAACATTAAGTGACCAGTAGACCCAAACCTAGAAGTTGGGGCCTGGGAATGGGGGGGGGAATTAATAGGAATGGAAATAAAAGGTAGTTGGAATGAGCAATGCTTTAAAAGTTATTTAGAATCACTTCTGAGGTCCTTCAGCATCTGATGGGAGGTGAGAGAGGTTTGCACAGGTTTAAAAAATAGATGGAGAGTAAAAGCAGTGAGTGCAGCGAGACACTTTAATTCTCGGAGACTAAGCATCGAATAGCAGCAGCAGCAGAAACGGGCGTGCTTTAAGTCAGAGTTCTAGTGGAAAGAGCACAAAACTAGAATTCAGGAGTTAGGCATTTTAGTGCGAACTGCCTACAAACCCTCCATGTAACTTTAGGTAAATCATAACCTTTTTTGGGCTTTAAAAATTTATCCTCAGATATATCTGATGGCTATATTAGTTGTCAGATTATTTTATGATTTTTGTGATATTGGAGAATATTAATAATTTTGATTTAGAATTTTTTCTTCAGAGAGGATGTTAGGGGATACATTAAAAATTACCTAAAAGATACAACTATTATGTACCTGTAATAATTTAAATTTAAAAATTAAAAAAAAATGACCTAGAAGTTAGTTACTAGAAATGTGGAAGTGATCCTGAGAAGAAGGTTGGATTTGGGCGGGGGTTCTCCCACAGGACATTTGTTAAAACCTGGATCCATTTTTGGTTGTCACAGCTGTGGTATTGCCTCTGATATCTAGTAGATAGAGGCCAGAGATGTTGCTGAACATCCTACAATGCACCCAACAGCCCTCTACAACAAAGAATTTTCAGGTCCAAAATGTCAGTAGTGCTTAGGTTGGGAAACACTGGGCTAGGTGGCATCATCCTGGAGTTAGGTGATTGAAACTATGTGTGTATATGTGTATATATATATTTTTATATATCTATATATAGATAGATTAAACCAATTTTAGTTAACTCCAAAGAGCAGTGTTTTCAAATCTGCCTTATACTTTTTCTGGCGTTACAAATATACTAATTATCTGCTTGATCTTAGTTTTGAAGTTGTAAATCATCGTTCATGACGCACCAGTCTGTATGCTTTATGGATGCATTTACCACTGTGTACTCAGTGCTTGGGACAGTACCTGACCAGAATTGGGCAAACAAAATACAGTTGTAGAATAAGTGAGGAAAAGAATAAAAAATTTCTATTATGCTTAATATTGTGGTTTTAAATTCTCTTCCAAGGTGATGTTTATAAGAGTAAACACTAACTGTATGTTTCAAAATTAGATACTGATATCTTAATTAAAATTAATGCAATATGTATGGCACATATTAGATGCTGGTTTAATTTTTATGGTTTGGATTATGCTGGTTTGAAGGTTCTACATTGGGCTACAATGAATCCTGATATGTTTTCAGAAGTTGGTGAGTTATGAACCATAGTTTAAAGTACCTACATTTTGCTAGTGTTAGACCAGTTTTTCAAATCATAGTAGTGACCTATCGATGAGGCTTAATTGATTTTGTGGGTCATAGTTAATTTAAGAAAAGTGAAATGGAAAATATTGGAATGCATCCCATGTAGTAAAGGCAGTTATTACTTATGTGTCTGTGTTTGTGTGATGGGATGCTATATAACTTTTTTTTTTTTTTTTTTTTTTTTACTGTTGGTTATGGTCATGTGTTTGTAGAAAGGTAGCAGCTTTAAGTCCTTTATTGGTCTACAGTATTTCCCACTTGGAAGATCTCAGTAAATTCATAGAAATGTGGAGTTAATGGAGAGAATCTTCTCTATAAATAGTTTCTTATTAAGGAAAGTTATTATTTATTGATTCATTTAACAGATTCTATAATTGTTGAGCACCTGTCCTGTGCCAGGCACTGTTGTTTGTGTTGGGTATACAACAGTTAACAGAAGATACAATCCCTGTCCTTTGGAGTGTATATTCTACAGGATGGAAAATGGAAAAGAATGAAGATAAGTAAAGATTATAATATGTTAAATGGTGATAGGGCTTGAAGGTGAAAAAGAAGGGAAGAGAGATTAGGAATGTGAATTATAGGTTGGTTGGAATATTTGAGAACCTCACTGAGAAGAATACTTGGAATAGAGTCCTAAAGGCAGTGAGGAGCTAGCCATGCAGGTATCTGAATGAAGATCATTCATATTAGAGGGAACAAGGTTCCTGAGCAAGATGGAGCTTAGTGTGTTCAAGAAATAGGAGGTTAGTGTGCTAGGGTGAAGCGGGGGGGGGAGCATGAGATGACTGCGGGGTAGTACACAGGGTTGAAAGTGTGGTCTGCTGGACATCGTAAAGACTTAGTCTTTTACTCTGAGTTAATCTGAAATCCGTTAGAGGGTTTTGAGCTGAGTGGTGCTCTAATTAGACTTGGTTTAACAGAATCACTCTGCCTGTCACGTGGAGAAGAGACTGAGCTGGACAGAAGTAGGAAGCACTGTTGTATTTAAGGTCATTGGGGAAGTCAGGACTGGAGGGAGAAATTTATGAGACACAAGTGAATGGATTATAATTAAGGCCATGAGTTGGGATGAGATGATCAAGAGAGTTCATTCCTAATTTGTCTGCTGGTCTAAGCACTTGACATTACATTATGCTGTTTGTTGGCTATGTGTAGGTACCCTTACTTTGTACACTTGATACCACTTTTCTATATAATATTTATGAAATTAGTATTATGAATCAATTGAGATATGTGCATTTAATATAGTTTTTTTCCAGTTCTACTACAAAACAAGCCGCCATTGAATAGTTGGTGCTTTTAAAAAACAGCTGTTAGAAGGGCCAGGCGTGGTATCTCACACCTGTAATCCTAGGACTTTGGGAGGCCAAAGCGGGAGGGTTGCTTGAGCTTAAGAGTTTGAGACCAGCCTAAGCAAGAGCGAGACGCCATCTCTACAAAAAATAGAAAAATTAGCCGGGCATGGTGGTGCATGCCTATAGTCCCAGCTACTTGGAAGGCTGAGGCAGGAGGATTGCTTGAGCCCAGGAGTTTGAGGTTGCAGTGAGCTATAATGACACCCTTGCACTCTAGCTGGGGCAACAGAGCAAGACTCTGTCTAAAAAGAAAAAAAGAAGGAAAAAAAATAGCTGTTACATTAAGTCTAAGAAATGAGAATTTTTGCTTTTAAGATACCAAAACACATTTAAAAGTAAAAGACTTGCTAAATAAGATGTAGTTTGTGTGTGGCTGTGGCTGTGGCAGTGGCAGTGGCAGACTGAGGATTCCAGCTTAATCTTCACCAACTCCACAGCCCTTGTTTCTAAACACTGCACAATGGTGCCTTTGTAAAAATACTTGTCCTTTCCATATGATTTTGCCTAGTGATTAGTCGCTGGAGGGTTTGTTTTTTTTTTTTAACGGAAGAGATCATAATCAGTATAGGGTAAAGCCATGATTCTGGAGTCACAGGGACCTGATCTTGCATCATAGGTTTTAAACTGTTACTTACCATCTTTGAGTCTCACTTACTTTGTAAAATAACAATGTTTATAACTACTTTAGTGTTTTGGAGGAGAATTAAATAAGATAATGCATTTTCTGTACTTACTGATGTATAGTATGTTTGTACTTAGGTGGCAGTTTATATAAAGGAAGCACTGGGACTTGTGGCCACACCCTTCAAGAATAAAAAAATTAGAAAATGGAACAACCGTATGTGTTATGTGAAGAAGAACAAGAGCCAGAACCACAGAAGAACATAAAAGAAACCAAACAAGTAGATGATGAAGATGCTGAGCTAATCTTTGTTGGGGTGGAACATGTAAATGAAGATGCTGAGCTGATCTTTGTAGGGGTGACTTCAAATTCAAAACCAGTTGTTTCAAACATTTTGAACAGAGTCACCCCGGGTTCATGTTCAAGGAGAAAAAACCATGGTCACCTTAGAAAAGATACTGCTCGCAAATTGCAGCCTACAAGTCATGTGATGCCTACATCAGGAGCAGTGGCTGTCTTGCCAGCTTCTCAGTCTGAATCAAGATCAACAGATAGTCCTATTATTATTGAGCCTTTGTCTAAACCTGATTGTAAAAATAGTTCACCGCAAGTCGTGCCTAATAGCTCTTCAGAGTTATGTTCTCCTTTGATTACATTCACAAGTTCATCGCATCATCCAGTAAAAGAAGCACTTTCGGTAGGAGGTATGAATGAAAGTCCATGTGTATCAAAGCAACTTTCCACTTCTGAAGTAAATGGTGTAAGTCCCAAAAGGGCTAAACTCAGGGATGGAATCACAGGGGGATATTCTTCAGCTATGTCCCCTTCAGGTATCTTTCATACAATGAATACTCAGCAAAGTACACCCTCAGACAATGTTCATACCTCATTAAGCCATGTTCAGAATGGAGCAGATTTTCCAAAGGATGGTATCCATTGCAAGCCTATAAATGCAAATATTGATAGGGAAAATGGATTGGTACAAACAGACTTTTCGAGTCTAGCAACTCAAAACAAGACCTTTGATCCCCAGAAAGGAAATCTGATTGTGTTACTTAGTGACTTTTACTATGGACAGCATAAAGGAGATGGGCTGCCAGAGCAGAAGACTCACACAACCTTTAAATGCCTCAGCTGCTTGAAAGTTCTAAAAAATGTTAAGTTTATGAATCATGTGAAGCACCATTTGGAACTTGAGAGGCAGAGGACCGACAGCTGGGAAAACCACACCACCTGCCAGCACTGCCACCGGCAGTTTCCCACTCCCTTCCAGCTGCAGTGTCACATTGAAAGCGTGCACACTGCCCAGGAGCCCTCAGCTGTCTGTAAAATCTGTGAATTGTCATTCGAAACAGATCAGGTCCTCCTGCAACACATGAAGGACAATCATAAGCCCGGAGAAATGCCCTATGTGTGCCAGATTTGCAATTACAGATCGTCGGTCTTTGCTGATGTGGAAACACATTTTAGAACGTGCCATGAAAACACTAAAACTTTGCTTTGTCCATTTTGTCTCAAAATTTTCAAAACCGCAACACCATACATGTGTCATTATAGGGGGCACTGGGAAAAGAGTGTACACCAGTGTTCTAAATGCCGGCTACAGTTTTTAACTTTCAAGGAGAAAATGGAGCACAAGACCCAGTGTCATCAAATGTTTAAGAAGCCTAAGCAAATAGAAGGATTGCCTCCTGAAACAAAAGTTGTTATTCAGGTGTCCCTGGAACCTCTTCAGTCAGAATCAGTGGAAATAGCATCTATTACTGTGAGCACATCTGACTCTGAACCATCACCTCCCAGGTCTAAAAGTAGAATTTCAAAAAAACCCCATTAATGCTAGTTTCAGTAAATCTAAAACAAATACTTCAAACCAAGTAAAACTCTCCCATAAAAACAAAAAATACAAACCATACATTCATTTTTCACTCACACCAAAAATCATGTAACTAATGGATTATGTTTTTAAAAAAATTATGATATACAATATTATTTGATATGAATTTTGAGTGTTATTTTAAAATATGTTATCTGGTTTTCATGTGAACTGTACCTGGTTTAACACATAAAAGGTGTGTGTGTATGTGTGAGTGAGAGAGAAAAAACCCTAATTTATTATTTTGGTATTTCATGTTACTCCTAAGCTTGAAAGCTCTTCCTTCTATTAATATATATAGAATTCGTAGAGTTCTTGGAATAATTTTCAACTTTTTCCATCTATTAAAGATTTCACTGTTAACTCTAGTGAGACTGGAATGGATTCGTTATGGCCTGGCCCATTTGCTGCTAAACTCCTAGAAGTGCCTCTGCTGTGCTGGCATAAAATAATGTGGTTCTGAAAGCGTGGATGTGGAGTTGAGGGAGAAGCTGTGGAGTGAACACAGAGACCAGGAAGGCGAGGTTAGTCAAGGGAGAGTAGTGGCTCGTTGTCCCATTTGAGGGGTAGGCACACATATACTCTTGGAACCAACGCAGAAGGAAGACTGCTTCAGAGTGTCTTGTCTTAACCCAGGAACGTCTAAGGAAGCAAAACCATTCAAGGTATAATGCCTGCGTTTGGTGAGGGGCCTCTGCAGAAATCAGATAGCCGCTGTGTATCGCTGGTTTCAGATGAAAAAGCAGTGGTAATTAATAGAATGAGGCCTGATGCTGGCACACTTCCTGTTGTGTGATCTAAAGGTGAATTCGATTCATTCCTTCCCCTTTTCCTCTTAGCTAGTTGTTATGGAGAAGGACCTGGCCATCCCACTCAGCCACAGCAGTAAAGCAAGTTGAGTTTCCCAAGGGAAAAGAGCCCTGGCATCCATAGCTTGAGCTCCACTGGACCCATAGTTTTAACTGAAAGGGGCCAAACAAATGGCATCTGTCCAGTTCATGGACTGGGCTAAATTTAGTTCTCCCACTGTTAAGCTGGAATGGGATTTGTCAGGTAGGTACAGTGGACAAAAATAGCCCAGTGTGACTAAAATTAAACCCATGACAGGGCTTTATATTTATGTTTTTCTGTGCATGCGTATCTTACCCTAGCTGAACATGTGAAGCTTGCAATTTTATATCTTGTCTTGGACGTGAATGTATTACAGCTAACAGTTCTTTTGTTTTATGTATAATTTCCCAATTTATCACACTAATACTGTTTGGGTCTTACTTGACACACACCAGTGTGCAAGATATGCCCCATTTCAGTAAGTATTAAGTCTTAGAGTTAGTATCTTTTGTCTAATCTATCCTATCTAATCCATACTATGGGGGAACCATTTTTCCTTGCCCTCCCCGAAGGCTCTTTCACAGAATTGTGGAGTACCTTTTGAGTATTGGTTCCTGAACATCAGTGGCCTTGGCTGCCTCTGTGGTTCCCAGGGTTGTCTCCCTGGACATGTTCTAGTGCCATCCTTGGTTCTTCCACCCCCAACCCAGGTGCCTGGTGCCTCTGTTCACCAGCTGAGGAATCCAGCATCTTGGCTGTAGACAAGGGTCTGGAGAAATCTCTCCTTTTTTCCTTGCTTTCTTCTCCTTAAAGATACCTTATCTCTCCCTACTCCTTTGTTCCCTCCTCAATATAGTTAAATTTCCTAAGCTTTCACAGAAATCTGGGAAGAGAGAATCATCAGGGGCATGGTATCCCTCTTAGAACTAAGGGAGGTACTATAGACAACAAAGACGTTGTGAGTATATTGTCCACATTTTAGATAATTTCCTGACTGTAGATTCGTAGATTGTTATATTTATTTGCCCGATGCTTGCTTGCTTAATTGATTGGCACCTTGAACATTTTACTAGGCCTTTCCAATTCCTTTGCTTGGGTCAAGACAGTTTGCTAAAATTTCAGCCTCAACCCTTTCTTTAGGTGTAGACAGGGTGTGTTGTGTGTGTGTGTGTGTATGTGTGTATTCGTTCCACTTGTTCTGATCTCAAGTGGATACTCTTACTGTGTATAAATAGATCTGCAGACTTTTGCATACTTACCTCCCTTATTCTGTTTCTGTGGTAAAAAATATGAAATGCTTTAGTTCTATGTTTTTGTGACTGCTTAGTATTAACACTATTAGTGCTGTTTACTGTTTCACTAACGCATGCTCCTAAGCAGTACAATTGTCATTAATTGCCAGCTGTAGGTTCCAGTGACCTGGCCCCTCCCTACCTGCTCCCTTTTCCATTTTCTGCCGTGCTTCACTGCCGTTCCCCCCGGGGACTATTTTGACACACTGGCCTTGCTTGTTCCTTAAGCAAATCACATTTCTTCCTGATCCAAAGATTTTGCACATGCTGTTCTCTTAGAATGCCCTTCCCCCAGGCCTGCATGGCTTGCTACCTCACTTGTTTGACACTTCCTTTGGTTCCTTGAACTTCACCAAGCTGCTTAGAATGACACAATGAAATCTCCCTTCTTTTCTTCTTTTTATAACCTTACTTTCTCCTTCTTAAAGGCACTTTACCTCTCCTCGCTTTTTTCTTCCTTCTCCAATCAGTTAAATTTCCTAGGTTTTCACGGAAAAGCTGGGAAGAGATCATCATCAAGGGCTTTGCTTCTGTCTTAGAATTGAGCTAGCTTGAGTCAATTTCTGTGCCTGCAACCAAAAGAAAATTAATATAGTGAATTGAGTTCTTTCAGGAGCTTTCTCTGTTTTTCTATTGATACCTCTCTATTTTTTTAAGACAATGTCACTTTGTTTTGTTTACAAATATATTGAATATGTCAAGATTACTATTTTGTTATTACCCTTTGTGAATTTCCTTGTCTATTTTGCTTGCTTGTTCTTTCAGATGAAATTTATTATTTTATTAATGTTGCCAAAAATTGTAAGTAAAATAGCAATTATTGTAATAAAATGTTTTGTGAAAAAATGTTTTTGCTGTATTGTCTTTCATCAGTAACATGATAGGTTTCTAGTTTTATTTAATTTTTATTTAGTACCACTGTGTAACTCTTTGCCCTCTTGACAGTTGTGTTTGTTTTTAGTCTTACTGCATTGGCCAGAACTTCTAAACAATGATATGTGTGATGGAGTTAATGGGTTTTTTTGTTCTTGGTTTTAATGAGAAATGATTTACTATTAAAGATGTTGAGTCTATTGCTGAAAGACTTTCTATTTCTGTTTTTGGAATCTTTAAAGATAATTGCTTAATTTTATTGGATACATTACAACATCTTTGAGACAATCATTTACTTTTTCTTTAGTAACTTAAGTTTTTACTTGGCTGTGTTCACAGCTCTCCTGTTAGAAACCTTCCATTCCCGAAGCAAAAGTAGTTACACTTGGGGTAGGATATTATTTTCATTATTCATAATCCTATTCCCTTTCTCATTTCTAATAGTAAAGTGTATTTCCTCTTCCTCTTATTAGATTTGTCCTGGTTTTATCAGTTGTTTCTGATTTGCTTTTTCCAAGAAGTAACCTCCGATTTGATTTATTATCTCAACTAGTTTTGTTTTTGTTGTTCTCTGTTTGTCTTTATTCATTATGTCCCTTCTGTTTTCTTTAGCATTGTTCTTTTTGTGATCTTTTATTTTAAAAGCTTTATTTTTTTCTTTAATAGAGGACTTAAGACTTTGCCTACCTGTTTACAGCTTTGCCTGAATCCCAAATATTTTGATGCATGTTTTAATTTTTATTTAAGTTTTCATTCTCAGTACTTTAATTCCAAAGATTTAAAATTTTACAGAGAGTTGAGTTTTCCTTGGAGCTTTGAGGGTGTGTGTGTGTGATTGTGTGTGTACATTGACATGTCTGTTTATAAAAACATCCTTTTCAAATTACAGGGATTAGTAAAAAAAGAATATTATTGGTTTCTATGGTAGAATATGAACTATGTTTTAATTGTAGACATCTATCCCTCTCTCAAATGAGTATCGTTTAAAAGATAAAGGTATGCACATACTCACTTGAGAGTAATTCCTAGTTACAAAATTTGGAAACCAAAATGAAGATCAAAGAAATTATTAAATATATACCCACTATAAACAGTATTACTCATTTATTAAAAGTAATGATCGTAGGAGCTATGGCAGTACAAAATTTTATTTGGTTGTAATGTAAAATGAGAAAGCAACATGCAAAGATACATACTTTGTGCTTAAAATTACTCATGGTAATATCCATGAAAAAGAATGATAAATACTAAATGCAATTGGGTTTATGGGTGTACTTAATTTTATAGTGATTACTTTTCTCTTTCAAATGTTCTATAAATAATTGAGTTATTTTGTCTTTAAAAAGCATTCATCATAGAAATAGAAGAAAAGAAGTGAATTCCCTTTCAGTGGGTAGCCCTGTTAGACTCTTTCCTTCCTGGTTATAAAAACTGCTACCGAGTCACCAGAGTCTATCCAACCTCAAGTGCAAGCGTTAGCGAACTATGGCCTTTAGGCTAAGAGTTTAAATTTTTAAAGCATGGCTAAAGAGAGAAAGAGAGCCAGACCCATATGCACCCTGCAGAGCCTAAAATATTTACTACCTGACATGTAATGGAAAAAGCTTGCTGACCCCTACTCTAGGTTATGAGTTATGACTTAGACTTATCTGTACATTCCCCTGTATTTCTGTGTGTGGCTAGCGGCGTAGAAGCACTTTGGGCGTGAATGGGAGCAGGCTGTATAATTCCTTGATCGTGCCCAGTGATAGGCCAAAGCAGCGGAAAAAGATAAAGTGTCTAGAAAATGACAAAACAGGAAATGTCTGAAGGCTGTGTGTGTGTGTATAAACTTGTCAAAGCCTCAGTACCATTTTTCCATGTTTTTGATGAGTGGGATTGTGTGCTTCTTGAAAATGGAAGGGAATGTATTAATTACCTATTGCTGCATAACAAATTGCCACAGAACTAGCAGCTTAAATAAACATTGTCTCATACAGTTTCTGAGTGTCAGGAATCCAGGAACAGCTTAGTTAAGTTGTTCTGGCTCAACTTTGACTGCACAAAGTTACAGTCACCTGAAGGCTTCACTGGGGCTGGGGATCTGCTTCCAAAATGACTGTTGACGGATGACTCCAATTCCTTCCTGATTGTTGGGAGAAGGCCTCAGTTCTTCCTTGTGGGCCTCTTTACTGGGCTAGCTGAGTGTTCTCAAGACATGGGTAGCTGGCTTTTGCTAGAGTGAGTGATCCAAGAGCATGAGCAAGGAGGCTGAAATGCCTTTTATGACCTACTTTCAGGTTACAGTCTGTCATTTCTAAAATAAGCTATTCATTAGAAGTGAGTCACTAAGTCTAGCCCACATGTCAAGAGAAACCAAGCTCCACCTCTGAAGGGAAAAATCTCAAAAACTTTTTGTACATAATTTAAAGCCACCAGGGTACATCTCCTGGCCACAAATTACATACCTCCTATATGCAGAATATAGTCACCTCCTCCCAAGGCTTCCAAAAGTTTCATTCATTACAGCGTTAACTTGAAGTCCAGGATCTCATCATCTAAATCAGGTCCAGATGTGGATCAAGTCCCTTTGATAGTGTTCCTTATGGGAAGGATCTCAAGTATAATTCCTCTCTATCTGAAAACCTGTGAACTAAAGAGACAAGTTATCTGCACACCTATGTCCCCATCCAACATACAGTAGTGGGACAGGTATAGGATAACCTCCATAGACACTGCTGTTCAAAAAAGAATGGGTGTAGGGATAGGAGTCATACAGGAATCACCAGTCAGTAGCAATTCTGAAATCCCACCAGGCACATATTAGCAGTTCATTGATTAGGACTCACTACCTGGAAGTTCTATTGGCTTTGACCTCTGGATTCTTGGTTTTGCCCTGTGACATACTTCCTTTTTCATAGCTGAGTGTACATGGGATAGCTGAATAGTTTTCTCAGCCTGCTTCCTTCCTGTAGAAGGTAGATGTCCAGAGACCTCTTTTCATTTTGTACTCTTTCTGGTCCTTTCAGTCCAAGCTAGTGACATTTCTCCAAATATATTCTCTTAATAACTTTGTTTCCTGCTAATCTTACTGGTGTTTACTCCAAAGAACTCCACTCTAAAGCCATAACCTATACATATCTTCAAGACAAGACTTTATCTATCTTGGTTTTCTGTTGAGATAGCTGAGAGACAGTACCATTAAGATTCTTAGAAGCACTACTTTGGAGATCATCTCTGGGGCACACCCTTAAACTCAGAGGGCCTCAGTCTGATTGAATGGTACAGTAGTCCCCTCTTATCCATGGGGGATGGACCCCCATTGGGTGCCTAAAACTGCAGATAGTACTAAACCCAATATATACAATGCATGAATATCTTTTTTTTACATACCGTAGATCTTAGCAACCTCAGCATATGATCTTTTTTGTTGAGAACTTTCTTTTACCTCTTCACTTAAAGGAAACACTTCATGGCTTCTCTTTGGCAAATCAAAATTGCCAGCATCACTACTCTTGGGCTTTGGGGCCATTGTTAAGTAACATGCATTACTTGAACACACCACTGTGATACTATGACAGTCAATCTGATAACTGAGACAGCTGTTAAGTGACTAATGGGTGGGTAGTGTATACAGCGTGGATATGCTGGACAAGGGGATGATTTATGTCCTGGGCAGGATGCAGTGGGACTGTGCTAGATTTCATCACACTGCTCAGAATGGCACTCAATTTAAAACCTATGAATTGTTTATTTCTGGAATTTCCCATTTAATATTTTTGGACCACAGTTAACTGTGGGAAACTGAAACCATTGAAAGAGAAACTGTGGATGGTGGGGGGACTACTGTATTCTGAAGCTTCACCTTTGATCTTTCTGAGTCTTAAGAAAGGATTTTACAGTCATACTGTAAAGTGAGGATGAGGATTTTTCACCTTTATGCACCTTTCTTCAGTGCCCTGGTATGATCTTTGTTTGGCAGCAGTTAATTTTAGCATCTTTTGCCATCAGGAGAGACCGGAAATTTTTAAAACCAGCAAGTACTGGCTCTTTTTTGTTTAACAGTCCTTCCCTTAGCTTATTTCTTTCCCCTCACATTTTACTACAAGCAGCAAGAAGAAACCAGGCAGCACTTCCTGCATTCTGGCTGGAAATCTTAGCCAGATGACTAAGTATAGTAGGTACATTTTCGACTTTTCACATAACTGTAGGTGAAAGTGTTACTAAACTTTCTGCCACTACATAACTACATAACCCCTGTCTCAATTTTCTAATAACATTTTCCTTACTTCCTTTTAAGCTACACTGGAGCCTTCTTAGAGTCCAGTTTTCTACTCAAGTTTACACTAACTCTCCTTGAAGTCCTTGCAGCTTCTGCCCACTGCCCAGTTCCAGAGCCATTCCCGTATTTTGGATATTTGTTACAGCAGAACCTCCCTTCCAGGTGCCACAAATCTGTATTAGTTACCCATTGCTGTATGTTACTCCAAACTTACCAGCTTAAAACGATAAGCATTTATTATCTCTTGGTTTCTGAGGGTCAGCTTCTTTCATGAGGTTACAGTTAACATGTTGGTTGGGGCCTTAATCATCTGAAGACTTGACTGGGCCTTCCAAACTCACATGGGTATTGGCAGGAGGCCTCAGATCCTTGTCATATGATCCTCATGACACATCAACTGGCTTCCTACAGAGGGAGTGATCCAAGAGAGAACAAGGAAGGCACTGCAATGCTTTTTATAACCTAGCCTTGGAGGTGAAATAACTTCACTTCTGTTATATACTCTTGGTCATCCAGACCAACCTGATACTATGTGGGAGTAGACTATATACAGATAGTAATACCAGACAGTGGGGAATCACTGGGGACTGTCTTGGAGGCTACCACATGGCAAATGGAACATTAGAAGTTTTTATGACACTCCACAGGAATGCAGATAAAACTGAGTTAATGGTCATGGTGTTAACTTCCCACTCTCTGGTGTGCCATTGTGACTGGCACTGCCCAGTCTGAGATGGGATTCTTTTAGAAGTAAATTCATTCATTTAAAAACTTTGAATATATAATATATTCATATTATTCAAACATCAAAAAATATAAATTCTCAGATTCATTTTTTAGCCTTCCCAATAGTTGCTAATTTTTTATGTTCAAAATAACTATTTTATGCAATTTTCTGCACCACCTTTTTTTGACAGTGTAACATGTTCACACTTTATGCCATATAAACTGGAAAATTATTGCCTGAAATAATGAAAGGGCTAATTAAAAAATATTTCTGAAGTGTTTCTAAAGATAACTAAGAGAAATCTCTAATACACTATTATAAAATTGTAAAGAAAAAAAACTATCCATTTCACAAAGAATGAATATAGCTGCTTAATAAATAAATGCAAAATACTCAATAGCAAACAGACATGGAAATTAAATTCTAGAAATTGTAATGGCTACTGCCAGTGAGAGTGTGTTGAAAGGAGTTTCAATTGGTATAAACCTTTTTGGAAGGTATTTCAATGTATGAATAAAAAGGCAATAATGTATTCTTTCATAGAATGATTTACATATACAATAAAAATTCACAGAATGAGTGTTTATATATATCCAAAAATTTAGCATATGAGAAAATTCATCAATGGTTAGGTTGTACTAATAGAAAGTGGACAATTTAAATGCTCAAAAATTGAACACTTGTGCTTCCATTTAATTAGCTGCACACTATACTTTTTCAAAGAGATTGCAGTAATATGAAGGAAAACTAGCAGGACAAAAATTTGTGTATACGTTGTGATCAGAACTGTGAAGAAAATATGTAAGAGAAAAAGACTAAAATAGTAATATATTTCAACTTCTGAAATATTTTGGTCTTTACAAGGTAGAAAAAAGTACTCCTTAAACAAAATACTTCCAGATTTTATGCAGTGAACTTGCATTGTTCTGAAAATTTTATATAAAATGAGAAGCTTGTTTTCTTTGCTACTAGAAATCATAATTAACGTCTTAGATTTTCTTTTTGGAAAAAATATTTGACTGTAAACTCTTTGTCTAGTATACCTTGTGTTGTTCCCTATGGATTGGAAAAATATTTGGGTTCTGTTTTTCCTAGACCCACCTCCTCCCAAAGGAAGGCAAAAGGATCACTCCAAAGGCTGGTCTGAAATCTCCATGAACTGGGGCAATGAGTGAGGAGGAGGAGTCTAGACCATGGTGCTGAAGTTCCAAGGACCCACAGCTGTTACTGGACCCTCTCATGGCTCTTTTATGCTCTCCTCACCACTTTGCATAAAGGTTAGGTGTTTGTGTGATACATTATGCAAATCTGAGCCTTTTACCTCTTTCCCATCTACCTGTTCTGGTCCTTGTCCTGGGGAGCAGCTCTGTTACCAAGGGGAGGCCTAGGGTGGCTGTGAGCTCTGGGTTTGCCCTGTGGGAGGAAACAGCTGCTGTGACCTCTTGCAAGAGGTTACACTTATGAACAAGTGTCCAGGGCTGCGGTCCCCAGCCCCCAGGCCGCAGACCCGTACGGTCCATGGCCTGTTAGGGATCGACCGGGCCAGCTCTGCTGCCCCTCACCCTGCTACCCCAGTCTGTGGAAAAATTGTCTTCCAGGAAACTTAGGAACGTTGTAACTTTGCATCTGCAGACTTAAAAAAAAAAAAAGAATCTTAGGAAACAAGGTGGGGGATGGGGAAGTAGGGGTGAGGGGCCGGGAGGAGCAAGCAAGGGAAGCTTCATCTGCAGCTGTTCCCCGTCGCTCCCTTCACCACCTGAGCCGGAGCTCTGCTCTCCCCTCTCCCACCGTCCGGGTACATTAAATTTGAACCACCTTAACTTCCTTCAGGATCCAGAGATCTCCAGTGCCTCCTTGTGGTTTCCTTGGACTGACGATTGTGGTACCCCTCTCATCCATTTAACTTTTTTGACATTTCCACTGTATTTCTCAGGCCAACTCGCATTCATTGCTTGTCCCTTTGCTCAATGCCGTTTGTACTTCTTCCTGCAGTAGTTGTTGTTGTTGTTATTATTATTATTATTGAGACAGAGCCTTGCTCCATCGCCCCAGGTAGGGTGCAGTGGCGTCATCATAGCTCACTGCAGCCTCAAACTCCTGGGCTCAGGTGATCCTCCTGCCTCAGCCTCCCGAGTAGTTGGGACTGCAGGTGCATGCCACCACACCTGGCTAATTTTTTCTATTTTTGGTGGAGACAGGGTCTTGCTCTTGCTCAGGCTGGTCTTGAACTCCTGACCTCAAGCCATCCTCTCACCTCGGCCTCCAGAGTGCTGGGATTACAGGCGAGAGCCACCATAACTGGCCTTTAGTTATTATTGAAAATCCACTGCATTGTATATGTTTCACTTTCTACGTTACCTGGTTTTAATTGTTTATCTGAATGTTTTGAATGACAAAAATTGTATCCATGACTGTCAGATTTGGGGTTCTTTACTTTGAATCTCACTTTGAATAAACTGCTGGTTTAAGATAAGAATTATTTAAATAATTAGAGTATTTTAAATATTATAGAAAATATAGACACATAACCAAAGACTGACTGTACCAGTATAGCACAGACATTAGGCTCTGGGAGGCTGAGGTGGGAAGGGAAATTTGGAGCATTTAAAATCTGAGCAGCACAAATGAGCTATGTCCTGAATCAAGACAACAGTGATCCCTCCTAAAGATGCTCATTGCCAGGAGACATCAGAGCTTTTGACGAGGCTTCCTATAAGTTCTGCACCTCAGTAGCTTTTGGGGGGGGGGTGTGTGTGTGTCAGATCCTGGTTTGTGGATTATTCTGTTATCTATTGTTTTAGCAGACATCTAGACTGTACCATTGTGAGAGGTCAGTTGATCATGTCAGGGTCATCCTAGAAAGGATATATGAACCTTTATGCACTTTGGGGGGATTTCAACTTAAGTACAAAGCAAAAAAAGGCCTTACTTTGTGACTTGGAAAATGTCTGAGTTGACTCCTTTATTATTATAATTTATTATTATTGGCATTTAATTTCTAGCCATAGCTCTGCGCTAAGAGAATGAGATCTGCACAGAATTTTGCCTACTTTGCTTAGGAGTTTGTACAAAGGAAATGACTTGCTGTATGAATAAAAGTAGTTTGAAAGAAGTTCAACAACATGCAGTTCATAATAGAGAAGACACATAGAATCCCTGCAATACTATGAATAAGTAATGATCTAAGTGGGTGAGAAACGCTTGACAGCGTGCAGAGATGTTGATAGTGTATCTCTAAGTGGGAAAATGAGTTGTAAGATGCATTGCAGTCTGACTCTTCTTTTCCCTTCCTCCCCAACCCCCTCCCCCCTACCACCCCAGCCAATATCTCACACAGAAACAAGCAGACACTAAAATCTGGAAGGATGTACATTGTCCAGATATATGCAGGGGTTATCTCTAAGTAGTGAGATGTGGGTGGTTTTTGTTTTAAACAGTTTTTTACATTAGCCATTTATTACTTTTGTTACACTGTTGCTTTTTGGCATTATTTAACATTTAAAGTCTGGGAGAGCATAGAATAGCTATGAAGATGGGTTTTTTTGGTTTGTATTTTTATTTTATTTTTAAGAGGTGGGGTCTCATTCTGTCACCCAGTCTGGAGTGCAGTGGGACAGTCATAGCTCACTGTAGCCTTGAACCCCTGGGCTCAAGTGATCCTCCTGCCTCAGCCTCCTGAGTAGCTAGGACTGCAGGCGTGCATCACCATGCCCAGCTAATTTTTTATTTTTTTAATTTTTGTAGAGACAAGGTCTTGCTATGTTGCCCAGGCTGGTCTTGAACTCCTGACCTCAAGTGAGCCTCCCGCCTCTACCTGCCAAAGTGCTAGGGTTACAGGCATGAGCCACTGAGCCAAGATAAGGAGTTTTTAGACCCCGTCTCTAAAAAAAAAAGAAAGAAAGAAAGAAAAAGAAGCAATTCATCCATTCATTCCTGATTGTGGAGAAGTTCTCCACCGCATTGTCTTTCCTCTATGGCTTGGCACAGTTGATCACCCAACACCACAGGCATTGGTGCCGTTTTACAGCTCCCTTTCCTGTGCATGCCAGGCTGTCTTAGTCTAGGTTGTTACAAGAACAATAGCAAAGACTGGGTGGCTTAAACAACAAACATTTATTTCTCATAGTTCTGGAGGCTGGTAAGTCCAAGATCAAGGTGCCTGCAGATTAAAGGCTTCACCTCCAAATATCATCACATTGGGGGTTAGGGTTTCAACCTAAGAATTTTTGGGGAAACAAAAATATGCAGTCCTTAAACATCACGAAATCTCTCTGCTGGAGATGCCCTTATTCCCTCCATACTTACTCCTCTTTTTCTAAGACTCCACATATATGTCCTACATAGATGGACTCTTCCTTGATATCTCTAGAAAAAGGTAGTTGCTTTATTAGTTGAGCTTCCAAAAATCTTTCTTAATTCTCTTTAATAGTAATTTGCATATAAGTTTATACTTTATTTCTGATATCTTCCAGTATGATCTCCTTGACAGAATGAATCTCTCTTACTTGTCTTTGTATTTATGTTCTCCCAGGCCAACCTAATACAATGTGTCACCTAGAATGGGCCCTCAATAAATGTTTGCTGGCTCAGTGAATGAATTGGTGAATGGGTGGGTGGATGGATGGATTGGGTCTGAGACATCTGTTTATAAAATGAGGGTTATAGATTAAATGATTATTAATTTTCCCCTAATATTTTGTGGTTAAAAAATTTAAAGACAGGGGCTTCATGGGTGATAATGAGATAAGAACTGGAAAGCAAAAGAAAATGAAATAAAAAAGCAAGTAAGTCTTAGGGCACCTTAAAGATGTAGCAAAATGGTAGAATTAGAGAAAACATACGCAATGTTTTGGGATCATAAATATTCATTTCTTTCCTTTGCTCTTAAAGTTTTCTTTTATTTGATAGTCTATCTTCAACTGTAATTTTATTTAATGTTCTTTGAGTGATAGGATTTTGGAAAATATAAAAATTTTTAATTTAAAATTTTTATTTTATTCATTGCTTTAATTATAGCAGTTATTTCCAAGTTAGCATATCCATTTTAGACAATAGAGGAATATATAGAATAATTTAAAAGATCATATATAAATACAGACATTAAATCACCCACATAGCCCAGTCTTTCATCACTCCCAGTCACCTCCAATGAGGCACTTCCAAGTTCCTTGGCCTTTTAGGATGCTTCCGGGCCAGCATAAAAGGAAGGATTGTTCAGATTCTCATGCTCACTCTCCTACTATTGGGCTCTTCCACTACTGCTCCTGGGATTAGAGAATCTGCTCCAAATATTAATTTTTCTGTTAGTTGAGTTGGTAAAATTGATGACTTCCCTCTGCAGGAGAGAGACCTGCTATTCATGCATAGAAGCCTGTGTATGAATATGTTCACTCACTAGACTAATATCCAACGTCTGCTTTGTGGCAGATGTGTCAGTCATATGTTGCTACATAACAAGCAATCACAAATATCAGCATTTATTACTCACACATGTGTTTATTTGGAAGCCAAGCCTAAAGGGCCAGAAACTACCCTGGACAAGGTCTTCCTAGTAACGAGAGTGGCGGAAGAGGACAAACCAAATGGTGCAAGAACATTTTAAGCTTCAGCTTGCATCAGGTCCACTAATGTCCCATTGCCCAAAGTGAGCACATGGGCAAGCACAATGTCAAGAGGGATGGGAAGTATACTCCTATAGGAGAACTACAAAGTCACATGGCAAAGATACATGGATACAGGGATGAGTAATGTTTGGAGCCAATAATTCAATGTAGTAAACCAGCCATTATGCCATTCTTGGGGCATGTAGCCATGTCTGCATGGGTAAATGGGCAGTTAAAATACACTGATAGATGCTACAATAGGGTATAATATTCTCCCTGGAAGCCTGGGTAAGGACTTGGTGTTCTGGTGTCAGGATATAGCTGTACCTAGAACTTCTTTTGTTTGGAAGAGCCAAAATGCTCAAGAGAAGCCATGAAACTTCCTTTCTATGTTCTAGTGTCTGCATTCACTTCCTGGTGGTAATGACATAATCTTTATATACAAATATTTGTATCCAGTACTTGGCCTTATAAACGAATCCTCTCATTGGGTTCTCATATATGCTATATGTGTGTGTGTGTGTGTGTGTGTGTGTAGTATTTTCATATCTGTCTATTGGAAGAGGTTATACTGATACCGTCTGTTTAACTTCAGCACCCCTGGTTTCATTCTAGGCTTCATGTTTTTCATATTATATCTCCCTTCTCTTTTAGTGAGAAAACTAGCTCCCATTAATCACAATGTATTTTCTTATTTGCTCAGTTCTAGAAAGCACATTACATAGATTCATAATTGCTAACTAATACTACTCGTATAAACAAACCTTCTTACTAGTACAGCCAGCAGTAGTACTCAGCATCCTCAGACAGGGTCCCTAAGAGGGTGAAGGCAGCTTTTTCCCCAGGTTGTGAGCTTGAGAACCAGGAGAGGGTCCATGAGAGAGTGTGTGTGTGTGTGTATGTATTTAAAGAGATGAGGTGTCACTTTGTTGCCCAGGCTGGCCTCAAACTCCTGGGCTCAAGCCATCCTCCCACCTCAGCCTCCCGAGTGGCTGAGACTACAGGTGCATGCTACTGTGCCTGGCTCCCATGTGTGTTTACTGTTTGTCTCATAAATCAGTGTCCTGGGGACTTGTTCAGGCTTCTGCGGGAACCAGTAGGGACAGTGACCACTGTTGACTGCTCCAGTTTGGAGCCACAGGCGAGAGTGACTGTTCTTCCTACTGACATGGTCAGTGAGGGCTCCTGAGTCACCATAGCCTGTGAATTGTACTCCGAAATGAAAACAGACACATTTTAGGAATGCAGAACCAGGGCAGAGGGATCACGCCAAAGACTAGTCTGTGAAATCCCCGTACCCCTGGGCAGTGAGTGAGAAGTGGGAAGAAGAGGAGGAGGGAGAGAGTCCAGGCCATGGTTGGTACAAAGTGCCAAGGACCCAGTGAGTGGGTCCCACAGCTGAGGCTGAGCTCTCTGCTGGCTCTTGCATTCCCTCCTGAATGCCTGGGATGAGCGGTGTGTGGGGTACAGATCTTTACCACTCCTTGCAACTGTGTCCTCAGCTCAGAAAGCAGCTCCATTTCCAGGAGACAAGCTGGGGAGGTTGTGACCTCTGAGTTTGCCTGATGAAGTAACTTTTTACACTGGCCAGTGAGTTCAGAGCCCCTTAAATTTGAAGCCCTTAGTTATAGACTATGCTTACCTCTTGGGGAACGCACAGTTCCTCCTGGTGGCTTCCTTGAGAGAATGTGAACGGTGATAGGAGACAGGGAGGGTGAGTGGTTGTCCATTCTTTTATTCAACTAAGAAATATTGTGGGTTTTTTGTTTTGGTTTGTTGTTTTGTTTTGAGACAGAGTTTTGCTCTGTCACCCTGGGTAGAGTGCAGTGGCGTCATCACAGGTCACTGCAACCTCAAACTCCTGGGCTCCAGGGATCCTCCTGCCTCCGCCTCCCAAGTAGCTGGGACTACAGGCACGCACCACTACACCCAGCTAATTTTTCTATTTTTGGTAGAGACAGGGTTTCGCTCCTGCTCAGGCTGGTCTCAAACTCCTGAGCTTAAGCAATCCTCCCGCCTCAGCCTCCAAGAGTGCTAGGATTGCAGGTGTGAGCCACTGTGCCCGGCCAAATAATATTGTTTTAATTCCTTTGATTTTTTCCTACAACTTGTGGCTTTCCTTTTACTTTCCTATTGGTATGTTCTGATGAACAAAAGCTTTTACTTTTTATGAAATCTGATTTATCAATTTTTCTTATATCCATAGCATCTTTGTGCCTTCTCTATGTTAAGACCATGAAGATATTCTCTTAAGTTTTTTTCTAGTACCTTTGTTGTTTTAGCTTTCACATTTGGGTCTATAATCAATCTTGAATTAATTTGGCATATGGTGTGAGGTGGGGAGTCAATTTTCCTCCCTCTACCATACAAATATGCAGTTGCTCCAGTATCACTTACTGAAAGGACTTTTTCCTTACTGAATTTCGTTGGCACCTTTGTTGAAAATCAAGTGACTGTATATGTATTGGTTTATGTCCAAACTCATTATTATATTTCATTGATCTATTTGTCTATCCTTATACCAGTCCCATATGCTCTAAATTACTGTAGCTTTATAGAAAGTTTTGAGATTACTAGGGCTAGTTTAGGTCCTTTGCATTTCCATATAACTTTAAAATCACTTAATTTCTGCCAACCCACTGGAATTTGGATTAGGCTTGGCTTGACTCTATATACCACTTTGGAGATATTTAATATCTTAAAAATATTGAGACAGTTTTACTTCTTCCTTTCCAATTTTTATGTCCTTTATTTTTTTTTTGAACCAAAATTAAATCTCCGATTTAGTTCAGGATTCACCTTGATGAGGAATAAGGGGTGAAGATGGTCTTATATAAAAATGTTTCACAGAATTTTCTTGGCATATTTTAATGGCTTTTCATGAAGGAAGTTTTCAGCAACATATATGGTACTTTTTATGTAGCAATAAGTCATTAAACTATGACATCTCAAGCTGGCACTTCCTGTGAGAAAATGGGTATATTTCTGTGTGAATGATAAGTATGTTTTAGACAGGCTAATGGCTGTTAGTCCTTGACATGTACAAACTCTGGAAATGAGTACTATTTTCTATGTCTCAAGAAAAACTTCACAAATTATGAAGCTCAGGGGAACAAAAGAATCTCAAAAGTATGCTTGTCATGTTGTTCCTTGATATAGAACCTATTCCAGTGTTTTTTCATGAGTTAAGTACATTTCAGTGGTATCTCTAAGTGCTCAGAAAGCATAATTCTCAAATAACTGAAAACATAAGCAGCAGACAAATAAAGCACATGCCAAATTTTATGTATCCTGTTAATAAAGGAGCAAACAGAATGGCAAATCTGATTCAATACGGATATGGGAAGTGGGATTTATATAGTCAGTGAGGAAATAAAATTGCTGAAGTGATTTTCAAAATTAGATACAAAGATGGTTAAAATCCTAAAACTGTTTTACTAATCAATTCTTAGACAAAACTACAAATTCTGATAAGGTCAGATGAGACTGTTTAAAATATCTAGTGTGACATTCCAGGGTAATACAAATATTTTTTGTTGTATTTCCTTTCCTTCTTTCCTTCTTTCTTTCTTTCCTTTCTCCTTCCCCTTCCCCTTTCCTTCTTGATGGGGTCTCGCTCTGTTGCCCAGGCTGGAGTGCAGTGGCTCGATCATAGCTCACTGCAGCCTTGAACTCCTGGGCTCGCAGTCTTCCTGCCTCAGCCTCCCAAGTAGCTGGGACTACAGGCATTTTTTGTTGTATTTCTAAATTTTGGATTATATTTTCATGAAAAACACTTATTTTAAAAAACTTTATTTTGAAATAATCATAGACTCACAGAAAGTTACAAAAATAGTACTTAGAGTCCAGTGTATCCTTCATCCATCTTCACAACTTCATATCTAGGAAATTGACGTGGATACGGTATTGTTAATTAGACTACAGACCGTATCCAGTTTTTGCTCATTTTCATTCGTGTGTGCATGTGTGTATGTGTGTGTGTAGTCCTGTGCAGTTTTATCCCCTGTCCAGATCCGTGTAACTACCACCACAATCAAGATACAACTGTTCTAACACCACAAAAGAATTACTTCATGTTTCCCCTTTACATTAATATATTTGCAGTTCCCTCCCATCCCCGTCCCCTGGCAACCACTAATGTAGTCTCCATTTCTATAGTTTTATCAAAACATTTTTATCATGAATGAAATACATGCTTATTGCTTGTAGTCTCAGAAATACAGAAAAATTAAAAAATGAAAGAAACACTTGGAACTAGTCACAGACCTGACCACTGTCACTTCTGATGAGGCCCCCTTTCAAGACTTAGTTATCATAAGATATTGTGAGGAACACGAAAGAAATGTTGTTCCAGAGGCCCAGAATTCACACACCTAGTCCTGGACTCTTTATGCACCCTTGTGGGTGGAGCTGTTCACTAAAATGGAACAATCAATGGGTGTGCCCTGAGAGCAGAACGTGCCATTCAAGCAAACATTCATGTCAGAGTTCACTCATTCAGTGAAAACTCATTGGCTTTTGTATTGGCGGTGTTCTTTTAGGGACCAGAAGAATGTATCAGAGAGCAGAATGGCAGCGGTTCCTGTCATGAAGGGGTTTACAGTCTAGCAGCATGGCCAACCTCTAGACCATCTCTGAAATGAGAGGTTATGATTGTTTGGATTTTCCTGGAGTACATCAGAGTGATTACAGTCATGGAGATGATGCTGTAATAGAACCTTTGGAACTTAGAGGATTTACATATTCATCCATTCACTCAACTTTATAAAGTTATTACTACTGTCAAACATAAGATGAATTGGAAACAAATTCTACTGTCTTGGAATTTAGAGTCTGAGAAAACAGACTGGAAAAAATTTAGAGTTAGAAAGTGTAAAAATGTAGATCAGAAAATATGTTATAGTAACACATGAGTGAGTGGGGATAAATTTTCCTGGAGAGGTCAAGGAAAGTTTTCCAGAGGGGTTAAAATCTGAATGAAATCTGGTATTTGAGAAAGACTAGCATGCAGTGAGGGGATGTTGGGGAGTTCAGTCAGTTGGAAGGTGCATTCTGGATGAGAAATCATCCTGCATAAAGCATTAGAGACAAGAAAGAAAAATGTTATGTGAATAACTAAAAGTAACTTGACTTGGCTGGACCACAGGGCAGGACTGAGGTGTCCTGAGGTGTACTGATGCCTCAATTGGAAGCTTGGACTTGATGTGTTAGGTGGTGTATGTGACTTTTGAAGGGAAAAGGATCAGGAGCATACTTGTACTTTAGGAAAACACTCTAAATAGGGCCTGAAAAATACGGATTGGAGGGCCCTGGATAGAACGAACAGAAAAGGAGAGGAAAGCCAAGAGCGGGGAGAGAAAGGTGGAAGGGTCCTCTCATGGAACTTACAGGAGAAGACATTTTCAAGAAGAACAATTCAACTACTGGTGACGGGGCAAGTAAGATGAAAAGTAAAATGCACCTGTGAAGTCATCAATTAGAATATCCTTCCTGATAGTAACCAGAACATTTCAGGAGCTAACTAAAGGGGAAGTCTTTTTGCAGAGGTCTGAAGAGTGAATGGGAGAACCCTGGGTAGAACAGCAAACTAGCATGGACTGCTAGATCACAGCTCCCAACTCATCCACGGACTGACCTCAGAAGAGAGGACAAGCATGGGTTTGTGGCAATGCTGTAAAAAGAAAGAAAGAAAAAAGAAGAGGACAAGGTGGGGAATCAGAGCAGTAGAGACTTGTCGACATGTGGAAAGCAGTATCATGAGGCGCAGGACTAGAGGACCAGGCTGCCTTTGTGAGGGCAACAGCTAGAAAAAGAGCTTTGGGTTGGGCTCTTTCTCCCTCCCTTGCTGCTCTGGCTGGATTGCTGCCTGTAGGTTCACCACTGAGAAATTGAAAAAACAAAACAAAAAAGCAGCTTAGGCCAAATTGAGTTTGAGTTTGTAGCATAACAATAGGGCAGCAGGGATCAATAGCATAGCAGGCAGTGATTAAGCTTTCTTCCTTCTATCGCAACCCCCTCTAGGCCCTAGGTTTACAGGAAAAAAAGATAAACAAGTTGTATAAATCAATCTCAGGAGGATATAAAGGGAGATTGCGGATGGGGGCCTACAGTCACCCAGAGGGAGCAAAACCACAGAAGAGGGTAGACTTCACTGCACCATGAAATCTCTCTTCCTGAGGTATCACCTACCCCCACTTAAATTCACAGGAGTAACACAGACTAAGGCTTGGGCTTTAGTGCCTCCTTCTTGTACCATTCTAATCTGAATAAACTGACATCCTGTTGATCTGCCACAAAAGTAAACAGACACCCATAGAAATGCACAGACTACAGAAAGAGAAGAAGCAACTGAACACTTTTACCATGAATCAGAATTAATGAAGTAGAATATCAAGATTTTAAAATAAGTATGATATTCTCAAAGATACAAGGAAGAATAATGGTAATAAACTATTAAGAGAAGAATTTGGTGAAACAAAACACTTAACAATGGTCCTTGGTACCCCGTATAGCTTCCTCCCCCACCTCTTCAAATCTTTGCTGAAACATCATCTTAATGTGGCCTCTACTGACCAGATTAAAACTGTGTCCCTATGCCATTGCTTATTCCCATTTTCTGCTTTATTTTTACCCATAGCAATTATCAACTTCTAAAATACTACATAGTTTATCTTATCTGTTTCTCCGCAGTAGAATATATTCTCCATGAGGGCATTTGTCTGTATTTGACGATATTCTCAGCGCCTAGAATATCACCTGACTCAAAGTGGGTATAGAATAAATACTTGGATCAATAAATGAAGATGGTGCAAGAGATATGGGAATTAAGGATAAGAGATTAACTTCCAGATTTATTACATAAAGAAGTAATAAAGAAGCAAAAAGTAAAAAAGGAAGGAAGGTAGAAATAGGGAGAGAGATGGAGGGAAGAAAGAAAGAAAAAAGTAGAAAATATGTTTCTATCAACCCAGAGCTAAAATAACAAAAGATACCTATGAAGTGAGGATTCTGTGGGTTTGGAAGTGGAACCAGAAATAATTGAGAGCTTCCTGAAGTGATTGCTTTACTTGGGGGAAGATGAAGATATTGATAAATTTAAATTGCAGATTAAAACCTGAATGAGATACCAGGAAACACCATTAGACTGGCTAAAATTTGAAAGACTTACTGTATCAACGACTAGGGCAACTAGAACTCTGGTCCCATTGTTGTAGGAATGTGAAAATGACCTAGCAGTCCCACTCTGAGGTTTTTACCTTAGAGTAATAAAAACATATGTTCACAAAAAAAATACATTGTTTTTCCTAGCAGTTTTACACATAATAGCCCGAAACTGGAAACAACCCATATGCTTATCAATGTGAATGAATAAAATGATAGTATATTCATACAATGGAATTATATTCAGGAAAAATCATATTGATACATGCATGACAAGATGCATGAATATCAAAAGCATTATGTTAAGAAGCCATACAAAACAGGTTGCATACTCCATGATTCTATTTACATGACATTCTAAAAAAACAAAACTAGCAACAGAAAACAGATCAGTGGTTGCTAGGGCTTAGGAAAGGTGATTTGCTGCAAAGGGACATGAGTGCACATTTTGGGTAAGAGAGTCTTGTGTATCTTGATTGTGGTGGTGATTATAGAACTAGGTACATTTGTTAAAATTCGCTGCACTGATCACATAAAAAGGTTCTATTTTATTGTATGTAAAATGTATTTCAATAAACCTGCTTAAAATTAAAAAGTAAAACTAACAGAAAAAAACACAGATGCATTGTGTATTTCCCAGTTAGCCAGGGACACTCTTGTTTATGCTGACTTTCCTGGTATAATTATTATTTATGTCCTCAACAAATATTTGCCAAATGAATAAATTGATGAGGATAATAAATATCTTTCTTTATTGGAAGTTAAGAGGCTCTTATTTTTTACATTAGAGTAAATTGGAAAATTATCTACATGTTCACCATTCAGGGAATGTGTAAATACATTGGGTGTATCCATTTGATACAGCTTTGAAAACTTTATGTTTGAAGAGTATTTGTTGAGAATGCAAAACAGTCTCAGTGTACTAATAAGCAAATAAGGCAGGATACCAAGATGCCTTTCTATTATGAGCCCAAATCTATATCAAGGCCACGCATGGTGGCTCATGTCCGTAATTCCAGCAATTTGGAAAGCCAAGGCGGAGGATCGCTTGAGGCAGGAGTTTGAGACCAGACTGGCAACATACTGAGACCCTGTCTCTACAAAAACTTTAAAAATCTGTACCAAAACATGTGTGCATAATCAAACCACACACACATACACACACACACAGATGCATATACAAATGGATGTACTAAGAAGTCTCACATAAACTAAGAATGTCTAGTGAGAGAAAAAGAAAGTTCCTCAATTCATTATTTGAATTCAGCATGACTCAAGTATCAGAACCTAGCAATAAAAAAAAAAAAAGACAACGCTGTGGGAAAGGGGAGGTTCTCGGCCCAGTCTTGGATCCTGGAATAGGAAATTGTGTGTGTATACATGTGAGTTAGGGAGGTGGGGATTGTGGGAATTCAAAGTGCAGACTAGACCATATATCTGTTTTTACTGAATATTCTACATCCCCACCAAGGACTTCATGGTCCTCCTTTTTTAGGCTGTGGCCTGAGGAACTCAGAATCTTTCACTCATCTCCCCATCTTAATACCTTCATAACAATTGCAAGCCACACACTCAACAGGCTGAATTGTTCCTTAAAAGTATTGTCCTATGTAAAAAATGTGAATGCCTTTCTTTCTTTTAAGCTGAAAGAGCCAGGAAAACTTCATCTTCTGGCCATATCTCATTGAAGACATGTTTTCCAAGTCACTGCCAAGCATATTCACTTGGTGCAGGAGATGCCTGAGGCTGGCAGGTAAGTCCTTGTGAGAATGGTCAGGAACCATTTCTTTGACTCACCCTACCAGAGGCCCCAGCATGTCCCTGTGGAGGTGCTCCCTGTGCACAGGCAATGCCTCAGTCTCCTACTCCATGATTAAACTAATCTTTTAGATCCTAATTAGTCAATCTCTGTATTATCTACTGCTGTGTAGCAAATGATCCCTAAACTTAGTGACTTAAAACAACATTTATTATCTCATAGTTTCTGAGTTAGGAATCAAGGGGTTGTGTAGCTGGGTGCCTCTGGCTCAAGATAGCTCAGTTAGTTGCAGGCAAGCTGTCAGCAAGAGCTACATACATCTGAAGGCTTGGCTGGGGTGGTAGGATCTACTTAGAAGCTCACTCACATGGCTGTTGGCAAGTCTTGGCTCCTCACCATAAGTGCTTCTCCCACAGAGTTACCCCAGGACTCAGTATGTACCCCTCCCTCCCACCGCCACCACCCAGGGCAAGCAGTCCAAGAGAAAGCAGCCAAGACAGGCCAGTCTTTATATCTTAATCTCAGGAGTGACATCCTGTTAACTTCTGTGTTAAGTGTTCTTTATTAGAATCCAGTTGTTATACAGATGGGTTGGCTTCTGTATATTGGTCCCTTTGTTGTTTACTTCTTCACAGCAGGCTGGGACCATTAACTTAAGCCTGCCAGTATCAAAATCAAATTTTTACATACCCAAATGCTTTAACTACAGACCAAGTGAGCGTAATTTTAGCCATTTAGAGCCTGCTTGCTTTGTGTACCCTATGAAATGGCACTCAATTCTGCTAGCCATAGATAAGAAAAGCCCTGGGGCTGTAAAAGACCTCAACCTGCTGCTGCCCTTCTTAGTTAGCTGTCTGACCCAGAGGTTCCTGGCTGTGCTGTGGGGTGACATCTAGACATGGAAGCCCTTCTCCCCAGGGAGTTCCCCTTCCTCCTCCCTTTCTGGGTTGTGGCTCTGTGCTGCTGTCTCTGGAAGGTCTCTTGCTGGGAGAGACTTCCCCTCTCACCAACCTGTTCAAGTGCGGCCCAAATAAAGCTGCTTGTGTGCTGCTGCCATCTCTTAGTCATGCCTTTCCCCTAATCAGCCCCTAAGTCCTTGCAGTCACTCAGTGCAGCCCACACTCGAGGGAGGGGCTCACAGAGGGCATGAATAGGTGGCGGTGGAGTTGTTTGGCAGCCATCTTCGTGGTTGCCTGCCAGAGTCCACCCTCTGGCTCCCAGACATTCACATCCCTCTCAGATGCCAGGCGTATTTTCTAGGACTTAATGTTCATCTTTGCACACAAGGATAGGGAGGTGCTGAGGAGCAGGGGGTGAAGCTGAGATAGAGTGTTTTTGTCTCACTTCCCATCTGCATCTGTCACTGTGGAAATGGTCGCTGTACCACAGAGCGCAGTAATACTCGGCCTCATCCTCAGGCTGGGCCCCCGTGATGGTGAGGGCAGCCTTGTCTCCAAGGAGGGAGCCTGAGAATCGGGCAGGGACCCCAGGAATCCGGTTGTTGGTATTACCTATTAGACCCCGGGGTGCCTGGTAGGGCTTCTGTTGGACCCAGTTAGCATAGTTGCTGGTGGTGACAGCCCCAGTGCTGGAGCCACAGGTGAGTGTGACTGTCCCTCCAGGAGTTGTGGACAGTGATGTTTCCTGAGTCACCACAGCCTGGGAAGTGGCTCCTGGAAACAGATGAGAGACCAAATGTTCAGGAGAAAAGACAGGAGTGTGAAGGTTCAGTGTTGCCTCCCCCTCCCCAGCCCAGAAGTGCCCCCTGACCTGTGCAGTGAGCCAGAAGTGTGAGCAGGAGAGGAGCCCAGGCCATGGTGTAGACAGCCCAGTGCTGTGCTGTTCTAGACTGCTCCCCACAGGGTCAGCCCCCATAGCTCTCACTATAACTCCTAACACCCTGGAGGGGGCGAGGCCTTCATGCAAATGATCCCCCCTCCCAGGGGGACTCAGTAACTTGGCCAGGTCACAGTTACTGAGTTTGTACACATCGGTGACCACGTGTTAATGGGACCCAGTGTCTGGAGGACCATTTCCCAGCTGATCTTCCTCCTTTCCCAGGCTCTGATCCAGATCACCCTCCAGTGTCCATAGTAAGACTATCACTGATGTAAGGATGCACTCCTGTGGTTCTTCACTTCCCCTGCTCCCCTCGTCAAGTACAGAGGTTTCAGTTCTATCACTGGGTCACGTTTGTGCCTGAAAGACCTCAGATGGGAAGTCATAAAAAGGAATTTGGGAAAGTGGAGGCTTGAGTGACTCACAGCCTCCCTTTCTTCCTTACTCCAGTTCACACACAACAGCCGTCTCTGCTGAGTAGAAGAGCTGGGATCTTGGGCTCTCCTGTTGTCTTACCTTATGTTCCCCAGAAAAAAACCTAAAAATGAGCATACCCAGCTACAACGTCAGTTGACTGTCCCAAAGTCAGATAGTTGGTCTCCACCAGTGCTGAACATCATTCTAGAATTGACTGTTGTGTGGTGTATGGTTCCCTATTGCTCTGGAACTCCAGGGGGCTACACTGTGATTTTCCTATTAATGCTTGCCAAATACTCCACGTCATTTTTTTTTTTAATGTTCTCATGACAGTCACCTCTACTAGCGTAGCATGAGACGAATGATACGACTCCACTGACAGGGGTGCTTGCATCATACAGAACACGCAAGGTGTGTGCTCTGGAACCCTTCAAACCTGGCATCTCTTTGTCACCTGGAGAATGGGTCACAGTGGTTTTCCCAAGTAGAGAACATGTGCTTCCCGAACCAAAGTTGGCCTATCAAAGTGTTGTGATTCCTTCTGGGGAATGAACGTTGTGAGATGTAATAATTTTTCACTTTGGCAGAGATGTCCAGGCAAGCTATGGACTAGGAAATCCCTAGGGGGCTAATGAACTCACTGATATCCTGGGCCCCTGATACTTCATTTGGCTTGTCTCCCATCTTCTGGAGCCCTTGTGTCTTACCAATGACTTTGATGTACTTCTCACCTCTTGCTCATCTTGTTCAAATAACTTGATTTCAGCAGTATAGGGTATCAAGGTGATATTCTGTGGTATGTGCAGTTGTTCCAGTTCCCTTAGGGATATTTTGATACAGTGGAAGAACCAACAGAATTCTTGGCCAACAGTTCAAGTATACTGTTATACATTCCATGTGTGTGCAAATTGGTTCTGCTCCTACATACTGCCTATTAATAAGTATAGAAGAACATGCATTCACCAACCTTAATGGCTAAATACCATGCCACTGAGGCTGTGTTAGTCTAGCACATCAAGGACAGCAGCTTCGATCAGGGTACCATTTGTTTGTATTTATGATAGTTCACATTCATCTGGCAGGATCCATCCGGGTGTTGTTTTACAGCCAGATTGATGAATTAAATGAAGACATGTTGGGGATTAATTCCACTGTATTATTAAAGGTTGTACTTGTCTTTGATATATATATATACACACATACATATATATAGATATATATCTCAAATAAAAGTGGGGGGATTCCTATAAAACAAATTATATATATATATATAAAAATTTCCAACTGGAAGGGAATGGGGCAGGGGATGGATTCAGAGGCTTCCCATTGGTCTTCTTTCCTGCCATAACCCTTATCTCATGGCCTAGTTCACAAGGCCAATAAACTAGTGAGGAGATGCTGCTAACTGATAATTATGGGGAAATATCCACGGTGCTCTATGGACCCAAAAGACCTGTTGTGAAGTGTACCTCACCTGTGGCAGGCATCCATCTATTCTGGTTAAACATTTTAAATATGTAGTATGTTTTTATAATTCACACTACTCAGGCCCCATTCCATTTCTTGTATGTATTTGGTCTGAAGTGAGGCACAAACTTTAGAGTTTTTACAAGATTTCCAGGATGGGAGAACAGTGGACTAGGAAATCTTTTATGTTGTGTATTTTACAACTTCTGAAATTGTAAAAAATAGATTTGTTCCTGGAAATGCCCTCAGATAGGATCAGAGGAACCATCTGTTGACGTGTACACCCTTAGGTCTCAATTTATAATCACGGTATTCATTTAAACCTACTGATGATCTGTGCACGGTCAAGGGGCCTCTGGTGCTTCTTGAAAGGTGTAGCCTAGAAAGGGCTTTACAAGAGGGAGGCATTTATTTTGTCTTTTTTGGAGGCTGGGTATTTTGTTGGCATTTAGGGAGAAGGGATTAAAAGGTAAAATTTGGGCAATTTCCTATAGACATTCTAAAGGGGTTCAGATGATAATTTCTTGAACTACTCTTGGGTTTGCAGGTGGTTGTGTGCAAAACTTTAGTTAAAGAGAGAAAGCCTTGGCAGTGACATATTGGGCGAGAGAGGGACAGGAAAGGCCAGGAGGGCTTCTGCCTACACAGGACGCTGCTGGAATACATCATCTCGAACAGGTGCCATGCTCCTGACTTTCTGCCTCAGGGGTGTCAAGATGCCTTCGTGGCTCTTTTCAACCCTTCCTTACTGTGGAATGTTCAGTCCCTCCTTGTCCCTCACTCCCCAAACCCAGGTACTACCACCTGAGATAAATTCTCCTGTGACTTCAGGCATGGCCAGTAGCTTTTAAAATCTTTTACTCTATTTTCAATCTCTCTCTTGTCTCCTCCCCTCCCCCTTCTCTCTTCTCTTTCTTCTCTCTTTATCTCTCTCTCTGTCTCTCTGTTCCCCCTCCTTAAAGTATATGTTTAGCATGGGCTTTGTGGTCTATTGCTAGAATTCTAAGCTCAAGGTTTTTTGTTTGTTTGTTTGCTTGCTTGTTTTTTGATACAGGGTCTTGCTCTGTTGCCCAGGCTGGTCTCAAACTCTTGGCCTCAAGCAATCCTTCCACCTCAGCCTCCCAAAGTGCTGGGATTACAGGTGTGTTTCACCATGTCTGGCCTATTGCTAGAACTCTAAAATCCTTAGTTCATAAGTTAAACAAGTTATCTTCTAAGTTGGTCATTCAAATGAACTTTGATAAGACAGAAGTGGGGGACCTACTCCTAATATTTTAATCTGCAGTGGAGAATATTCTTGCTCTGTGCAGTGACACTGCACAAGACTAGTAGGGTACACCAAGTTTGGTTTTTATATGGTCATTATTGCTACAGACTGAGTGCACTCTATAGAAGACTAACCTAGTCACCTACTTCCCAGGGAGTTCATGGCAGGAAAAACTATACATCTGGATATGTATAGAATTAAGAAAACATCCAACACTTTTGATGGCTCAGGACACTAGATGCTCTTTCTAGGAGCCATGTGATAGCCTTGGTAGCAGGGGAGAGAAAACAGTTTTTGTTCCATACCCCCATTCATTTGCGTCATTATGCTTTACCCAGATGGTGCTCCAATGGTATGAGTATTAGATACACCGCAGATGTAGTCAGCCTCATCCTCAGACTGGATGTTGGAGATGGTTAAGTAGCAGTTGGCCCCAGAGCTGGAGCCTGAGAAGCGATCAGGGATCCTGTCCCCCTTGCCATGGCTTTTATCATTGTTAACATTCATCACGTACCGAGGAGCCTTCCCTGGCTGCTGCTGATGCCATGCAATGGTGTAGGTGCTGTGCCCACTGCTCAGGGTGCAGGTGAGCTTGACCGAGGCTCCCAGGGAGGCAGATGCAGAGGGCGGCTGAGTCAGCGCAGGCTGGGAGAGGGACCCTGGAAACACAGACACCCATTATGTCCTGGAGGAAGGACAAGAGGGAAGGACAGTTCTGGCATGGGTTTGGGAGGTGGCGTCAGTGAGCTGGGGGTGAGGATGCTGAGGACCGTCCTGACCCGTGCAGTGAAGCAGGAGGGTGAGGAGGAGGAGGGGGGTCCAGGCCATGGTGCAGACACCCCAGAGCTCTGCTGAGGTGGACACGCTGCAGGTCTCTCTTATGCCCCCTCCAGCCCCAGAGGAGAGAGGGGGGCCCTGCATGCAAATGTGCTGCTCTTGCCCTGCCCGACCAAACCCTCCCTGGGCCTGTGTGCAGCCCCAGTGGCTGGGTGTCATTTCTGGGAGGGGGGCCTGGGCTGGGCCTGGACTGAGGCTCCCCGGGGACCCAAACAGGACCCAGCTGCTGCCCCAGTGAGCCCTGAGCAGAGCCCAGGGTCAGGTGTCTGGTTGCCCAGCTGAGCCCCACAGAGCCCTCAGTGACAGCCCCACAGCGTCCCCTGCTGCCCAGGCCCAGGCCCAGCGTGTCTGTGAGCAGATGCCAGGGGGTCCTGACAGAGGCTCCTGCCCCCACCAGGGCCTTGACCCCTGCCCGCTCCCTGCCCAAGGCAGAGCCAGGCCCCTGCTCAGGGCAGCTCCTATCCCTTCTCAGTCTTTAGTTTTCTTTCTGGACCTCCTCAGTGGGAACAGGACACACAATTCACCCCACTTTTTAAGGAGTCCTCAGGGGAAGGGGCATCTCATATACAAACTGGACATGAAATAAAATGTACATTAGCTGAGAACAGGGACAGTTCAGCCATGAACCCACTTCCCCATCAGCTCATGACGCCGTGTCTCTCTCCCTGCTTGATTCCTTAGAGGGTCAGCACATAGGGAGCAGAGTGGTGAATGTTGGGGAGGATAAATTAACCTGCTTGCGTGGTTCACTGGATTTTCTGGTAAATGAGAAACCCAGGAAAAGGAGAAGGAATGGGAGGGGTTGAAAAAGAGAAGCTGTGGACTCGGGGCATCTTCTGAAGTGTGGGGCTGGACAGGGTTGAGAAAGAAGAGGGATACGAGCGACAGCTTCCAAGCAAAGAGCTAAAAATACGTCCCTGGCTTTTCTGAGATAAAAGACCTTGGCAGTTAACTGAGGAGGTCACAGGGGAGACGTGGGTGATAGGACAGGGAGAGGCCCCAGGATGGGGAAGGGAAGTCGTGCACCAGCGTCGGGAAGGGGACAGGGCGAGCATGGTCCACGCTGTGGAGGGGCTGGGGGAGGAGCCCGTGGGGAGACTGGGCAGGAGCCGGGGGGCGGGGGGGTCGGGTCAAGGGAGGTGTGGGGGGTGTTTGCCTTCAGTCCTGTTTCGTTTCTTAAGGAAGTGGATCCTCTCCCAGCTTCTCAGCCGGCCTCTCTGGTCCTCTCCCTGCATGGACTGGGGGATTCCTCTTTCATCAAAAGTCTTCAGTTCTCTCTGTGAGAGATTTCTTTTTGGTTTCTGTCTGCAAATGGCTTCCTTTCATATTTTATACCATTCTTATAATTATGGTGATAATAGAACGTTTGTGTTGATTTCTGGGGGAAGGGACCTTCTAGAAATACCGAGTCTTAGGCCTTGCTCCAGACCCACTGATTCTGAATCCACATTTTGCAAGACCTCCGAGTGATTTGTGTGTGCATTAAAGTCTGAGAAGCACTGTCATGACCCGGGCATGAAGGCACTTGCAGGATCTTGGTGATGGATTGTTTCACAGGCCTCAGTCCATTCTGCTTTCTACCAAAAAACTAACATCCTCTTTCCCCATTTTGTGCATTTTGTGCATGATATGCCAGGCATATTGTACTCAAGGCTCCCCGTTAAACATGGCAGGCATCTCCCTTGGAGCTCACAAAATGCACAAAAATGACCAGAAGTGTTTTATTAATAACAAGATGATCTTCACATGTTCCCACCTTCATAACTTGATACCAGTGAACAATTAGAATTAGCTAAAAGCTGTGTTCTGTACAGCTGTATTTGTATTAGTACTTTCAATATTAAGCAGTCATTGTTTATTTATATAGGTTTTAAGACAGGGTAATTCCTTTATGAACCTTAAATAGCACTACAATAGCACTGTATAAAAGGTAGAAATATGAACACAAATATGATAATAATTGTGGAAAATTGAGGACCAAGATGAAAGAAATACATCCAAATTCAGAAATGTGGTTATATTGATTGTTTGGTACATTAGTTTCGTAGGGCTGCCATAACAATGTACCACAAACTGGGTGGCTTAAAACAATAGAAATTTACTATTTTATAGTTCTGGAGGCTAGTAGTCCAAAGTCCATAGGGCAGGGCCATGTTCCCTCTGAAACCTCTAGGGGATCCTTTCTTGCTTTTCCTGGCTACCGATGGTTTGCCAGCAATCTTTGTTGTCCCTTGGCTTGTCTCTGCATAAGCTCAGTCTCTGCCTCCATCTTCAGGTGGCATTCTCCCTGTCTCCCTGTGTTACAAGGACAACAGAGGCCGTCCTACTCCGGTGTGGCCTCATCTTAGCTAATTACATCTGCAATGACTCTCTTTTCAAAAAAGGTCACATTCTGAGGTAGTGGGAGTTAGGACTTCAACGTATCTTCTTTGAGGGACACATTTTAACATATGACACTAGAGAAGAAGATTCCTTTCCAAAAATTTTTATAATTTTTAATTTTTAAAAATACTGTTCAACACTTTCATTGCATTAAAATAAAACCTCATAAAATAAACTTAGTAATATAAAAAGTGAGGGTTTCTTCCCTTTGCTTTTAGATGACAAAGAAGATCATTAGAGATGATTTTTTCTGAATGAATGTGTTCAATCTCAGTCCTTAAATTGGATCCAACTGTTCCTGTTCTTTTTGGAACATAAAATAATTGAATTCTACTTTTTTGTGGACCAATTCTTCTCAAATAATTTACAGATATGCTCTGTTTTAAGCCTCAGACAGGACTAGGAGTCAATTCAGACATTGCCTTTCATCTTTCTTTGTGTGGATAGGCTTTGGATTAGGCTGCCCTGAGAGCTCAGTTGTCTGGTCATGTGATCCCAATATCACATGATCACATTTGTACCCCGGCTTGGTCAAGAATAGGTTTCTATCTTTGTTTCCCGCCTGGGTTTCTCACTGTGTTAAGCACCACCATATACCAGCCAGCAGTAGGACTGAGCCTCGTCCTCTGGCTGTTCCCCCAAGAGGGTCAGGGCAGCTTTGCCCCCAAGGAGAGAGTCTGAGAAGTGAGCAGGAGTCCATGAGTATTTGTTGCTTGTATCATAAATCAATGTCTTGGGGGCTTGGCCAAGCTAATGCTGGATCCAATATGGACAGTGACCCAGTGCTGGAGCAGCAGGTGAGAGTGATTGTCCTTCCTGGGGACGCTGTCAGCGAGGGTCCCTGAGTCACTACACTATGAGAAATGGACTCTGAAACCAAAAGCAGACATATGTTAGGATGAAGAAAAAAGGCAGAGGGACCCCTCCAGTGGCTGGTCTCTGAAATCTTCATAAACCTGGGCAGAAAGCGAGGAGGGAGAGGCAGAGGAGAAGAGTCCAGGCCACAGGTGGATTTCTGAAGATCCCCAGGGCCCGCGGCTGCTGCTGGACTCTGGGATGTTTTTCTCACGTCCTCCTCGGCACTCTGAGTAAGGGGTATGTGATAGTTTGGTGTATTATACACACACGTGCCCTTTGCCACCACCATCATTCAATTCGGGGTCCTCAGTCCAGGGAGCCCAGCACTGTCAGGGAGTTGGGCTGGTGTGAGCTCTGAGTCTGCCCCTTGGGAGGAAGCACCTGCTGTCACCTCTAACGCAGGCCAGTGAGCAGGGGCCCAGGGACCATTAAATTTGAACCACTTGAGTTTGTTTCAGGCCTTGCTCAGCTCTGAGAAGATCCACAGCTCTCCCTGCTGGGCTGTGATAACTATGGTTTGTATTTTCTTCTCTAGTTGTGTTAAATATCTTCTCTAATGCCTGAATTTCAATTTCAGTGTTACCTGTTTTTGAGTCCCTCCAGAGAGAGTTTTTAAATTTCATTTACTGTATTTTTCAGTTCTATAATTTCCATTTGGTTTGTTTTATGATTTTTTTTATTAGATTTGCTGCTTTTCCATTTGTTTAAAGAATGTCTGTAATTGCTTATCAAAGGGATTGTATGAGTGCTACTTTAAAAATCTCTGTTATAATTTCAGTACCTAAATTATGTCAGTGTTGGTGTCTGTGAATTATCTTTTCTCATTAAGGTTGTGCTTTTCCTGGTTCTTGATATGACAAGTGATTTTTTTTTTTTTTGAGAAAGAGAGTATCTCGCTCTATCTTCCCGGGTAGAGTACAGTGGTGTCATGTCGCCCCGGGTAGAGTGGAGTGATGTCATCATAGCTCACTACAATCTTAAACTCCTGGGCCTAAGTTATCCTCCCACCTTGGCCTCCCAGAGTGCTAGGATTACACCACTGCGCCGGCCTGTTAACTGTATCTTACCAAAAAAAAAAAAAAAAAAACAAAAAACTATACATAAATTTATCTTCCAAATATGGAAGAAACTGTGTCCCATGTTGTAGTGTCCTGCAAATGTCACATTGATGCTTATAAGAAAATCCATCTGTGATCAAGCATACCATGCTCATACCACTGTTCACACAGTAAATCCACAAGGAAAAATAAGAAACTGAAATACTCTGCAGTAGGAAAAGTTTTGGAGCTAACAAAATTTCATCAGAAAAGGCACATTTCATAATATTCATTATTACAACCCAGATGGACCTATAGAAGATCCTTCTTAGAATAGCGTCCTACTAACAGCACTACTGCATCTGTTTAAGGCAGTATTCCAATGCTCATTTCAGACACAGCACCACATTGTAAGGAAAAATAAAAGGGAAAACCTCATGAGCTCACTGAAAGGAGGATGTACTCTTTGGAAAGCTTCCAGCAAATAGACTGCTAAGCTTCCAGAAATGTGAAAATTCTCTTTCAAGATGTCCTGTCAGCTGGCAGTTCCACCAAAAGGCTAACTAAACATTTAAAAACACATATAAACTGTTTCAAAACCAACCCTAAGTAAGACTGTTCAGAGGAAAGATTCCATGAGACGTGCATGTGAAAAGCCTAGGAAAGCCTCGGCAGCTCCCTTGACGCCATCTGTGGTGCGAATGCTGTCAGGAGACCTGCCAATGGAATTGGGGACAGGCTCTTCAGGAAACTCAGGATCAAAATGCTGCAGGTCACTGAGTCCACTCACATTTGGTTTAAAAGGGGGAGTGATCTTATTAATGAGATCATCTCACTTAGTGAGAAGAAGACTTGATTCTTAATCTCCATAAAGTCATCCTTGGCACCAAAGAGCCAAAGCCTCTTTGTCTTGTGCAGGAGGCCCTCCAGGAGGCGTCTTTTGGGATTTGTAACATTTGGCTTCAACTGGAGGGGCTTATTCAGAATGTTGGCGTACATCTCAGCTGTGTTCAGCTATAAAAGGGAGGCAGGCCATACAGCATCTCATACAAGAGGGCCCCCAGACACCACCAGCCCAGCCTCCTGTCATAAGGCTGCTTATGAAGCACCTCAGGTGTAAGACACTCGGGTGTGCCACAGAAGGTGGATGTTGTGCCACTGTGTTCAGCGTTCTCCTTGCAGACTCCAGAGTCAGTAGGGACAATGTGTCCCTGTGAATCTAGCAAAATATTCTCTGTGTTTAAGCTTCTATAAGCTTAATGTTCAGAGAGTGCAGGTAGCCCAAGACTATGTGGCCATTTCAGCAGCATAGAAATGAACCCATGGCTCCATGAAGCAGTGCTCCCTCTGGAGATGGTGGAATAATTCTCCACCATTAATGTGGTCTAGGACAGAGTACAGTTTGTTGGCAGTCTGGAAAGAGAAGGTCCACCAGGAAAGGGTGTTTCCCATTCTTTGTCGTCTTCTTCCTTTTTTTTTTTTAAACAAGCTTACTTGTCTCAAATCTCATTCTTCAATAGAACATTCTGCTCCAACATAATAAGCTTCCCCTCCTTCTTTTTTGGGATTGCTTTCTTCGATAAAACTTTGCATAGAATGCTGCTTCTGCCTGGGTCTTGCTAGAACAACCTTTCTAAAACTGCCCTTCCCACTCACTTTCAAGAAAGGAAAGTCTTGGTTTAGCCTGAGGCTTGGATAGTGGACTCAGCTTGTTTTGCTAAGAAGGACTTGGTGGAGGACCTAAGCTTAGGTCCCTGAGATTGAGAGCTTTTCAAAATGGGCTGAACTTTGTTTGCATGCATAGGAGTTGTTGACAATTTCTTGAATAAAGTTGTTCGGGCCCATGCTCCTCTGTTTCATGAAGGCTTCGGCAAGCAGCTCAGCTGGCCGTCGTTCTTTACCTGTCAGGGTGACCCCAAACCTCATCTATACTGTTTTTTTCCATCAAATGTTGTATTGCCTCAGCATAATACGTTTCTAATATCGTTTTATGTAGAGACAGCAGAAAAATAAATCACACTGTAATTTCGCACTGTTTCTCCAATTCACAGCATGTTTTGAGAAAGTTCATTTAGTGGTGTAACTTCCAGCTCTGTACCTTCCTGTCCTAGTAACACGGGGAGTCATCTCAGTGGGTGGTAGGAGTGTCTCTAGAAGCCAATCCTGCGTGGAAGGTTTCTAATAACATAAATATTTATGTGATCTATTAACTATTACTTAGAAGAAGTTACGTTTGTGGAAATTACTCCCATCTTCAGGCTGTAGTTTGAAATCAAGTCATAGTTTTCAGCACTGGGTTTAGATTTTAAATTTGTTTCTGTGTGTTCTTGGATTTTTGAATTGGGAGCAACTGAGTCATGGAATATCATCCTGACTACATTTTAAGCAGAAATGTGCAAAGTAATTTTATAACAATAAGAGTAGAATTTCTTCTCAAATGTTAATGTTCATACAAATCTCCCAGAGAGCTTGTTAAAACAGATTTTTGGGCACTAAAACAATTTCTGATTTAGTAGGTCTAGGATGAGGAATTGCATTTCTAACAAACTCCCAGGCAATGCTATCATTTCAGTACTAAATCAAATATTATTTGTTCTCTATAGTCAAATTAATGAGGATATGTCTGTTAATGTTCCTTGAATAAGAAGAGTCTTTCTGGTAGTGGTGGGTCTCTGAGTCTCACTGTTGGTTCATATATTTTGGAACAGAGCCCCTTCCCTCATTACTCCAGGCAGAGAGGGAAGAGGAAGCCTAGTTTTGGAGGAGTCACACTGGACAGGTGGACACGCCCTGGGAGAGCCAGGGTGAGGCACATGGCAGCGCGCCCCTGGGTAGGAGAATGGGGCAGGGACACTCTGACACTGTGGTGTTTACCTTTGCGCCGCCTCCCTTTACTTCTGCCGTTGAGGGGTAAGGCACTCTAAGCAGCAGGTGTTTTTGTTGCACTTCCCCACGGGTTTAAATCACTGTGGAAATGCCACCACCCATATACAAAGCACAGTAATACTCGCCGTCGTCCTCAGTCTGGGCCCCCGTGATGGTGAGGGCGGCTTTGCTCCCAGCAATGGAGCCTGAGAAGCGCTCAGGGACCCCAGAGGGGCGGGTGTTCGTGTTGTAGATAAGCATGTGTGGAGCCTGGCCTGGCGCCTGCTGGTACCAGCTGGGGTAGTGTCCCGTAGAGACTGACCCAGAGCTAAGGCCACAGGTGAGTGTGATTGTCCCTCCTGGAGACACTGACTGTGATGGCTCCTGTGTCACCACAGTCTGAGAATCAGCCCCTAAAAACCACAAGAGAGACACAGTTATTATCATAGAGGTGAAGGTCACCCTGAGACCCTGCTTTATGTGGGCCTCCCAGGGGTGCAGAGTCCCTTTCTCTGACCTGAGTTGTAAGCAAGGAGCCCGAGAAGAAGTGTCATCCAGGCCATGGTGAGGATGCGCACAAGGGCTTGGTGTCCTTAGACTCCTCAGCTGGGGTCTGGTGTCCTTAGGACCTTTTCATGCTTCCCCAGACCCATTAGGAGGAGGAGATTCTTCATGCAAATCAGTTCCCCTCTCTTCCTGCCCCAGTGCTCCCTGATGTCCCCTGGGAGAGAACTTGAGCAAGGCAGATGCTGGACACTCACGTAGACCAATAACTACAAGGGACTGAGACACTGAGGGGTGGGGGTCGATGTCCCACCAAATTCAGCACCCTATGATCCACTAGTGACCCCAGCCTCAGGGTATCTGACTATGGCTCAGTACCTCTTCATATCTGCTCCCCCCAAATTCCATGTTCATCATCACGCAGAGATTGCAGGAATAACCCTAGCTTCAGCTCCTTGGTGTTCAAAATGAATCTTTCTTGGTATAACATGGATTCTATTTGCTAACATGTTGATTTTTTGCAACTATCAGCTACATTCATAAATAAGATTGGTAATTTTCAATCAAATCTGATTCTGTTTCAATCAAATCTGAAGTTGGGCTTTGCTGATTTGCAAGAATGAGAAAATGAGTTTGAGCTACATTCTCTCTCTCTCTCTCTCTCTCTCAACTGTCTCCAGTAGCACAGTAGCAGCAGGTGGGATGGGGGGGTGGACTTTAAGAAGCCATCAGTTATATCGAGTAGCTTCAGTAGAATTGTGATTCTGAAGAGAAATGTAACAGGATCACCATTAAATTATGAAATTCCTCCCAGTATGAGATACAAAATAGGAAAACATGCTCTTCGTGATCAGCAATAAAAATAACTGTGTGTGTGCGTTAGTTGGTGTGAACATTATGGATCACAGTAGAACACCCTTTGGGTCCTATTGAGCAGAAGGAATGGGAAGGCAGAAAGGGGGATGTGGGAGATAAGAATGAATAGCATTTTTTAAAAACTAAGACCCAACGTGGATGGATGACGGAGTCATCGCAATATGGCCCAGGACCAGGACCCTGGAAGGAGGGCCGGGAGGGAAGACTGATCACTTGTGCCTAGACGACAGGAGCAAAAGGCGATGCAAATGTATTTTTCTCCCAATATCCTTTCTCTAGTCTCCCTGAAGGAAACTCCTTGTCCAATGAGTGAAGAGGGTGAACAGAGGAATCCAGGGTATGGTAGGGAAGCCCCAAAGCTCTGCTTGCTGAGGACTCACTGTGGCAACCCCTTCACAACCCCTTCTCTCTACAAGTCTGTTATCCTGTGTGCAGGTACCTTTGGGGTCAGGTTTCTTCGTGCAAATTTGTCCCTGCTGTGTGACCGACCATCTCTCCCTGCCTGGACATCAGGCCTGGTCAACGACTCCCTGAAAGTGGAGGATGAAACAGGAAGCAAGGGTGTGAGTCAGAGCCTAGTGCTCGTGTGGGTCCTGGGGGCCCAGGTGCAGGAAAATCACACTTCAGTGAGGACACTGCTTGCCCAAGTATGTGAGAGCTAGTAGAGTATTTTCCTATGTGGCCTGGCCCAGAGCACTGTCCGCTAAAGTCCAGTCCTACAGCATCCCCTGCTGGGTTCATGGCCCACCTCCTCTAGCCCCTCTGACACTGCCCAGCATTCCTGGAAAAGTGTCCTCACTATCGCATATGGCTCTGTCTGATGTCACTACCCAGGGCAGTTGAATGAGTGTTTGGGACTGAGACACTAATTTTTGCAGGTCACCAGTGATGTCCAGACAGGTAGATACAGGGTGTATTTCACAGTGATTATGTTACCAGATATTTCAGGATTACATGACATTTGAGTTTGCTTTTGCCAGGTGCCTGGGGTCATCCTCAGGTCTATGACCATCTTGAACCAAGTTCAAGGCTTAAAGTTCCCAGGTGTTTTTCATATGGGTAGTAATTCTACATGGGTGACTTTTACAGGTTGAGTTATTTTGTAGTTGTTATTGTTGCAAGTGTCTCCTATTAGGTTTCCCCAGCACCCCCATACAGGCATAGCTTTTGACATCTGCCTTTGCCAAAATAATATACTGTTGGGAAAACTGTCTTCTTCTCTTTTTTCTCTGGGTTCTCATATGCCCTTGAATGCTAGTCCAGAAATTCCTCATTATTTTTTGACTCTGATATATTTAAAATGTTTTAAGTTTAGTTTCAGTTTTGTAATGTTTTAAGTATGAGGATTTATGTAAAAAGAACATTACTATAAACTGATCTCCTTCCTTTTTAGTGGATCTCCTCTGCTGCCACAGTAAAAAAACCCTCAAGGCCTCGTACCTTACCTGCATTGGGTCCCAAACAAGTTTATTTGCTAAGAGATTCTTGGGGAAAGGGTTTATAATGTTTACATCTATGAAAAATATATTTATCCAACATCATATCAACCAAATAAACAGAGGGAAAACCATTAGAACTCATAGGCCTAAATTTTGGGAAGAGAACCCAGGATGGGTCTGGGAGCCATGTCCTTAATGAGGAGTGGTCACTCTGTACCTGGAAATTCAGGAGCTCCTCAAGAGTGCAATCTCACGACAGAGAGAAGCTCAACTTCCCTAAAGTTGCAGAGTTCAGGGAATGACCCGTAAAGACTGGGCCAAGGGCGGGGACATGTAGGGGCCAGGAAGGGGGCCACACATACGGGACCTCTGCTGTCTTTGTTATCCCACGCAGCAACCTTGAGGGCTATTTGTGCTTCCGGGGACAAAGCGATTCTGTTTGCATTGGAGGACTAGTAAGAAAGGGAGATATTTTCATTGTCTCCCTAAAGATAGACCAAGAGACATGGGTATGAGAAGAGTCCAGGTCGTGGTGGGCACAGCCCCTCCTGAGGCCCCACAGTGGGGCTGGGCTGCCTGGGCTTGTCTTATCACCCTACTGCCCCCAGGGCAAAGAAGGGGCTGTTCGTGCAAATTTAGGCCCCTTCCTGGATCCCTCGGATCCCACCTGGTCACTGATTCAGGAGCCTGAGAGAGGACCTGAGGACAGAGGAGGCTGAGGGAGGGGCCTGCTCTGAGTGTGAGCCCAGGAGGGTTGTGGAGGGAGCAGCATTGGGAACATGCACAGGACCCTGCCCAGGAGCCTCTGTCAGGCCTGAGAACACCAGGCCTCAGAGTGTCAGCAGTGAGCACGGGGCAGCTCAGCCTCTGCCAGCCTGAGGCAGGTGGGCTCACCCAGCTGTGAGAAGTTCCCAGGCAGGGCCTGGACAGTCCACAGCACCCCCTGCTGGTCACAGGCCCATCTTCAATGTCTTCAGGGGTCCTGAGGCTTAATGCCTGGAAACCAGGAACTTGTGGCTGGTGTGTAGTAGGAAGTGGCTTGTCTAGGGCTGTGCCCTTAACCTGTGAAATTTGACCTCAATCCAGATATTTAGCATTGGAAAAGCATTGCAGAGTGATTCACACCAGACCTTTCTCCCTGCATGCGAACAAATTTACTCTGTGGAGAGCAGTGGGGTCTCTCCCAAAGCCTCAGGTACAGAGCAGGCTCAGACTCTGCCGTCCTGTGTGTGTGTTCTCTTCCCCTCTCTCTCTAACACAGCTGGGCACGTGCATTGACAGCTCCGTGCATGTGGAGGTGATGGGAGCTGGGTGAAGTCCAGGTGGACCACGTGTGCACATGTGACTGTATGGGTCAGGGTGAAGGCCTTGCGTCTCCAGGGAAATAGTGTCCATCCCTGTGTGAGCAGCTCACAAATGTTGAATACAGACAAAGGTAACAGGAGGTGGGGATTGTGACTGTGCTATGACTGCACCTGCAAACAGCTCTGCAACCTGGAAACTAAAATTCCATCAGGGGATGGGTAAGTAGCCACAACCACAGATGTCCATGTACAAACTTATAAATGTTCCAAAAACTCCTGAGGAAATATTTGCCCACAGGGGAACAATTTGCTGGCAATTAGAACCCCAGAATACCTAGGAAGGTGAAAGCTCTCAAGGCAGGGTTAGGAGACCCCCCTCTGAACTGTGAGTCAGGCCAATAGAGAGAGGTGGGGACAGGGCAGATCAGCCAGGGGGTTTTTGTCTCATTTCCCCCCTGCCTGTGTCACTGTGGGTTACACAAAGCTGCTCCCACTGCCATGGTTTGACCCACAGTGGTAGTCAGCCTCGTCCTCTTCCTGGATGTTCTGGATGGCCAGGTACCGGTCCAGGCCTGAGCCCGAGCCTGAGAAGCGCTCAGGGATCCCGTCTCCCTTGGATCCCACGACACCACTAGGGCCCACTCGCATCAGGAACCGGGGATCCTTCCCCGGGCTCTGCTGGTGCCAGTCTACAGCATAACCACTGTAGCCGCTGCTCAGGGTGCAGGTGAGGGTCACTGAGGCTCCCAGGGAGGCAGATGCAGAGGGTGGCTGAGTCAGCACAGGCTGGGAGAGGGAGCCTGGAAATACAGATCCCCATTAGGGCTGCAGTTGAAGGGCAGCAGTGAGGTGTTGAGGAGAAAGGGCAGGGCTGGGGGGCTGGGGGCTGGGAGGTGGCAGTCCCTGTGGAGGCAGTGACCACTGCCCACCCTGACCTGTGAGGAGGGCGAGGAAGGTGAGGAGCAGAGGAGCCCAGGCCATGGTGGCGATGCTGCAATGCTGGGTCCTTCAGGCCCTCAGCTGAGCCTGGGCCCCCAAGCCTCTTATTCCCTTAGCACAGGCCTGGGCAGGGCATCACCCTCCATGCAAATCTGCTCCCTGCCAAGGCTGGTAATTGGCAGGGGCGGGGCTCAGAGTGGGAGTCAGTCCTCGCTGGGTCACAGAGTTTGCCTCCCCATAGTGGCCAGACCCTGACTTACCCTCAGGATTCAGACAAGGTGTCCAGGGTCCCTGCCTCACTGCTGTGGGTGGAGCCCAAGTGGGTGTCCTGGAAACTCCTCAGGCTCCACTTCCTGTGTCCCAGGTGATCTGCACAAAGCTTCTGCCCCTCTCGTGTCCGTGGTGGGATGCAGCCACTAGATCAGTTGATACTGGAGCCTGCCTAAGGCACCAAGAGCCCTTCAGCTATTATTCAACAACCACGGGGGCTGTGCCCACCTTGGGACAGTCCCTGTCCTTGGCTCTGGGGATCAGATTGAAGCAGTAGCCCTCATCCCTGCCCCATGGTTATCTAGCACTTCATGGGGGACGTCCCCCCACAATCGCCACCTGATGCTGAGTGCTAGCTTTGGGGCCTCTGGTTGCTTCCAGGGAGACATGTGGAATTTCACCCACTCTGTGCAGGGAGAGGAGGTTCCCAGAGTTACTGTGGATTAACCCACAGATGTTCTGGTAGAAATTGGACCTGTAAAGGGAGTGGGTCGGGGGGTAAGAAAGTGTAAGAAGCAGCAGGCTTTTTATCCTGTTCAGTTCCATCATCCAAATTTGTGATTTCCTTCATATTAGGGCCTTTATGACCAGATCATTGTGATGAACTCGTTTGCATTACACTGAAAATAAATCTCTCTTAAATCTGACCATTCTCATATTAATATTTTTTATATTTTCTTTTGGTCCTGATATTTTATTTTTCTTTGGATTTCTGTAGCTTGGTTCTATCACATTTTTTACCAAAAAGGCAGTATGAGTACACATAGACAAGGGAAGAACAGTGGAGCGTGAAGGTGCTTGGTGGCATATCCACTAGAATTCACTTTTGTTTTTTTTCAATCTCTAGGGTTTATTGGGGGCCCAGTGGAGATGTGTCTTGTTCAGTTCAGCGTATACATTGTCTTTTAAAATGAGTCCCACCAAGCCTCTCCAGCCCTTGTCCGTCCTGACCACACGCACGCAGCCTGCCGTTTCTGCTTTTCAGTCTCATCATCCAAATTTGAGATTTCTTCATAAGGAGGGTCTTTATAACCAGGTCACTGTAATTAACACATTTTCATTACACTGCAAATGAATCTCTTAGATCTTACCTTCTCATCTTTTTGTTTTTCAATTGTCTGCCCCATGATCAGTTAATTTGATTTAAGTTTTATTTTCGAGACTGACTTGGACGGAAGTAATTGCACTCTGACTCTTGCCTTGAGGGCTGTCAGAGCGCTGGGGCGACTCTCCTCTGTTCCTGCCTCTGTGTCCCTCGGCCAGGCAGTTGCGTTTCTCGCTGGGTGGGGATTCTCTGAGGCTTCAGCCGATGGCTGGGGGAGAGGGCGGAAAAGCGGGAGAGGAAAAGGAGACGGGGGCGTGGGGAGGGACGCAGGGCTTGCTCGCACGCGTTGACGACGTGTGGCTGGCCCTGTGCTGCAGCTCGCTGTCACCCGGCCTGGGGCGGAGGCGCGCTCCGGGGGAGGCGGGACGTCCCCGCCCGGGCCAGGCCCCCGCAGCGGGTTCCGACCCGGGAGAGCAGCCGCCGGGCGCCGGGGGCCTGTGCCCCAACCCCCGCCGCGCCCTCCTCCTTTTGTATTCCCTTCGGTCCTGACGGTTTCTTTTTCTTCAGATTTCCGAATCGTGGCTACAGCACGTTGTGCGGAAAGGCAGTGTGAGTAAAAACAGTAAAGGGAGAACAACGTAGCATGAAGGTACTTGGTGGAATCTTGGCCAGAAGCCACCTTTCCCCTCAATCCCTGGTCCGTCTGTGAGCGCCGTGGAGACGCGTCGCGTTCCGCCGGGACCGTCCGTCCTGTGCGCGCCGGGCTGCGGCTGAGCAGCCCCTCGGCCGCCTCCCCAGGCCGAGCCCGGAGAGGGAGGCGGGGGCTGCGCTGGCCGCTGTCGCATTGCCGGGCTCGCCACGACTGCAGTGACAGATGTGGAATGTTATGTCCCGGCTGGGAAGGGGCGGTCCTCAGGGCTCAGGTAAAGTGCGACAGTCACCTGGAGGACTTTGACAGCCAGGGTGAGAATCAACGTCTGGGGGAAGGAAGAAGGAAGGAGAAGCCTCCGGAAGGATGTAAGATTGCAGAGCAGGTGCGGGTCCTCACAGGGCCTGGGGGCCATTTCCCAGCGTCCTTCAGGGTCCTGATGTCAGGCCCACATGGGCCCCTGGTGGCTGGAGGGGACCTTGACTCAGTGATGCTCAGCCTGGGCGGCCAGAGCCTGTCCCTGCCTTCTCCAGTCGTCATCAAGGCACCCTGAATTGTGAGTCTGCATTGTACGTCTATGGCACTGCATGGACCTGATCTGGAGGAGAGGACAGGTAGCAAAGGCACCTGTGGCAGGTGAGGATAAGGTGGGAATAGATCCAGAGTTCAGAGAGGGGAAGCCATGTCATTCTGCTACAGAGAAAAGATCACCTTCACTGCAGACACTCCCCATTTCTACAAAAAAAGAACCATCCAAACTTATTTAGGAAATAATTACAATGATACATTTGAATGATAAAGCTGTGCATTAGTTTGCACAGGCTGCCGTGACAGCATGCAACAGACTGAGTGACTGAAACTACAGAAGTTTATTTCCTCACAGTTCTGGAGGCTGGAAGTCCAAGACTAAGGTGTCAGCAGTTTGGGTCTTGTGAAGCTCCGTCTTGGCTTGCAGATGACCACCTTCTCACTGTGTCCTCACATGGTCTTTCCTCATTCTATGGCATCTGTGTCCTAATGTCCTCTTCTGATAAGTACATCTGTCCTGTAGGACTAGGGCTCAACTGTTGTAACCTCATTTCATCTTAATTACCTTCTTTAAGGCCTTATTTCCAAAAACAGTCACATTTGGGGTTACAGCTTGAACATGAATTTTTGGGAAACAGTATTCAGTCTATAAAAATCAATAATTACTGGCCAGGCATGGGTGGTGGCTCATGCCTGTAATCCTAGCTCTTTGGGAGGGCAAGGCGGGAGGATCGCTTGAGGCCAGGAGTTCGAGACCAGCCTGAGCAAGAGCAAGACCCCACCTCTACAAAAAAAAATAGAAAAACTAGCTGGGCATGGTGGCATGTGTCTGTAGTCCCAGCTACTTGGGAGGCTGAGGCAGGAGGATAGCTATGATTGTGCCACTGTACTCCAACCTGGGAGACATAATGAGACCCTGTGTCAAAAAAATCAGCACTGTATTTTTATTGATAAGGATAAATATAACATGGTAAATGCGTAAGTGTGAAGAGGAGATTTTTGTGAATATAGCTTTTATGTATATTTTGATATTTGAACTAGTAATTTTAATTGTTGTAAAATACTTATAAAATTCACCATTTTAATTACATTTAAGTATATAATCAGTGGCATTAAATCCATTCACAGTGTGGTGCAATCATCACTATTATCCACTTCCAGAACATTTCTATCATTTCAAACAGAAACTCTATACCTTTTAAATAATTGCTCCTCATTTCTCCTCCCCTACCCCCCAGTAACCTGTCAGGAATGGAGGGACTGGGGACCTGGATGAGGCAGAAGAGCCCAGGGTCCACGAGCTCATCGCAGTGCAGGAAGGAGCAGGGAGCAGGGAGCAGTTTCCCTGGTGGCTCTTGAGGGATGCTGCTTGACCATGTGACAGCTTTCTGTGTGCTGTGTTTTTAGCCTTGAAGGACCATGTTGATGCAGCCGCCCACTGTAGGATACAGTGTCAAGGAGTCCCATGACAGTGTGCCCTGAAGTTCCATCTTTCTTCCCTATAATGTGTCAGGGACAAGCATTGAGAGCCCAGGGTTCTTACTGGGAAATTGACATGATTCATGATCTCTTCCTGTGTGCATTCCCTGTAACATCCATGTTAAATATCCTTCAGACAACTCACAAATGTCTTGTTTTTAGCCCAATTCCTCCCTGGTGGCCAAAGGGAATTTTACCAATTGGACATGGATTCAACTTGTTAATATGCTAGAGAATGTTTGAAGCTATGGTATAAAATGAGATTGTACCCTGTAATTTTTATATCTAATAGTGTTCATGTTGGCTGTGTGCCATCATTTTTCTAGGATTAGAAATGAGTTTGGACTATGTGTCCTGTATGTTAAGTGTTTGGGAAATTTTCTTGCATATTTGCAAACACTCACTCATGTTGCTTCATGACTTGGACTTTTGTTTGAGGGGTAAAGAAATTTATTGCTGTGGACAGTCCATGGCGCCCTCTGCTGGTCACAGCCCCATCTTCAGTGCCCTCAGGGCCCTGGTACTTAATGCCCCAAAGTTTTGTTACCATCATTCAATAAACAGTGACTGAGATGCCTGTGAAGCACTGAATTTAGATATAATTTAACAGATATTAATGTGTTGTCTGTGTTTTTACGGTCGTGAAATACTGAGACGAAAGTTGTCATGAAACAGATAATACCGTAAATATAAGAAGCTCTATAAAATATATCAAATATACAAAAGAGATTCTATTTGGGGCATTAAGGGAGACTTCTCAGAGGAGCCTTTAAGCTGGATCTGCAAGGACAAGAGGGGGTGAGATTCTAAGATGGAATCACAGAAAATAGAAAGAAAAAAGGGTATGGCAAGGCTCAAATGACAAGAAAACATGGGTGTTTTTATAGACCAGGAATACCATGGGTGTCCATCACAGACCTAGAATAGGACACGACAGGGAGAGCTGTGTGCCACTTAAGAAATCAGTGTGTCCTGAAAAAAGCACTTAGAAGGGAAAACAGGAGGAGGAGAAGCATGGGAGCCATGTTCAAAGGTAGGATCTCCAGGACTGTTGACCAGAAAGACCTCTGGGGTAAGAAAGGATGAAGAATCTATTATGAAGTGGACATTTCTAGCTTGAATGACCAGACAATGTGGCTGTTTAGTGCAGTACAGACTAAAGTGATTAGATGGTTTCTCTATTAATAAAATAATTAAACATCTTTGAAGTAGTTAGAAATATTAACTTCCACATACAGAAATAGTTGCCTTTGTATTTATCTAATAACTAGATATTACTGTGGTGTTGAGGGAGGTGTCCAGGCCATGTGAGCTGTCAATGATGGGGGGTGTGGGTAGTTAGAAAAGACCACAGCTTGGGATAGAACTCTGAGTAATACCTCATTTACACAGTGAGCAAATGGGTAAAATGAGTCCTAAAACATATTTTATTATTTAAGGCTCCCTCTTTTCTGTGTACATTTTTTTTTCACTTAATCATTCACATAGCACTTGCACTAAATAACTAGTATCCTCTGCTCTGGGCCCACAGTGGTAAGGTGCAGGTTTAGGGGAGACTAGCATCTCTGCGTCTGCCCCAGCACATGTTACAGGCAGGCTGAAGACACTGAAGATGCATTTGGCTGTGCTGTTTGCAGACTTTACGCCCCTGGGGGCAGCTCCAGGTTGGGTCGTGGCAGGTGCATGCGAGTGCTGAGACCGAGGCCAGCCTGAGTAACTCAGGGAGCGGCTCCATAAAGAGCTGTGGGGCTGGAGGGAAACTTGGGCCTCATCCTGATGTGAGACAGAGGTCTCACCCTCCCTGCACCCTTCTCCTCTCCTCAAGCTTATTCTTGCTCATCATTGTACTCATTTGGAAACTTCCTCTTGCTCTTTGCTCCTTTGTGGCATTGCTGTCCTCATTTGGCAAAACCCCACGTTGTTTACAGTGAACTCTCATCAACTTTCTCACAACTCCTGTGCGACTCAATGTGCCGGGAGAAAAGAAATGCCCACGCTGACCCACGGGAGGTATAAGTGCAGGAGGACGTCCCCCAGGAAAGCCCCAGGGCAAAGCTGCACGAGGCCTCGCTCACCCAGGACTAGTCAGTCCTACTCCATGAACAGCTATTTCATACCTTCTCCTCCTTACTCTAATTTCTTCTTCCCTGTCCTCATCCTACACTGGTAGAATCAATATATTGAGAAAAAACCATCCCATTCATTTACCTAATATGACTTCTTGATGTCTATTTTTAATCCAAATACTGTCTTTCTCCATATTTAACTTATCTTTGATACCACTTAGTTGGTTTTGCAGTGGTTTTCATGCAGGGTCTTATTCTGAGCGCCCCATGAAGTAGTTGCTGTGGCAGGATGTGTCTGGAAGGTGTTACCTGGGGGCCCGGGGTAGCTCAGAGGGAGTGGGAGGGGCCACACAGTGTAAGGGGCTCATGGAGGCCACGGCTCTAAGCACGAGAAGTTCAGTTCTCGGCACTCTGAGAAGCGAGCACGCCAAGCCCCAGGTCACCTCCTGGAATCCTAGGGGCTCATTCCCGGGCTCCCGTGCGTGCTGCTGGTGGTGGTCGTGGGGTGTAGCTGCCTCCACTTCCTGTCTGTGCTCGTGAGCGGGCTCAGGCGGTCCAGATCAGCTCCTGCTCCAGTTTCGGTTGTTCTGATCCCCGAGTCACCCCCAGCCTTTGTGCAGTTTCGGTGCCGCAGGATGCTCCAGCCCGTCTACAAAATTATTAGAACCCCAGCTCTTCCGCAGCTTTGTTCAGGTGTGTCTGCTGAGTGAACGATACAGTGGCCGACTGGAACTTGGACACCTCTCAGGCTCCGGAGTCGTGCAAACTCCCCCTCCCACACTGCCTGGTTGCTCTGTTGCCGGACCTCGTGCCGTTTCACTGTTTGCGTAGGGGTGTTAGGTTCTATCAAAGGCAACGTGGGACCCTGTAGAGATTTCTGGATTTACTTTTTCTTTCTGCTTAGTTCCCTCCTGTCCAGAACTCTTGCCTGCACGTTCCGGGAGCTCCGACTCCCTGCCCTCTGGTCTCTGTCCCCTCAACTCAGGGCGGTGCTGGGCCTGCTCCCTGGGCCGGGCTGGGCGTCCTGAGCAAAGCACGGTCATCGCAGGGCGCACTGCTCTGCTTTGTCTTCTCTCTCTGTTACTCTGCCTGGGCTGGAACATTTGCACTTTTAAATTTACATGAACAATACTTTCCCTAGACATCATTCTGAATCTCACTTTGTTTAAAATTCAGAAGTAAAATTTTCATAATGACCCATGCTTGCCTTTGAAACTGAGTCCATTGTGTCTGACTGCTGTTTGGCGGTGGAAACATCCTAAGCCCATTCCATACACGGGCCTGTTTCTGGACTGTTAATAACACTTCCTTGTTTTTATTCTAGCAAGAGCCTCACACTGTTTAGATTAATATTGCTTAAGCTGTTTCTCCATATCTAACAGTATATGTTCCACTCTTTTTTGTTCATTTGTAAAATATTCTAGGCTACTCCAGGATTCAACTTTTCCCATATAATCATTAGAAAAAAAGAGATTTCCCCAAATTCTGATTGACATTTATTAAAATATATTCATTATAGTGATGTGTTAGATACTTAAAAATTTAATTTGTTGACATTTAGTCATCCTATCCAACAAAATGACTTATCTCTATATTTATTTAGCTTATGTTTAGGTTATTTTATTCCCTTTTAGGGCATTTTTAAATTTTTTTCATAGAATATACTTATTCCTTCTTTGTCAGGTTGTCGTGGAGATTCTGTGTGGGTCACGAGGCTAATAACAGCAACATGATGCGTGTGTATGTGTGTGTGTGTGTGTGTGTGTGTGTGTGTGTATGTAGAGAGAGAGAGAGAAGGGGCTGTACTCAGGCTCCATCTAAGTCCTGGTTCCCAGTGGGGCAGCCTCTGCTGAGACATGAGGAGTCACATGCTGGGCATGGTGTTTGCTCCCAAGGTGACTGAGTGAGTGACATTCTCAGGAGCAGGCTCTAGAACTGGCCCTGAGCCCAGTGTAGCCCTGAGACTGCAGTGCCCTGAGACTGCAGTAGCCCTGAGACTGCAGTGCCCGGCAGAGTCGACAAGACGCTCTATCCTCAGAGCCTGACCTGGGAGGATTGGCCTCATTCGGCCCGTTTTACTGTCTTTGAGGAAAGTTCTGTTCTCAATAAAGGATTTTCTGCTATGTAGAGATGGTTGGCCTGGGTGTGTGATTTTAGCAACAACTCAGTGAAAAGTTTTTTTAGTCAGTGATTTGTGGAAGAGCCTAGAATGTTTGGTTGCTCATAATTTGACAAGAGACACTATAACACATGAAAAGATGCCCCACAGCATTAGCCATTAGGGAAATGCAAATCGAATCCATGATGAGATACCAGTTCACTACCGAGTCGAATGACTACAATAAATTAAGACAGATACTGAGTGTTGGTGAGAATGTGGAGGAATTGTAAGTCTCATATATTAATCCTGAAAATGTAAACTGGTGTAGCCACTTTGCTATCATATGGCCCAGAAATTCCACTCCTGGCTATCTACCCAAGAGAATAAGAAAATATGTCTACAGGAAAACTTGCACACAAATATTCATAGCAACATTACTTATAATTGCCAAAAGGTTTAACCACATAAAATAGCCAGCAACTGATAAACTGATAAACTGTGGTATATCCATACAATGGAATACAATTTACCAATAAAAATAAATGGTTTACTGATATCATAACATTGCATTGTTAAATATTGCATATGCAGAAACATAGACTAATAATGATTTTTGTGCTTCGTTCTCTTAATCATGTAGGAAAAAATAGAGTTACAAACCAAAATTACGATAATAATAGCTAGTAGACTAATAATTGCTTTCTCTGTAGGGATGAAAATATTCTAAATTTAGATAACAGTGATGATTGTACAACTTTGTAACTGTACTGGAAGCATTGAATTGTAACTTTGGACAAGTGAGTTTTATGGCATTTACATGATATGTCAGTAAAACAGTTTAAAAATATGAAAAAAAAACCCTACCCCTGACACTCTAAAGTGAGTCTGTGTTGTAAGGGTCAGACCCTCAGACTCAGATACTCTACAGTTGGCCACAGTCATCCTTTTGGTTTGTGTCTGTCACAGGTGGTCATGGGGTGACCATAGGGGAGCAAGGACAAGTTTTCGTCCCAGTTCCCCATGTGTCTGGGGCACTGTGTGAGTGTGGGTGCTTGTGTCCCATGTTGAACAGTAATAATCAGTCTCATCCTCAGGTTGGAGGCCGGAGATGGTCAGGGAGGCCGTGTTCCCGGACTTGGAGCCAGAGAAGCGATCAGGGATCCCTGAGGGCCAAGGGCTTCCAGTTTGGGGGGCACTAGGGCAAATCTGTTGGTACCAGCTCACAGTATATGCTCCAATGTTGTTGCTGTTTCCAGTGCAGGAGAGGGTGACCTTCTGTCCCACAGACCCTGACGCTGAGGCTCCCTGGGTCAGCACAGACTGCCCCCAGGACCCTGGAACAGAGGAGGCACAGAAAGATGAGTCTGGGATCATTGCCCACCCCACGCTCTCAAAATAAAAGGGAAAAATCACCCCGGGGGTCCCCATAACCAATTCTAATTTCTAAAGCCCGTCACCAGAGCACAGAGTGAGGAGGGGGAGGAGGAGAGGGGTCCAGGCCATGGTGGAGACGCCCCAGGCTCTGCTTCCTGAGCCCACAGCTGAGCAGAACTGCACAGAGTCTCCCTCATCCTCTCCCCCTCTGAGGGCAGAGAGCACCCTCATGCAAATCGTCCCCTCCCCCGATGTCCCTGGGCCTGAACTTGGGGAAGGCGGAGGGTGGGGTGGGGCTGGGGGAGCCTCTCCTGGCCCTGGGAGGTTCCAGCTGCTGGGCCCCAGTGAGCACAGAGCAGAGGGCCCAGGGCAGGGCTCCAGGGCCTGTGTCCCAGCCGAGACCCCCACAGATCCCCTGGGACAGACACAGTGCCCCTGCTGTCTCAGAGCCCAGGGTCACCAGGAGTGGGGTGAATGTCCTGGAGCTGACCAGGGAGAAGCTGGACATCAGCCCTGTTCTGCACACACTGTCCCCACACAGGGGCGGGGCTCAGGCCACCCGGGCTCCTTACTGTGCTGCAGGGTGCTCACCACAGAGCTTCCTCACTGCACAGACGCGGCCTCCTCAGCATGAAGTCACTCTCTGCTCCTTCTCCTGTTTAGATTATCATGTGGTTGGGGCCACAAGTGAGTGACCCCAGGGAGGGCGTGTCCTGTACCTAGTGGGCAGGAGGGCAGAGGCGTTAACAGCCCTCCCAGACTCTCTGTGGGCCTGAGGGGACCGGCTCCTCTCTCACCACACTCCAACCCCATGGCAGGCCAGTCTCCATGACCCTCATACCTTGTCCCCATCTCACCCCTGATGGGGCAATAATTCATTAGCAAAAATGCAGTGGGACATTATTCAAGAAGAGCCACTGTTATTAAGGAGAGTAAGATCTGCTTCTCTTGTGCCTCCTCCCTGACTCCCAAGGAAGGTGACCAAGGACACCAGGCCTCCCAGGAAGCACCCAGGAGTCACAGCTGTGAGAGGGGACACCAGTGTGAGTGGGACTCCCCACCAGGTGGGGTGTGAACATCAGGGTGGGACTGGGGCTCCGGAAAGTTCAGAAGGGTGAGAGTTGCAGAGAGGTCAGGAGGAGGACCCAGCAGTCCCCAGAGACCCTAAGCCCTCTGCTCACAATCCAGTGTTATTTTTAATTACTCAATAGATCCTTCTGTAACACACACTGTGTCAGAGGTTGTTCTATTTACATTAGGAATATTAACACAATTGTTTTCACCCAGTGATCTAATTCAAAATTGTAGTGACAGTGGCATTATATGCAGAATAGAGCCATATTCATTGTCAGCCAGAAACATGAGAGTCATCCTAGACACATCCACATACATCACACACAACATCCAAGGAGTCTCCACTGTATTCCACAACAAACAGAGGTCATGAACCTGCTCCCTTCTCCTCATCCCCACCCTAACTAACCTAGACCTGCCCATAAGCGTCTCCTCAGGGTGGCACCAGCACCCCCATCCTGTCCTCCTGCCCCAGGTCTTGCTCCCTTTGACTGTCATTGCAGCTGGAGAGTCATTGACCAAATGCCCATGTGAGCTCCCCCCTCCCCCCTCCCAGCCCCCCAGTGACTCTGCTGTCCTTCTGCGGGGGGCAGTGTCACTGTGATGATCTGCCTCGACCCTCCTCCAGCCCTGCAGCCTTCCTGCAAGGAGCTCTCCTGGCCCCTTGCCTGTGCCAATGACCTGAGGCTCAGGTCAAGGACAACTTTTCTCAGTTACCCGAATGACCGCTATCTCTTTCTGTGAATTCTCACCTCTGATTGGAACATTCTGACCCCGCCCCCCTCCATGCATCTCCCTCCTGCTTATTCTGAGAATCACACAGGAGACCCCACCCCTGTGGATCAGGCCTCCTGGGCCCAACTCCCCACCCACCCTCCCCACACACCCACATGGACCCTTCCCCGCACGGTCTCCTGTTCCACTCTCGTGTCTGCTCTCCCAGCTCCTGCTCAGCGGCTGACGATGAGAAGCTGAGTTAGATCTTTAAAGGCACAGTTGATGGAGTTTTATTTTTTTTTTAAATAGGAAAATATTCATAATTCCATCACGTGAAAATCCACTTGTACAATGTCTTGGGGCCCCTAATCTTTAAGCCTGGAGACCCTACAACCCTCCCCACCTCAGGGCAGACAAAGTGCCCCTGCTGGACCCATGGACAAATCCCTCAGGGCCTGGGATGCACCTGAGGCCTGTGGGTACCAGATCCATGATTATGCTGATCACCCTGGATCACCCTGGTTGGGGCCCAAGAACATTGGGCCACGCAGAAAACAGAAGGGACCATTCTGCCTTCTCCAGAAGGGATCTAACGAAAAGGTTTGTGTTGGAGAAAGGAGAAATCTTCAAGTGATGGGACAGATTTCACAACAAACACAAGTTATTTAAACAGCGTGGCCCTCTTGACTCTTGGGGAAGGGGGCTAAGGTTTGAAGCAAGAGGCAACTGAACCTAAATGTACAACCAAACCACTGGCTCTTCAGAGGCCCATAGTGGCCCACAAGATGGACTGAGGAGTCCAGGTGGCAGGAGGACATTCCCACTTAGACCCCACCCCGCCCTTTTGTGCATCTCTCTCAAAGACCTTGGAATTCCCTACATGTTGCCTGTTATGGGGCTGCATTTCCTGAGGGCCGATCACCCTGCCAGTGCACATAAACCTGTCTAGAGTGGTGGGTGATGGGAGGCTATTCAGTGGGTGGAGCTTGGCTTTTGGGTCCAGACCACCTGCACTTGCTGCCCTCCCCACAGGCTGCTCCAGCCTCCGGGCCTTTGCACCTGCCAGTCCCTCTGCTGGGCTGTCCCCACCCCATATCAGCTTGGCTTACTCTACTTTGTAGGTTTTATTTCCATTCATTTGATTTGAGTTGAAAATTAATAAGTCAATATATTTTTGTTTATTCATATTTTACCTGGTATGAGTAGTCCATTTACTCCACTGTGTTTATTTTTACATCTTTGTTGCCAATTTGCAAATGTTTCTAATAAATCCTAGATGTTACAGGCAACCACTAACATTTTTTAGTGTCTCCATAATTTTACCTCTTCCAGAATGTTTTATATTTGGAATTGTACAATATGTGCCCTTTTTGGATAGTCTTGTTTTATTCAGCAATAAGCATTTAAGTTTCCTCCATGTCTTTTTAATCACTGAATTATACCCCGTTGTATGGGTGTACCACCATTTGTTGATGCATTCACCTATTGAAAGGCAATTTGGTTCCTTCCAGGTTTTAGCAATTATGAATAAGCTGCTATAAACATCTGTGTGCAGGTTCTTGTGAGAACACACACTTTCAGCCTATTTGAGCACACACCTGATGCAATTGCTGGATGGTATGGTAAGAATGTGCTTAGCTGTGTAAGAATCTGCCAGCCTGCCTTCCAAAGTGGCTGAGAGCATTCTGCATCCCCACCGGCCATGAATGGTAGCCTACTGATATTACTAGTTGAGCCATGTGTTCAGCTGGGCCTCTCTGTTCTGTGGAGTTAAAACTCAGACATCCTTCAAACTTTTGATAAAATTCTTAAGGTCAAATCTAGTTAGTTACTTGGCCTCTCCAAGAGATCTAATCCTCTGCTATTTTCTCCATCATGGACAGCAGCTCTCTGATGGTACAAACTTTTCATTCAGGAAATTCTCACAGGGCAGATGATCTGCAGATACGAGCACAGTAACCTAAAACTCGCCCCCTCCAGAATCCTAGCCTGAATTATTTTCCATTATCCTAGCAGCTTTCTGATGTCCTATAAAAAAGAGCATGGAATTTATAATTATAATTTACTAATTGTAATTTGTAATATCTCACTTATGTTAGAAGTCTCAGCAGAGAAATTATTCTGCCATGCAGAAGAGGAATTTCTCAGGCATCATTTTGAAGATTTCTTTCACCTTTGCATGAAAATCTGGTTTACCTTTCTGCTCCCTTGTCTATGGGGCAAAGAATATAGAGACTCCAAAGTCTGCCCCGTTCCTAGCGATACCCTCAGGCTGAGGAACAAACCAGCCATAGATTGCTCAATTTGGGAACAGCTGTTATCTTAACCACAGTCAGTGTTTGAATCACAAACCATCTGTTTATTTATTTAATTTGTTTTCATTTCTCTTCCAATATTTGGTGTTTTTTGATATACAAGACTTTCAATTATATTAGGTATATCTTTAATATTTAATATTGATGCTATTATAAATAATACTGCTTTTGATTTGGTGTTTTAATGGTTCATTGCTGGTGTATAGAATAAAGTTCACTTCTGTGTGTTGATATTGCATCACAAAACCCAGACTGAAGTGCTTTACCTGGGAGTGACCCGAGTCACTTCATTTTCTGCGCTCACAGTTTTTGTTTATAACTCTAATCAAGTGATATTTTGCCCTTGAAAACACGAAGAAGATAAGAATATACTGGCAGTCTAAAAGTTGAACTGAAGAAAAGACTATGACATTTTGAGAGGTACTGATTCGAAGAAAACTGGGAGCTGGTGGAAGATCTGACAACAGAAGTCACCCCCTGAGCTAGACTCGGTCAGAGCCACCCGCAGGGTGGCTGCACCAGGCCAGGAGAGTGGAGGTAGGTTTTTTCCTCACTTCCTCATGGGTCTGGAGCACTGTGCCAGCGCTAGTGCTGTCTGCCGTATCATACAATAATAGTCAGCTTCGTCTTCAGGCTGCAGCCCAGAGATGTGCATAATCCCTGAGTTAGTTGAGGCATCTTTGGATCCAGAGAAGCAGCTGGAGACCCTGGAGCCCTGGTGCTCATCTGAGTCTGAGTAGTAGCTCAGAAGATAGTGGGGAGGGCTCTCTGGCTTCTGCTGGTGCCAGTATACATTTCTTTTACCAACATTGGTGTCACTGCTCAGGGTGCAGGTGAGTCTGGCAGATGCTCCTGGGGACGCAGAGAAGGAAGGCAGCTGAGTCAGCACAGGCTGGGAGAGGGAGCCTGCAAACAGATACACATGGGTGATGGGGTAGGGACCAGGGTAAATATTTCCAGGGCCTGAGGCAGGAGGGATGAAAATAGACTTGGGTCTGCCCTGGGACTCTGAGGCCTGTCACTTCCTGAGCAGTGAGAGAGGAACATGAGGAGGAGAGGAGCCCAGGCCACGGTGGACACAGCCCTTGGTCCCCACAGTGGGGCTGGGCTGCCCTGGGCCTCCTTTTCTCCCACCCCCTGCAGAGGAGGGGCTGCTCATGCAAATGCGTTTCCCTCCAGGGACTGCCCAGCCCTCCCTGAGCCCTGGGCTGGAGCTCAGCTCTCACTGCAGACTGAGGAGGAGGAGGGTTTGCTTTGCCCCTCGGGGAGCCCTGGGAGGAAGTACCTGCTGGGACCATAAAAAGGTCCCTACTTAGGGGACTGTCCTAGGCCAGAGAGGACACAGCTGCTGAGTCCCCATCAGTGGGCACAGGGCCCAGCCCCAAGGCCCGGGCAACTTTGAGTGAATGTTCCTCACTGAGCACAGTGCAGTCCCCTAGCACTCCTGCTGGTCTCAGGCACACACCTCCCCATGGCCCAGAGACCTAGAGCCCAGCTGGTCTCTGCAGCTGCCTAGTCACTGTCTCTGTTCACACCCATGGGCAGATTCCCTGGGAATGATTCCAATACACTGTGAGTGATTACTGTAGTTTCTCACTCCCAGAAGGAATCCTGGACTATGCGAGGTGCAATCATGTGCATATATAACTTTTTAAGGTGCCAGAACCCCCAGAGTACATTCTAGAAAAACCTAAATGACCCTCATGTGCCATCATGGTAGGCACCACTGGTGCTGGGACAGCTGAGCTGGTTTAAGTGGTGTGAATGTTTTGCTCAGGGCAACGATACTGGAGAGGAATGTTCCAGGAATTGGCTCAGTGATATGTATAAAATCAGCAATTCAGAAAACATTTCAAAAGTCACAGAATGATTTTAGAATGTTGATACCGACTAGATTTGATTTGTGAAAAATTAGTAGTTGGGTAGGCATAACATTTACTGTTTTATAATGCAACACATTTCTTAATTTTATGAAGTGAGTTTATCTTCCTAAATTTCTATTTATCTCTTTATGTGTGTTGTATATTTCTTATCGGTACTTTGTTTTAGATAGAATAAAATTTGTTTATATTCTAAACATAATTTTCCCTACTTGTATTTTCTTATACATATTTTTTATAGTTTACTAGGAAGGTAAGTGTGACATTTTAATGTTTCTGCAGAACAGGTGACTGCCTGGGCAGATGGGTGCATACACCATCACTTCCTCACTGTATCCCAGCAGCAAATCTGCTTTATCTGTGCAAATAGTCCCCAAACTCCTAGACTCAGAGGCTTTTTTAGTAAATAACTCATGATCAGTATCACCTGCTTCCCTCAGGCCTCTTTCCTCAAGGCATCCAGAGAGAACCTTCTCATTTGGGTCCGGCAGAAAACCCTCAAACTTAAAATCTGGTACTGACCCCCATGGCTGTTTGCATAAACCCCACACTCCTCAGCCCGCTCAGGCCTTCCTGGTCTGGCCCCGCCCACCCCACAGCCCCCCTGCAGCCCCTCCCCTGGCTCTGGGGCTCCAGCCACACTCACTGCTCTGTCCTGGGAAACCCTGAGCTCCTGAACCTGCCATGGCTCCAGCCACCTCCTCCTGTGTCTGTGGGGAGAGACGGGCTTCCACCGGAGGTCAGGGTGGAAGCCGGCATTTTGAAATTGTCTTATATATATTATATGTAACATACATAATTTTATAAAATTTTATTTTATATATAGTGGTATTATGTGTTGTCATATGGATGGATTTTACCTTCTGTTCCATACCTCTTTTACTAGTGGAAATTGGATAGTAATGTCAGTATTTTTTAGTATTTGTATAAATTTTTGTGTTAAGTTTTTAACTTTTCAGAGACTTTATAGGTGTTGTGGGCAAAAATAAGAGAGAGTTCATCGGGGGTGGCCCACGTGGAATCGGCCCGGGGGACCGTGTGACCTGCCCTGGAGCTGAGGACATGTAGCTGGAGCAGAGCACAGACTGAATCTCTCCAGGAGGATGGCTTAGAGGAGGGGGCACTTGCTTGGGATTCTGAGTGTGAATAGAAGGTCACTGAGGGGGAAACAGATGTTCATAGAGGGGAAGACAGACTGTGGGGGATGCTCATCCTCTTCCAGAGCAAGGCTCAGAGAGGACGTGGTAGACACCGATGTGGGGGCAGAGTGGGTGGAGGTGGGTGTGGGGCCCGGGCATCCAGTGGGGACGATGCCCAGGGCCGTGAGGCTGACTCTCCTTCCTTTGAGGGGGACATGCTGAGCCATGGCTGTGCCTGTCTGAGTTATCCTGTTAGAGACTCAGCTCCAGCACAGAAGCTCTAGGAGAACTTGGGACACAGACCTGGCAGGAGACATACCTGGGTGGCTGACGGAAGATGACAGCAGAGAAAATAAGGAAGGGGCGGAATGACACGTGCCTCCAAGGTGGGGCGCGGTGACAGAAGACTGACGCCCAGGCTGTGGGAGAGGAGGAGACGGTGCAGAGTGTGCAGGGGGGGAGGGCGACCCCAGAGAGTCGTGAGGTGAGTCCAAGGGGAGGGGCAGGCCTGAGGCTGCAGTGGGGTTGGTTGTGCATTTGTCGCACTGTGACCATGGCGTGACAGTATGGAAACATGTTAGCACAATTCAGGGACAATCAGGGCCACAGGGAGGCATTTTCTCTTCTATAGGGATGTGTGGGAATTAAAGTAATCACCTGACAGGGGACGTCGGATGAGCATGCATGCATTCATTCATTCATTCTTTAAACACATATTTAAAAAGGCCTGGCATACATCAGACACTGGGGCTGGAACAGGAGTTAGGGACAGGTCCCAGGTCACTGGAGCAGGAGAAGCCAGCTGAGGAGGGGATGGAGATGGCTCCAGAGGACACCCTAGGCCTGAAGACTTCATTGTCTCCCTTAGAGGAGTTGGCTGCTAAGAGTCAGGTCCTCCACAGACCCCCCCCCACCAGCAGACAGCTCAGGTAGATGGAGTGTCTCAGTGGCTGCAGGGCCTGCACGTGGCAAAGGCTCCAAAGCCCCGAGACACCTCAGATGTGACCTCACATGGGGTGCAGGTGGAGGAGCAGGCAGAGGGGAGGAGGGCACAGCCCTGTCCTGAGGGTGGACACAGCAGCAGAGGCCGGTGCTGGTGGCCGTGGAAGTGCCCTCCCAGACCTACATCCTGGAGACCCTGCAGGGAGGAGCACAGGTGACTGAGCCCCTGCCCCTGGGCTGGCTCCAGGCAGTGATGAGCCTGGGGGTCACTGCAGCCGGGTCTTCCTGCAGCAAGCAGGATCCTGTAATAGGCACCCCATGGGCGAGGACCCCACTCAGCCTGCTGGGGCATCCCCAGACCTGCCTGTGGTCCGAGGCTCGTGCTGCCCATCCTTCCTCCCTCTCTCCTTTCACAGGGGTCGGAGCTGTGGGCTGAAGCCCCTTCCTGCACCTGCTCCTTCCGCATTTGTCTTTCACCAGTGTCCCTCCCCCACAAACTACATCACTTTCTTGGCTAATCCTTTCTTGTCACCTGCTTCTCAGAGGATCCAAACTAAAAACAAAGAAACAAAAAAAACAAAAACAAAAAAACAATTAATTTACAGAGAAAACCCATCCAGGACACTGTGAGGAGCACCATTGTGTCATTAATAGCCTCATCCTCAAGCTGGAGCCCGGAGATGAAATAAGCCCAGCCCCAGCGAAGGCTTCCTGGGATCCAGAGAAGGAAGTGGCTGCAACCCTGAGCCTGGTGCTCGCTTGAGTCTGAGTAGAACCTCAGGAGATACCAGGGAGGGCCCAGGTGAGAGCCCATGTCACTGATGTTACTTCGTTCTGTTTCCTCTCAAAGATCCCAGTCCTGTACTACTTGCTGTCTTAGGCTGGAAATATTTTAAAATAGCTATTGTCCAGTTCTCAACTTGTTCATGAGTAGTTAAGTGCTTTCTGTGTTATTCCATCAGGGATGGGACTGTTTGTTATTTTAAATTTATATAAAATAGTTTTCTTACATATCATTCTGAATCTCATTTTGCTTAAAATTTAGAAGCAATGTTTTTATAATGATTCATGCCTCTGTTTGGACCTTGAGTCCATTGTGTTTGCTACATGGTACTTGAAATCTATTTTAATCCATTCCATACCTAGGTCCATTTCTGAACTGTTAATGAAACTTTCTTTTATTTGTTTCAGCAAAAGCTTTACACTGTTTAAATTAATTTTGATTTAAGCTGTGTCTCAAAATCTAAGTGTGTGTTCCACTCATTTTTTGTTAATTTGCAGAACATTTGAAGCTATTTCCTGAATTTAAATTTTCTCATATTATTATTAAGGAAAAAAGTCAAGATTCCCCAAAATTCTGACTAGCATTTATTATTTGTTTTCATTTTTAAATTTCAGAATATTTTGGAGGTACAAATGTTGTGGTTACATGGATTGCTTTTGTACTGCTTGAGTCAGAGTTATAAGTGTGCCCGTCACCCAGAGAGTGTGCAGTGTGCCTGGTACATGTGATTTCACCCTTGATATATGAAATACACATTTTTAAAATTGTTGTTAATAAAATCCTACCCATCAATGTAATCTACCTCTACATTTACTTAAGTCTCATTTTATTCCATTTAAAGGAATTTGTATTTTTTCATAGAATATTCTTTTGCATTCGTTGTCATGAGGTTGTGTAGATGCTGATTGGGCTGTGTGGCTAATGATGATGGCACCGTGTGTGCGTAGAGAGAAGTTACTGCAGTCAAGTCCCCATCCAAGTCCTGGTTCCCAGTGGAACATCCTTTGCTGAGGCATCAGGGGACACTTGCTGGACCTGCTGTGTGTCACCCATGGTGACTGAGTGAGGGACATGCTCAGGAGCAGGCTCTAGAACATGCCTGGAGCCCACTGGAGCTCTGGGGCTGCAGTGCCCAGCATAGGCGGAGTCTACAAGATGCTTTATCTTCTGAGCCTGGCATGGGTGGTTTAACCTCATTCTGCCCATTCTATTGTCTCTGAGAGGAGCTCTGTTCTTGAACAAAAATGTTCTGCTTCGTGGAGGTGAGCAGGCTGAGTGTGTGATTTCAGCACTGTCCCAGTCTAAAGTGTCTTGAAGTCAGTGACTCATGAAGGGCCTCAGACCTTCAGCTGCTCGTATGTGATTAGAAACAGGGTGGCATATGAATAGATTCCCAGCACCATTAGCCATTAGGGAGATGCAATCAAATCTACAGTGAGATACCACTGCACACAAAATTTTGTTGTCTATAAACAAAATGACAGATAATAACAAATGTTGATGAGAATGTGGAGAAATTGGAGCTCTTATATATTATTCATGGAAATGTAAACTGGTGCAACCCCTTTGGAAAGCAATCAGACATTTCCTCAAAAAGAGTAGTTTTATATCACCCTGAAATTCCACTCCTACCGTTATAGCCAAGATAAACAAACACATATGTCCACAGGGAAATTTGAAACTTGTATATCAATATTTACAGCAACATCAAAAGGCTTAAGCAAACTACATGTACAACAACTGGTGAATGGTTAAACAACCTGTAGTGTGTCCATAATATGGAATATTATTTGGCAATAAAAATGAATGAAGTACTACATTACATCTTTATATATTTCATGTACAAAAATTAGCCTAATAAATCTCCTAAATTATATGGAATACAAAAATTGGATATACAACCCGATGTTATAATAATACTAGCTATTACAGTAAGAATTGTTCCTTTGTAAGGTGATGAAAATATTCTAAATTTATATTGTGATGGTTGCACAAATCTATAAATACTAAAGAAAATTTGAAGTGTATACTTTAAATGGGTTAAATTTATGATATATACATTATAATATATCTTAATGAAGATGTTTTAAAAGAAACAATATGAAAGAGGGCAAGGTCACTGACTTTGGAAGGTCACTGACCCTTTAAAGCAGGTCTGTGCTAGAGAGTTATGTCCTCAGATGTGAATGCCCTGGGGTTGGCTACACTTGTCCTCTTGGCTAATGTTTGCCACAGGCAGTCATGAGGGTGATCACAGGGGAGTGGGGGCAGGTCTTTGTCTCAGTTCCCCATGTGTCTGGAGCACTGTGTCAGCGTTCAGGCTACCATCCCATGCTGAACAGTAATAATCAGCCTCATCCTCAGGCTGGAGGCCCGAGATGGTCAGGGAGGCCGTGTTCCCAGACTTGGAGCCAGAGAAGCGATCAGGGATCCCTGAGGGCCGTGAACTTCCAACCTTCACAGTTTTGGGGACGCCACGAGAAATCTGTTGGTACCAGCCCACACTATATCTTCTAACATTGTTGCTGTTTCCAGTGCAGGAGAGGGTGACCTTCTGTCCCACAGACCCTGACACCGAGGCTTCCTGGGTGAGTCCAGACTGTGCCCAGGACCCTGGAACAGAGGAGGTGGAGACACAGAGAGGTGAGTCTGGGGTCATTGCCCACCCCATGCTCTCAAAATAAATGGGAAAACTCAACCCAGGTGTCCCCCAAAGCACTTCTGCTTGCCACAGCCCGTCACCTGAGCACAGAGTGAGGAGGGGGAGGAGGAGAGGGGCCCAGGCCATGGTGGAGACTCCTGTGAGCTCTGATTCCTGAGGACCCACAGCTGCCTGATGTCTCTTGTACCTGCTTCCCCCACTGGAGGGGAGTGAGGGGCCTGTCATGCAAATTAGTCCCCTCCCTGCAAATGGCCTCTCACACCCTGAGCTCTGAGGCTTCTCTGCTTGAGGCTGGGCAGGGCCTGATCTGAGCTTCCCCAGGGCTGAGATGAAGCAGCCAGTGTGTCCCAGGGGACAGTGAGCACCGGGCACCCAACAGGGAGCAGGTGGCTGGTTTCCAGCTGGGCAGGCCCACAGCACCCCCTGATGCCCTAGGGATAGATTCGCTCAGGTCTGGGGTGCCCAGCAGGGGACCCTGGGGAGAGCCCTGGCCTCCCCTCCCTGTTGTCTGCTGCCCCTCCTCAGAGAGAGGGACCTGTTCACTGCCCGGCACCAGCTCTACCGGTGCAGCTTCTGTACCTTGGCTAAGCCCTGACTTCAGTGATGCGGCCTCCTCAGCAGTTTACAGCGTGGCCATTTCTTCCACTGGGAATTTGCTCTGGAGTCAGCACACCACAGTGACAGAGGACAGTACAGACCAGCCAAGAGCTATCAGTTGGAAAGGCCTAGAATCCTGGCTTTCCTCTCTCTTCTGCCCATGTTATACCATGACATGGCATTTGCATTTTTGTTGTCTAGTTGTAAGATTTTCTTGAATACTTTAGACATTGGGGCTTTCTTAGATATATGATTAGCACATATTTCTTCCATTAGTATTTGACTTTTCATTTCTTTGACTGTGTCCATTGACACACTTTAAAAAAATTCATCAAATCAAATTTAAATCTTTTTTTTTGTATGTGGTACTTTTGGTGTCTTATCTAATTAAGACACCTACCCATTAAGATTTGCTTCTATGTTTTCTTCTATATGTTTTATAGTTTCAACTATTGCATTTAGATCTTTAATCTATTTTGCTATGTTTTAGAAGAGTTTGAGAAGGTTTGGATGTTTTTCTTTAACTGTTTGATAGAATTCACTATTGAAGCTATCTGGTATTAGGCTTTCCTTCATTGGGACATATTTGATTACTGGCTATTTCATTTACTATAAGTATATTCTGATTTTCTATTTTTTATTGAGTCATTTTTGATATTATAGCTTGAATGTGTGTAGGAATTTGTTCATTTCATCTAGTTTATCTAATTTGTTGGTGTACAGTTGATATTGTGTGTGTGTGTGTGTATATATATATATATATATAAAATTTCTTTATGGCATGTGTTAATGTCCCAATGTTTATTTTGCATCTAAGTAATTTGAATCTATTCTAGTTTTTTTTTCTCATTCAGTTTAACTAAAGGTTTGTGAGTTTGTTGATATTTTCAAATTGTGAAATGTGCTGCAGTCAACATTTGAGTGCATTTGTCTTTTTGATGAAAAGTCTTCTTTTCCTTTGGGTAGATACCCAGTAGTGGGATTGTAGGATCAAATGGTAGGTCTACTTTTAGTTCTTTGAGGAATCTCCATACTGTTTTCCATAGAGGTTGTACTCATCTGCAGTGCCACCAACAGTGTATAAGCGTTTCTTTCTCTCTGCATCCACGCCAGCATCTATTGTTTCTGGACTTTTTAGTAAAAGGCATTCTAACTGGTATAAAGTGATATCTCATTGTGGTTTTAATTTGCATTTCCCAGGAAAAACAAACACCACATGTACTCACTATTAAATTGGAACTAACCAGTGAGCACATATGTGCACAGAGGGAAATGAAACTCAGTGGAAATCAACCGGGGGAAGGGGGGAGGAGGGGAGAGGCAAAAACCTACCTAATGGGATTTTGGGGAACACTATTTGGGTGATGGGGACATTTATAGCTGGGATTAAAGCATTACAAAAGCATCAATGTAACCTGAAATATTTATACTCCCTTAATATTTTGAAATTAAAAAAAAAGTATAAAGGTGGAGTGCAGAGTGGTGCACATGGTGGGGCCACTGGGATGAACCTCCTATTCTCTTCCTCTCCTGTCTGGACCCCAGATCTGCCAGCCATGAGGTTAGCATGTGACTGACCCCAGTGGCAACTCCAGGATGGGCATGGGTTGCCCAAAACAATCAGACACCTCCCCAAAAATGGTCACCATGGTCGTGTCGGAGAGATGGTGGAGGGATCTGGTCCAGGTGTCCTGAGGCCAGAATTCCTGGTCATGGGTCAGGGAGGAGAGGACTCACTCACTCTGGAAGGTTTGTGAACAGAAGTGAAACCTGGGACTGAGGTATTTTGTCACCATGTAGGCATTCAGCCTGGGGACAGCACATGTCATGGAGAAAGGACATCTCAAATAGATCTCACAGTGAGATTCCCCCGTTGGCATCTGGAGAGGTAAAGTCCCTGTGACTCCTCTGAATGAAGCCGGGCGGCTGTTGTGGACGCTTCCATCCTGGCAACGAGCTCGGGCCTCCCCAGTCCCCTGTGCCGTGAACGAGAAGGGGGAGAAACAGAGGTGCCCCACACAAACCCTCACAAACCAGGCCACAGTGGAGACCCCCACACAGCTCTGCGTCCTGAGGACCCTCAGTGGGCCCTGGGTCCCCCAAGTCCCTCTTATCCCCTCCAGCAGCCCAGGGGAGGGAGGGACTATTCATGCAAACCAGCCCCACCCTGGGCCCTGCCTCTGACCCCTGCCTGGAAAGCTGACCCTGGGAGGGTGGGCCTGGGCGGGGCTGTTCTGTGGCTCCTGGGGGCCTGTGAGGACACAGCTGCGGGCCCAGTGAGCAGGGGGCAGAGGGCTGAGACCAGGGACGGGGGGCTCCCAGCTGGGACCCACAGCGCAGGCCTCAGGGACAGGCCCCAGAGCCCCCTGTGACCCAGGGCCCAGACATGCCCATGCGTCCTGTCTGCTCCGCTGTGCACTTTGTCCTCCCCAAAAGGATGGAGCTGGGCAGTGTCTATGCTCCAACACACCTTAGTCTCAGGTCTCCGCACAGCCGCCTCCCCCTGGGCTCCCCTGCCCAGCTCCCTGTGTGCTTTACAGGACAGTCCCGGGAGCTCGGCCTCCCTGAGGAGCCTCCCCTGGGGGCAGCAGAGCAGGAAGCCCAGTGAGGACAGGCCAGCACCTCCCTCCAGGGCACAGGAGCTGCTGCCTCTTCCTCCTCCCCGGGCAGAGCAGAGCCTGCTCCCCAGATGGCCAGGACCTGCCCTCGGGCCCAGCCTCTCTCTCTGGTCCCCTCTTCCTCTCCGCCCCTCACTGACACCTAGATTGTGGAATGGGAAGAAGGATATAAATAACAAATATTTGCCAAGCCCAGGCATCAATCCTAGGGTGATGCAGGCACTGAGTGGGATTTTGGGGGACAGGAGGGAGGTGAGCCCTGGGGGCTCCTAGTTGCTCATCCTTCTCCCCCCTCACTGGCACTGAGAGGCGATTTGCACCTTTCAAGTGTGGGGCCAGCACCCTCTACTCCCGCCCCGGGCATGTGGAGTAAACGCCTCTGCCACCTCAGAGACAGCCCTACAGAGTGTGGGGACAGTGCCTGGGACGGAGGCCCTGGGTGTGCAGGGCCCTCAGGCAGCCCCGAGTCCTCACCTGGCCTGAGCCTCAGTGAGCAGAGGGAGGGAGGAGGGGAAGGGAGGAGTCCAGGCCTGGGGAGCACCTCTGAGTTCTGCTCCCCGAGGCCGCTAGTGGAGCCCCAAAGCCCACATCTCCTCCCCCACCCCACCCCCTGGGCAGAGACGGCCCTTCTCCACGTCTGTGCTTCTCTTCTGGGCTGTGCAAGCCCCACTCTGGGCAGGGTGTGACCTGCTCCTGGGAGCTGGTGCTGGGAAAGAGACCATAGAGAAGGGTGAGACCTGCACACCTCAGAGGCTCTGGGAGGGACAGCAGATGGAACAGGGGACCCTGGATAGAGTACACTGACCACGGCTGTTATATGATCTTCCCCAGGGCCCCTCAGGGACAGGCCCAGGCCCTCTTCAGCTCCAGGGACCAGGCCCTGCCAGATCTTCTCTTTGTCATGTCTCTAGGCTCTGTGTGTCCTCCCCATAAGGGTCACAATGTCTTCTTCATGCTGTACTTTTGTTACCACATCTGGCCCCACACCTGTCCTCTGACCTCCTCCACAGACCACCCCCTGCTCACTTCAGTTTGCTTTTCTGCATAATCCTGGGGTCTCAGCCTCCCTAAGGATGTCTCTGCAGGAGCCCACACTGCAGAGAGCTCAGCCCTTGGCAGGACAGCTGGGCCTGGGCCGCCCAAGGCTGAGCTTCGCTCTTGCTTCCCTTCCACACCAGCCCTAGGCCAAGCCAGAGCCAGGCCTTTCAGAGTGCTGAGCCTCCGTGTCCTTGAGTGTCAGACTTCACTGTCACAATCAGTTATTGAGGAGCAGGTGGGGAGGTGGGGATTTTGTCTGCAAAGACTGCTGGAAGTGCTTTCTGATAATCCCAAACAGAAACTGTTTACCTATTAGACAATTACTCCTCCCACCCCCAGCCCCCAGTCACCCATGGAGCATGGAGGGATTGGGGACCTGGATGAGGCAGAAGAGCCCAGGGTCCAGCAGCCCATCATGATGCAGGAAAGAGCAGGAAGCAGACATCAGCTTCCCCCTACTTGGCAGGTGCTGCTTGACCAGGTGACAGCTTTCTGTGGGCTGCGCCCTTTATCACTCTAGTCCCCAAAGGACTGAGGTGCATTCCAGCATCATCTCAACCAAAGACCCAGAGAGGGGAAAGAATAAGGCTCATGGGATTAAAGTAGGGAAGGCAAGCAGTGATGGGTCCCAGAGCCATCTCCTTACAGGCAGGGTTCATCCCGCACCTGGGAATCCAGGGGCTCCCTGGGGACACCCTCTGAGGATAAAGAGAACCCAGCTTCCCTAAGGCTTCAGAGCTCAGGAAATGATCCACAAAGCCTAGGCCAGGTGCAGGGGGACTTCTAGGGGACCAAGCAGAGGGGTCCTGGGCTGCTGTGTCACCTAAGCTGGACTTCTGCTCCATATGAAGCCCCCATTCCACATGTGGGGGGCTCTTATAGCCTCTGGAGACAAATGTTCCATTTGCACTTGGATGCCAGTGAGAGGAGGTGTTATTTTCATTGACCCCATAAAGACCCCCGGGGGGAAAAAACCCCCGGGGGCCCCCCCCCCGGGGGGTTTTTTCCCTTTAAAGGGGGGGGGGCCCCCAAAACCCCCCAAAAAACCCCCCCCCCCCCCCCGGGGGGAAAAATTCCCCCCCCAAAAAAAAAACCCCCCCCCCCCCCCGCCCCCCAAAAGGGGGGGTTTTTCCCCAAACCCCCCCCCCCGGGGGGGGGGTTTTTTTTCAAAAAAAAGGGGGGGGCCCCCCCAAATTTCCCTTTGGGGGTTTCCCCCGGGGGGGGCCGGGTTTTGTGGGGGGGTTTTTTTTTCCCAAAAAGGGGCCCGGGGGGGGGGGCCCCCCGGGACGGGCCCCGGGGGGGCCCCAAAACCCCCCGGGCCCCCCCCCCCCCCCCCTTTTCCCCCCTTCCCGGCTTCCCTTTGGGTTTTTTTTGGGGGGGGGAAAAATTTCCCCCTTTTTTTCCCCCCCCCCCCCCCCCCCCCCCCCCCCCCGGGCCCCCGGGCCCCCCCGGGGGGGGGGCCCCCCCCTTTTGGGGGGGGGGGGCCCCCGGGCCCGGGGCCCCCCCCCAGGGCCCCCCCCCGGCCCCCCCTTCCCCCCCCCCCCCAAAAAAAGGCCCCCCCCTTCCCCCCCCCCGGGCCCCCTTTTCCCGGGCCCCCCCCCCCCCCCAAAGGGAAAAAATTTTAAAAAAAATTTAAAAAAAATTTTGGGGGCCCGGGGGGGTTTTTTGGGGGGGGGGGGGGGGGGGGTTTTTTTTTTTCCCCCCCCCCGGGAAACCTTTCCTTTTCCCCCCAACCCCCCCCCCCCCGGGGATTTGGAATTTAAGGGGGCCCCCCCCCCCGCCCCCTTTTTGGGGGGGCCCTTCCCCCCAAAACCCCTTTGGGGGGAAGGGCCCCCCGGGGGGGGGGGGGAGGCCCAAGGGGAGGGGGGGGGGGGGGTCCCGGGCCGGGGGGGGGGGCCCCCGGGGGGGGGGGGCCCCAAACCCCCCCCCCCCCCCGGGGGGGGGAAAAACCCCTTCCCCCCCCCCTTTTTGGGGGGGGGCCCCCCCCCCTTTTGGGTTTCCGCCCCCCGGGGGGGGGAAAATTTGGGGGTTTTGGGGGAAAACCCCGGGGGGTGAACCCCACCCCCTTTGGGGGGGCCCAAAGGGGGGGGGCCCCCGGGGGAAAAATTTTGGGCCCCCCCCCAAAAACCCCTTTTCCCCCCCCTTTTTCCCCCCCCCAAAAACCAACCCCCCCCAATTTTTTCCCCCCCCAAAGTTTAACCCCCAAAACCCCCCCCCCCTTTTTTTTTTGGAAAAGGGGGGGGGCCCCCCCCTTTTTCCCCGGGGGCCCCCCCCGGGGCCCCCCCCCCCCCCCCCCCTCCCCCCCCCCCCCCTCCTTTTTTTTCCCCAAAACCCGGGGCCCCCCCCCCCTTTTCCCGGGCCCCCCTGGGGGCCCCCCTTGGCCAAAATTTTGGGGGGGGGGGGGGGGTTTTTTTCCCCCCCCCCCCCCCCTTTTTTTCCCCCCTTTCCCCCCCCCCCCCCGTCAAACCCCCAAGGGGGGGGGGGGGTTTTCGCAACCCAAAAACCCCCCCCCCCCAAAAAAAAAAAACCCCTTTCCCCCCCCCCCCCCCCCCCCCCGGGGGGGGGGGGGGGCCCAAAAACCCGGGGGCCCCCCCCCCAAAAAAAAAGGGGGGGGGAAAAAAACCCCCCCAAAAGGGGGGCCCCGGGGGGTTTTTTGGGGGGCCCCCTTTTTTTTTCCCCCCCCCGGGGGTTTCCCCCCCCGGGGCCCCCGGGGGGAAAAAAACCCCTTTTAAAGGGGAAAGGGGGGGGCCCCCCCCCCCCCCCGGGGGGGTTTGGGGCCCGGAAAGGGGGGGTCCCGGGGCCCCCCGGGGGGTTTTTTCCCCCCCCCCCCAAGGGGGGTTTTCCCCGGGAAAACCCCGGGGGAAAAGGGGAAAAAAAGGGGGTTTTTTTTAAAAAAATTTTCCCCCCCCCCGGGGGGGGCCAAATTTTTTTAAAACCCCAAAAGGGGGGAGGGGGGGGGCCCAAAATTTTTTTGGGGGGGAAAACCCCTTTTTTTGGGGGGGGAAAAAAAATTTTCCCCCCCGGGGGGGGGGGGCCTTTTGGGGGAAAAAAAACAGGGGGCCCCCTTTTTTTTTTTTGGTTTAAAATTTTTTTTTTTTGCCCCTTTTCCCCCCGCCCCACCCCGGGGCCTTTCAAGGGGGGAAAAAAAGGGCCCCCCGGGGGGGGTTTTTTCCTGGGGGTTTTTTCTTTTTTAAAACCCCCCTTCCCCCCGGGGGGAAACCCCGGGGAAATTTTGGGGCCGGGAAAAAGGGGGGGGAAAAAAAGGGCCCCCTTTTTTTTGGGGGGCCCCCCCCCAAAAAACCCCCCCCCAAACCCCGGGGGGCCAAATTTCCCCCGGGGGGGCCCCCCCCCGGGGCCCGGAAAAGGGGGGGGGTTTCCCCTGGGGCCCCCCAAAAACCCTTCCCCCCCCCCCGGGGCCCCCCTTTTTTTTTGGAATTTTTTCCCCCCCCCCCCCCCCATTTTGGGGGTTTTTTTTCCCCCAAAAAGCCCCCGGGCGGCCCCCCCCCCCACCCCGGGGGGGGGGGCCCCCCCCCCTTTAAATTTTTTGTTTTTGGGGGTTTTTCCCCCCCCAAATTTTTGGAACCCCCCTTTAAAAAAAAAAATTTAAAAGGGGGGGGGTTTTTTTTAAAAAAGTTTTCGGGGGGTTTTTTTGGGTTTTTTTTTTTTTTCCCCCCCAAAGGGGGGAAAAAAAGGGGAAAACCCCAAAAAAAAAAAAAAATTTTTAAAACAATTTTTTTTAATTTTTTGGGGGGGGGAAAAAAAAAAGGTTTTTTTTCCCTTTTTTTTGTTTTTTTAAAAAAAAAAAATTTGGGGAAAATTCCCCCCCCCTTTTTTTGGGGTTTTTTTTTTTTTTTGGAAAGGGAAAAAAGGGCCCGGGGGGGTTTTTTTCCCCCTTTTTTCCCTTTTCCCCCCCCCCTTTTTTTTAAAAACCCCGGGGGAAATTTTTGGGGGGGGGTTTTTTTTGGGCCCCGGGGGGATCCCGGGGGGAACCCCCCCGGGGGGCCCCCCAAAAAAAAAAAATTTTTTTTTTGGGGGGGGGTTCCCCGGGGGGGGGGGCCCCCCGGGGGGGGGGGGAAAAAGGGCCCCCCCCGGGGCGGGGGTTGGGGGGGGGGGGGGGGAAAAAAAAAAACCCCTTAGGAAAAAAAGGGGGGGGGGGGCCCCTTTTGGGGGGGGGGAAGGGGGGGGGGGGGGGGGGCCCCCCCCCCCCGGGGGTGGGGGGAAAAGGGGGGGTTTTTTTTTAAACCCCCCCCCGGGGGGGGGGGCCCCCGGGGCCCCCCCCCCCCCCCCCGGGGGGGGGGCCCCGGGGTTTGGGGGGCCCCCGGCCCCCCAAAACCCCCCGGGCCCCCCCAAACCCCTTCTGGGGGGGGGGGCCCGGGCGGGGGGGGCCCCCGGGGCCCCCCAAACCCCCCCCCCCCCCCAAAAATTTTTTTGGGGGCCCCCCCCCCCCCCCCCCATTTCCCCGGGGGCCCCCCCCCCCCCCAAAAAAAAAAAAAGGGGTTTTAAAAAAACCCCCCCCGGGTTTTCCCCCCCCCCCCCCCCCCCGGGGGGGGCCCCCGGGCCCCCCAACCCCCCTTTTGGCTTTTGGGGGGACGGGGGAAAAAACCCCCCCGGGGGGGGGGGAAGGGGGTTTCAATTTGGGGAAAAACCCCGGGGGGGGGCCCCGGGGGGGCCCCCCCTTTTTAAAAAAAAGGGGGGGGGGGGGAAAAAAAAAAAGGGGGCTTTTTTTTTTTAAAAAAAGGGGGGGGGGGGGGGGGGAAAAAGGGGGGGAAAAATTGGGGGGGGGGGGGGGAAAAAACCCCCGGGGGGGGGGGGAAACCCGGGGGGAAAAAAAAAAGGGGGTTTTTTGGGGGGGGGGGGGCCCTTTGGCCCCCCTTTTTTAAAGAAGGGGGGGGGGGGAAAAACCCCTTTGGGGCCCCCCCCCCGGGGGGGGCCCCCCCCCTTTTTTCCCCCCTTTTTTTTTTTTTGGGGGGGGGTTTTTTTCCCCTTTTTGGGGGGTTGGGGGGGTTTTTTTTTCCCAAAAAAAAACCCCCCCGGGGGGGGGGGGGGGTTTTTTGGGGGGGGGGGGGGGGGCCCCTTTTCCCCCCGGGGGGGCCCCCCCAAAAAACCCCCCCCTTAAAATTTTTTTTTTTAAAAAAATTTGGGTTTTTGGGGGGAAAAAACCCTTTTTGGGAACCCCCCCCCCCCCCCCCCCCGGGCCCCGGAAATTTTTTTAAATTTTTAAAAATTTTTACCGGGGTTTTTTTTTTGGGGGGTTTTCCCCCGGCCCCCCCCCCCCCCCGGGGGGAAAAGGGTTTTTTTTTTGGGGCCCAAAATTTTTTGGGGCTTCCCTTTTTTTTTAAAAAAAAAAACCCAACCCCAAAAACCCAAATTTTTCCCAAAATTTTTTTTTAAAAAAAGTTTTTAAAAGGAAAAAATAAAATAAATTTTTTTAAAAAAAAAAATTTTTTTTTTTTAAAAAATTTTTTTTTGGGGGAAAAAAAAAATTTTTTTTAAAAAAAAAAAAATTTTTTAAAAAAAATTTTGGTTTTAAATTTTTAAAAAAAAAAAAATTTTTGGGGAAAATTTTTGGCTTTAAAACAGGGTTTTTTTTTAAAAAATTTTTTTTTTTGGGGGGGGCCCCCCCCAAAAAAAAACCCCCCCCCCCCAAGGGTTTGGGGGGCCCCCCCCCCCCACTCCCGGGGGGTTTTTTTCCCCCTTTCCCCCCCCCTTTCCCCCTTTTTCCCCCCGGGGGGTTTTTTTTTCCCTCCCCCCCCCCCCCCCCGGGGGCCCGGGGGGGGGGGGGGGGCCCCTTCCCTTTTTTTTGTTTGGGGGGCCCCCCCCTTTTTTTTTTTTTAACCCCCGGGGGGGTTCCCCGGCCCCCCCAAAAAGGGGGGGGAAAAATTCCCGGGGCCCCCCCCTTTTTTTGGGAAAAAAAGGGGGCCCCCCCCTTTTTTTTTTCCCGGGCCCCCCTTTTTGGGGGGGGGGGGGGGGGGGGGGAATTTTTCCCCGGGCCCCCTTTTTTTCCCCGGGGGAAAAAAAAAACCCTTTTTTAAAAACCCCCCCCCCCCCCCCCTTTTTTTTTGGGGGGGGGGGCCCCCCGGGGGGGGGGGGGGGCCCCCCCCTTTTTTTTTTTGGGAAATTTTTTTCCCCCGGGGGGAAATTTTTAAAAAAAAAAAACCCCCCCCTTTTTGGGGGGGGAAAGGGGGGGGGTTTTTCCCCCCCTGACCCAAACCCCCTGGGGAAAAAAAACCCCCCCCAAAAAGGGGCCCCGGGTTTTTTTTTGGGGGGGAAAAAAAAAATTTTTTTTTTAAAAACCTTAAAAACCCCCCTTTTTTTTTTTTAAAAAAACCCCCCCCCCCAAAACCCGGGGGTTTTTTTTAAAAGTTTAAAACCCCCAAAATTTTTTAAAAAAAATTTTTTAAAAAAAAAAAAAAATTATTTTTAAAAAAAAAAATTTTTTGGGGTTTTTTTTTTCCCCCCCCCCCCCAAAAAATTTTTTTAAAAGGGGGGCCCCCCCCAAAAAAAAGGAAAAAAAAAAAAAAAAAAAATTTTTTTTTGGGGGGTTTTGGGGCCCTTTTTTTTTTTTTTGGGAAATTTTCCCCCCCCCCCGGGCCCCGGGGGGGAAAAAAAACCCGGGGGGGGGACAAAAGGGAAATTTTTTTCCCCCCCTTTTAAAAAAAAAATTTTTTGGGGGGGGAAAAATTTTTTTTTTCTTTTTCCAACCGGGTTTTAAAAAAAAAATTTTTTCCCCCCCTTTCCCCCAAGGGAAAATTTGGGGGGGGGAAAAAAAAATTTTGGGCCCCCCCCCCCCCCCAAAAAAAACCTTTTAAAAATTAACCCCCTTTTTTTTTAAAAATTTTTTTTGGGGGGGGGGTTTTTTGGGGTTTTTTAAATTTAAAGGGGGGTTTTAAAAGGGAAAAAAATTTTTTTGGGGGGTTAAAAGGTTTAAGGGGGGGAAAAAAAAAACCCCCCCTTTGGGGGGCCCAAAAAGGGTTTCCCCCCGGGGGGAAGGGGGAAAAAATTTTAAAAAAAAAAATTTTTTTTTTTTTTTTAAAAAAGGGGGGGGTTTTTTAAAAAACCCAATTTTTGGGGGGAAAAAAAAAAAAAAGGGGGGAAAAAGGGGCCCCCTTTTTTGGGAAAAAAAAAAAAAAAAAACCCCCAAAAAAAAAAAATTTTTTTTTGGGGGGGGGGAAAAAAAAGGGGGGGGGGGGTTAAAAACCCCCCGGGGTGGGTTTTTTAAAAACCCAAAAACCCCCCTTTTTTTTTAAAATTTCAAAAGGGGCCCTTTTTTTTTAAAAAAAAAAAAAGGGTTTGGGGGGGGGGGGGTTTTTGGGGGGGAGGCCGGGGGGGGCCCCCAAAAGGGGGGGGGAAAATTTTAAAAAAGGGGGGGAAAAATTTTTTTTTTTTTCCCCCCCCCCAAACCCCACCCCCGGTTTAAAAGGGGGTTTTTAAAAAAAAAAAATTTTCCCCGGGGGAAAAAAAAAGGGGCCCCCCCCCCCAAACGGGGCCCGGGGGGGGCCCCGGGGGGGGGGGGGGGGGCCCCCCTTTTTTGGGGGGGGCCCCCCCTTCCCCCCGGGGCCCCCCCCCCCAAAAAAAAATTTTTTTTGGGGGGCCCCCCCCCTGGGGGGGGCCCGGGGAAAGGGGGGGGCCCCCCCCCCCCTTTTCCCCCGGGCCCCCCCGGGGGGGGTTTGGGGGGGGGGTTTTTCCCCCCCTTTTAAAGGGGGGGTTTCCCCCCTTTTTTGGGGGGGGGGGCCCCCCCCCCCCCAAAAAAAAAAGGGGGGGCCCCCCCGGGGGCCCGGGGGGGGGGGAAAACCCGGGTTTTGGGGAACGGGGGCCCCCCCCTTTTTTTTTTCCCCCCCCCCCCCCGGGGGGGGGCCCCGGGTTTTTCCCCCAAAACCCCCCCCCCTTTTTTCCCCCCCCTTTTTTTCCCCCGCCCGGGGAAAAACCCCCCCCGGGGGCCCCCCCCCCCAAGGGGGGGAAACCCCAAAGGGGTTTTTTTTTTCCCCCCCCGGGGGGCCCCCCCCCCTTCCCGGGGGGGTTGGGGGCCCCGGGGGAGGGGGGGGGAAAGGGGGGGCCGGCCCGGGGGGGGGGGGGCCCCCCCCCCCCCGGCCCCCGGGGCCCCCCCCCCCCCTTTTGGGGGCCCAAACCCCTCCCCCCCAGGTTTTCCCCCCCCCCCCCCCTTCCCCCTTTGGCCCCCCCCTTTTGGGGGGGGCCCCTTTTTGGGGGCCCCCCTTGGCCCCCCCCCCGGGGGGCTGCCCCCTCCCCCCCCCCCCCAAAAAACCCCCCCCCAAAAGGGGCCCCCCCCCCCAAAAAAAAAAACCCCCAAAAAAATAAAACCCCCCCCCCCCCCCCCCCCCCTTTTTCCCCCCTGCCCGGGGAAAAAAATTTTTTGGGGGGGGGGAAAAAAACCCCCCCTTTTTTAAAATTTTTTAAATTTTTTTCCCCCCCCTTTTTTTTTTTTTTTATTGGCCCTTTTTCCCCCCCCAAAATTTTTGGGGGCCCCCCCCAAACCCCCCCGGGCATTTTTTTTTAAAAAATTTTCCCCCTTTTTTGGAAGGGGGTTTAAAAAAATTTTTTTTTTGGGGGGGGGAACCCTGGGGGCCTTTTAAAAAATTTTTTAAAAAAAATTTTTTTTCCCCTTTTCCCGGTTTTGGGTTTTTAAAAAACCCTTTGGGGGTTTTTTTAAATTTTTTTTTTAAAAGGGGGGGGGAAAAAAAAAAAAAACCGGTTTTTTTTAAAAAAAAAAAATTTTAAATTTTTTTGGGGTTTTTTTTTTTAAAAATTTTTTTTTAAAAAAAGCCACCTTTTTTTTCCCCCTTTTTGGGGGGAAAAATTTAAAGGGTTTTTTTGGGAAAAAAAAGGGGCCCGGGGCCCAAAAAAAACCCCCCTTTTTTTTTTAAAAAAAATTTTAAAAACCCCCCCTTTTTTCCCGGGGTTTTTTAAAAAAAATTTTTTTTTGGTAAAAAATTTTTTCCCGGGGGGGAAAAACCCCAAAAAAAATTTTCCCCCCGGGGAAAATGGGAAAACGAATTAAATTTTTTTTTTAAATTTTAAAACCCCCCCTTTTTTGGGAAAAACCCCCCCCCAATTTAAAACCCTTTAAAATTCCCCTTTCCCCCCCCTTTTTTTCCCCGGTTCCCCCAAAAAAAAACCCCTTAAAAAAACCCCCCTTTTTAAAAACCCAAAACCCCCCCAAAAATTCCCCCCCTTTTTTTTTTTTTTTTTTTTTTTTAAAAAAAAAACCCCTTCCCAATTTTTTTTTTTTTCTTCCCCCTTTTTTTTTTTCTTTTTCCCAAAAAAAATTTTTGGGGGGCGGGCCCTTTAAAAAAAAACCCCAAAAAAAGGGGGAAAAAAAAAAATTTTATTTTTTTTTTTTTTTTTTTTTTTTTTTTTTTTACCCCCCTTTTCCCCTATTTTTTTTAAAAAAAAAAATTTTTTTTTTTTTTTTTTTTTTTTTAATTTTAAATTTTTTTTTTTTTTAATTTCAAAAAATTTTTCCCCGGGAAAATTTTTTTTGGGGGGGGGTTTTTTAAAAATTTTTTTCCCCCAAATTTTTAAAAAAAAATTTTTTTTTTTTAAATTTTTTTTTTTTTTTAAAAAATTTTTTTTTTTTTTTTTAAAAAAAAAAATTTTTTTTTTAATTTTTTTTTTTTTTGGGAAACCTTTTCCCCCCCCGGGGGGGGCCCCAAAATTTTTTTTAAGGGGGGGTTTTTTTTTTCCCCCCCTTTTTCCCCCCCCAAAAAATTTTTTTTTTGGGGGGGGGGGGGAGAAAAAGGGGGCATCTTTTAAAAGGGGGGAAAGGAAATTTTTTTGGTTTTTTCCCCAAAGGGCCCGGGGGCCCCCCCCCTTTTTTTTTCCCCCCCCCGGGGGGGAAACCCCCGGGGGGGGGTTTTTTTTTCCCCCGGGGGGAAGGGGAAAGGGGGGGTTTTTAGGGGGTTTTCCCCCCCCCCCCCCAAAAAAAAAAAAAAAAAAAGGGGGGGGGCCCAAAAAAGGGGGGGTTTTTCCCCAAAAGGGGGCCCCCCCCGGGGGGGGGGCCGGGGCCAAAAAGGGGGGGGGGGGGCCCCCCCCCCCTTAAACCCCCCCCCCCCCGGGAAAAGGGGGGCTTTTTGGGGGGGGGAAGGGGGGGGGCCCCCGGGGGGGGTTTTTTTGGGGGGGTTTAAAACCCAAAAATTTTTTCAGGGGGGGAAAAAAGGGGGGGGCCCGGGCCCCCACAAAGGGGAAAAAACCCCCCCCCCTTTTCCGGGCCCCGGGGGGGGGGGCCCCCCCCCCCCGGGGTTTGGGGGGCCCCGGGGGGGGGCCCTTTTCCCCCCCCCAAAGGGGGGGCCCCGCCCACCCCTTTTTTTTTTAACCGGGGGCCCAAAATTTTTTCCCCCCCTTTTTAAAAACCCCCCCTTTTTTTTGGGCCGGGGGAAAGGGGGCCCCGGGGGGGGGGCCCCCGGGGGGTTTTTTAAAAAAAATTTTTTCGGAAAAAAGACAGGGCACGAGGGGGACAGGAGTCCAGGCCATGGTGACGCAGCTCCTGAGGCCCAGAGCAGGGCTGAGAGGCCCAGGGCCCTTCTCTCTTCTCCACTGTGCAGAAAGAGGAGGGGCTGCTCGCACAAATTTGTGTTGCCTACTGGTGATCTCTGCCCCACCCTAAGGAACATTTGACATTTGTCCTTGGTCTTTGGAACAGAGGGTCTGATGAGTGAATTTCACAGTTTGTCCCGTGGGGGGGACCAGGGAGGAAGCAGCTGCTGGGACCTTCCACAGGCCTGTGAGCAGGACTTTGTGCTCAGCCAAGGAGGAAACAGCTGCTGAGTCTGTGTCAGTGAGTTCAGGCCCCACTGCCCAGCCCTGGGGACTTCGGGGGTGGGCAGCTGTGGGTGCCCCCTGTGCAGACCCTGGGAAGACCCACAGCACCCCCTGATGCTCACTGTCCAGACTGCAGTCTCTCAGTGTGTATCATGCGGGTGGGGTCACCTGAGAGCCTGGTCATCGTCAGTCCACGGTGTCCACGGGCCACACCCTGCTCTGTCCCTTCCTCAGGGGCCAGGGAAGAAGGTGACTGTGCCCTGGGTCTGAGTGGGGAGTGGTTTCCTGCTGAGGGACAAGTTATCACATGAGATTATCAGAGAGACTTAGTATTTCAGGACAAAAACAGACATTTAAAATTGGGTGGCATGTTGAGGATGAAGCAGAACACATCACGGACAGTGGCCTTGTGCACATGGAGTGGACGTGGAAAGTCAGGTGAGGACGTTTGAATCCAGGCTGTGGGGGTCCTTATGAGTCAGAGTGAGGGGCTTGGATTGATTCATCTTCTGGGGCTGTGAGAGATTGTGAACAGGAGACAGCACGGACGACACTGACCCTTTAGGAAGACGTCCCTGGTGTCAGGCTCAGCAAAGAGCCTGAAGGCGGCAGAGCAGGTGCAGGTGTGTCAGGAGAGCTGTGAGCTGAGCCCAGGGATCTGGAGGGGGAGAGGGAAGGGACACTCCGGAGGAAGAACTCAGGGGTGACTGTGCCCCAGGAGGGAGGGCAAGGGAGGCACAGGATTAGGCTGAGGGTTGTACTAAAATTGACCAGGTGGGTTTGTCATCATTCACTGTCATGGGGGGGGAGCACCAAGGGTGAGGGGTAAAGGGGCTTTGTGTTCCATTTGTGAAATTGAGGCTTGTAGGAAACAGGTAGAAACAGGAGCATGGGGTGGGAGGCCAGGGTGTGTCACGTCTTCATCCGAACCACGGTGACAGGAGAGTCTAAGCATGACACACAGCGGCCCTGGGGGGAGTGTGGCGGTGAAGAGAACATGCGTAGGAGTGGAACACAGGGAGCCCCCTTGCCCACTGGATAAAGAGAGAGTAGAGCAATCCCTGTGCAATAAACAAGGGCGTGCCTCACTTCTTTGATTTTGTGATGACTCAATGATTTCAGCAACGTATATTCCTTAAGCAGCTTCTCTTCTGATATGGGCTGTTTGTGTCAGTAATATTTATTTGGTTAATTATGCTGTTTACATGTATTTAGTTGTTCTTTTTTGTTATTCATTAAGCTAATAACATAAATATGGCTATTATCAAAAAACCCAAGAAATAACAAATGTTGGCAAGACTGTGGAGAAAAGGGAGCCCTAGTACCCTGTTGATGGGAAGGTAAATTGGTTCAGCTGCTGTGGAAAACAGAATGGAGATTCCTATATATATTAACAATAGAACTGCCATACTACCCAGGCATCCCTGTTTAAGTATATACCCAAAAGAGATGAAATCACCACCCTGTAAAAATATCTGTAATCTTAGTATTCATTGCAACATTATTCACAATAGCCAAAATATGGAAAAAACCTAAATATTCATCAATGGATGAATGAGTAGTGAAAATGTGATATGATGTGTGTATATATGTGTGTGTGTGTGTGTGTGTGTGTAGTGGAATATTACTCAGCCTTAAGAAAGTATGTCCTGCCATTTGCTACAACATGGGTGGACCGAAAGAACATTATTCTAATTGAAATAAGCCAGATACAGTAAGGAAAATATTACAATATCTCACTTATACATGGATTTGTTTAAAAACAACAAGCTCAAATACACAGAGAGAATGAAACAGTGGTTTCCAGAGGGAGGAAATGGGGGGATGTAGGCCAAAGGATACAAAGTACCAGATGAGTAGGCTGAACATATTTAGCGATCTAATGTACAACATGAGGACAAAAGTTCATAAAATTGTATTTTATTAAAAATTTTTGTTAAGTAGCTTTTATCTGCTCTTGTCACAAATAAAGATAAACTATATAAAATAATAGATATGTTAAAGAAATGTTAGTCTGCTTCACTGTAGTAATCATTTTACTATCTGTATGTATCCCATAACATAATGTTGCAAACTTCAAATATACACAATAATGTTTACTTTTGAAAAAATTCCCAATCTGGCAATTCCAACATCTCTGCTATACCTAAGTTTGGTTTTAATGCTTCTTCGATGCTTGCTCTGTCTCTTCAAATTGTTTATTTTTTTTTGCCTTTTAGTATGCTTTAAAATTTTTTTTTCAAAGGCAGACATGATATGCCGGGAAAAGGGTCTCCGCCAGATAGGCCTTTTGTGATGTGGTGGTATGGTATGAGGGGAGGGGATGTGTTCTATAATTCTATTATTAAGCTTTTAAAAAAATTGACATAATAATTGTATATATTTATGGGGTACACTGTAATTGTTTAAATATGTATATACAATGTGCAATTATCAAATCAGGATAATTAGCATATCTGTCACCTCAAACATGTATCATTTTTTTTGTGGTGGAATCACACAGAACCTTCTCTTGTAACTAATTTGAGATATACAATACCTTATTGTTGACTATAGTCACCTACTGTTCAACGCGAACCCAAAACTTATTCTTCCTTTCTAACAGCACTTTGTACCCATTGCCCGCCCTCTCGCTGTCCACCTTTCCCTACTCTGGTAAGTTCCCTTCACTACTTCTATGAGATCAATTTTTTTTAATTCCACACATAAATGAGAATATTTGGAATTTGTCTTTTTGTGTCTGGCTTATTTCACTTAATATAATGAACTCTGAGTTCACCCACATTGTTGCAAATGATAAGATTTTTTATGGCGGAATAGTATTCCATTGTGTATAGATACCACGTTTTCTTCATTCATCCATCAGTTGTTGGACACAGGTTGATTCCATCATATCTTGGCCATTGTGAATATGCTGCAATTACCATGAGAGTACAGGCATCTCTTTGACATACTGATTTCATTTCCTTTGGGTATATGTACAGTAGTGGGATTGCTGGATAATATGGTTGTTCTAGTTTTAATTTTTTAAGGAGGCACCATACTGTTTTCTATAATAGCTCTACTAATATACATTCCTGCCAACAGTGTGTAAGAGCTCCCTTTTTTCCATATCCTCATTAGCATTTATTATTTTTTGCCTTTTGAAAATAGCCATTCTAACTGGAGTGAGGTGATATCTCATGGTAATTTTGATTTGCATTTTCTTGGTGACTAGTGATGTTGAGTGTTTTTTTTGTATACTTGTTGGCCATTTGTATGTCATCTTTACAGAAATGTCTATTAAAGTCCTTTGCCAATTTTTTAATGGGATTATTTATTTGGTTTATGTTTGTTTTTGTTGTTATTGCTATTGAGTTGAGTTCCTTGTATATTCTGAATATTAATCCCTCATCAGATGCATAGTTTTCAAATATTTCCCCCCATTCTGCAGGTTGTATCTTCAAGCTATAATTTTTTTCCTCTGCTGTGCAGAAACTTTTTATTTTGAAGTAATTCCATTTGTCTATTTTTGCTTGTGTTGTTTGTGCTTTTGAAGTCTAACCCAAAACTTTGCCTAACAGAATGTCATGAAGAGTTTCCCCTATGTTTTCTTCTAGTAGTTTCAGGTCTTACATTTCAGTCTCTAATCCATTTTGATTTGGTTTTTGTATATGGTGAAAGATAGTGGTCCAGTTTCGTTCTTCTTAATGTGCATAAACAATTTTCTTGGCACCATTTATTGAAGAGACTATCTTTTCCCTAAAGTGTCTTCTTGGCACCTTTATTGAAAATCAATTGGTTGTTAATGCATGGATTTATTTGTCAGCTCTCTATTACATTCCATTGGTCTATGTCTCTGTTTTTATGGCAACACCATGCTATTTTGTTTACCATAGTTTTGCAGTATCTTTTGAAGTCAAGTTGTGTGATGCCTCCAGCTTTGTTTTTAGTTTACATTAATTTTGCTTTGTTTTGTTTTGCTCAAGATTGCTTTGACTTTTGCAGGTCTTTTGTGGTTCCATGCGAATTTTAGGATTGTTCATTTTCTATTTCTGTAAAGAATGTCATTGGCATTTTGATAGTGATTGCATTGAATCTGTAGATTTCTTTGGGTAGTATAAACATTTTAACAATACAAATTCTTCTCATTCATGACTTCCATTTATTGTGTCCAAATTTCAGTCTTTTAGTGAGCCTATACCTCTGTAGTGTGAACTTCACAAGTGGTTCTCCATGTTTTACCTCCCTTAGGTGGATTAGGATGACTAGAGAGAATTGGAATCAGGTATTTCTCTTTCCCCATGTGGAAGGCTTGTATACTTTTTGGTATTTCTCCCAGGTCAGTCAGATTCTGATAAAACACTAGTAGGTTAGGCTTTGGTAAAATAGCTTCTCTTGAAGGCATGTCTGGTTAAGAACAGAAAGATGTGGTCTATTGCAAAGTGGTTACTTTCCCCTTCCTCCTGGTGGAAGCATGAGAGGAATGTATGATATTTACTGTGAGAACCTGGTAATTGTAGAGATCCTGGAGATACGACTCACAAAATGGTGTAGGGCCTCTTAGGAGTGGACACTCCTGGAATTTTTAACTCTCATACATGTCCACATTGAACCTCCAGTAGTAACTCAGTAATTATGGTTTAGATGTTCCTACTTGGCTAGTAGTTCCCATGGAAGTTTCTGCTCCAGTAAGTTTCAGTTCTCTTTGTTTATCTGTATGTCTCCCCAATTTTGGAAACAGCAGTTGTCATGTTACCTCCCTGCTGTGATGGTTCAAGGAAGGGTTGTTGATTTTTCAGTTATGTTGTTAGAATGGACTACTTCCAAGTTCCTTATATGCTGGACCAGATACTGAAAGTTCCTTGGGGAACATTTTAAAAAACTATTAAGCAAGAAGTTACATAAAAACAACAAACAATATATATTGGAAATGTCATTTAACTCTCTACTTTCTGTTACTCACTTAGAAAAAATTGTGAACAGATAGATTCAAGATGGCTGACTAGACCTAGGTAGTATATGCCCCCTCTATGGAGAGGAACCAGAATAGTAAGTAGATACATTTAGAACAGATTGTCTAGGAGATAATGCGAGGATTCACCAAAGAAGTGATAGGAAGTGCCAAAAGTAAGTAAGGAGAGGGTTTAAGGCAGCTTTCCTGGTCAGAGACTGGCTGAGAGCAGGGAGAAGCTCCTGGATGTGCGGAAATAGTAAGAGAGAGATCCCTAGGGCTCCACACTTTAAAATGGGCTGTTACAACCTCAGCTATGGGAGAACCCCTCCACTTGTGGGCACTGGGCCTAACATAGGGAGCTGTCTAGAGATTGCACAGAGACATTGCTCCAGAAAGGGAACCTATATGGAATCCCACAGGCATCCAAACCTAGAGCAGTTTCAGCTTGGCACCATTCTGAGAGCCTAGATACTGGGGATCTACATATGTGGCTGTTACTGTTGTTCTACTCTGAGGATGGAGAGATGAGACCAGATGCTCCCCCACACTCCTAGGAGGGTCCCCTCACCCTGCTGTGGGCTGCCATGAGAACAAGACTTGAGTATACCACACTTCCTACAGCTTCTTGACCATGCCACTTGCCTGGGAGGGACCCAGCTCTTTCTGGCCAAGGTGCCACTTGGGGAGATTAATGCTGGGCTGCACCCCACCCTTGGGCTAAGTTTTAGTTGACATGAATGCGGCTGCTGCATGGCCAAGAAGAAACAGGGAAACAAGGCTCTCATTTGAATACATAGGACAATCCCATCACCCTGTTACTGGCTGTTGTGAGACTGAGTCATGATCAGTTGCACTCTCCACAGCTTCTTACTCATGCAGCTCACCTGAGAGGGACCCTGCCCTCTCTGGTTGTGAGCCCACAGGCAGCACCATTTTCAGAGTTTAACACTGGGCTATGCCCTACCTTCAGGGCAGGAACAGGCTGACATTGCTGCAACTGCCTCTTTGCCAAGGAGGGAAAGGAAAGAATAGGCACTCCCATGCACCCCTAAAACAACTCTCACTGCCCTGCTACAGGTGGCTATGACATTGGGGCATGAGCAGTCCATACTGCCTACAGCTTTGTACCCATGCTGCTCCACCTGAGGAGGGTCCAGTCCTTCCTGCTGGAAGGCTCACAGTGCAGCCACTATAGCCCACACCTAAACATTCTGCCAGTGGCCTGGGGGCTACCCCACCTCTGCCTGTCACAGCCAGTGAGTGAAGGTATCACCAGGAGGCCTGAGGACAAGTCTGCTGTTGCTTTTGGTAGAGTGCAGTAGCATCATCACAGCTCACCACAAACTCAAACTCTGGATTGAGCCCAAGTATTTCAAAACAACAACAACAACAAAAGCTTGCTTTTGAACAATTATTGGGTCAATAATGACATTAAGAATGAAATCAAAAGATTTCTCAAATTGAACGACAAAGGGGAAACAGGCTATCAAAGTCTATGGGATTCAGCAAAGGCAGTCTTAAGGGGAAAATTCATACCTTTAAATGCCTACATAAAAAAGACATAAAGATCACAAAGTAACAATCAAATGACATATCTCAAGGAATGAGGAAAGGAAAAACAAACCAAACACATAGCCAGCAGAAGAAATGAAATAACTAAGGTCACAGCAGAACTAAATGAAATGGAAAATAAACAAACAAACAAAAATACAAAGGTTCAATGAAACTAAAAGTTGGTTCTTTGAAAAGATAAACTAAATTGATAGAACTCTCACTGTATTAACCAGTAATAGAAGAGAAAGGACACAAATAAGCTCAATCAGAAATGAAAAAGGAGATATTACAACTGATACTGCAGAAATACAAAACATCATCTGTAAATACTATGAAAATCTCTACACACGTGAACTCAAAAATGTAGAGGAAATGGACAAATTCATGGAAATACACAACCTCCCAAGACTCAGTCAGGAAGAAATAGAACTCCTAAACTGATCAATAATGAGCAGCAAGATTGAAGAAGTATAAAAAATCTTCTAACAACAACAACAAAAAAGCCCCATAGCAGATGGATTCACAGCCAGATTTTACCAGGCCTACAAAGAAGAGCTGGTACCCATAGTGCAGAAATTATTCTATAGCATGGAGAAGTAGGGAATCCTCCCCAACTCATTCTATGAAGCCAGTATCACCTGATACCAAAGCCAGGAAAGGACACAACAAAAAAAAGAAAACTACAGACCAATATCCCTTGTGAATATAGATGCAAAAATCCTCAATAAAATACTAGCAAACAGAATTCAACAGCATATCAAAAGATAAACAAACAAATAAACAAACAAAACACCAGGACCAAGTGGGCTTCATCCCAGGGATGCAAGGATGGTTGAACATATGTAAATCAATAAATGTGATTCACCACCTAAACAGAAGCAAAACCAAAACCATATGATCACTTTTGTAATGTTTGAGTCAGGGCTTCCTCATCTTAATAGATGCAAAACAAGGATTTGACAAAATCCTGCACCATTTCATGAGAAAGCCCCTCAACAATGTAGGCACAGAAGGAACATATCTCAACATTATAAAAGCCATATATGACCAACCCACAGCCAACATCATACTGAATGGCAAAAAGTTGAAAGCATTCCCACTAAGAACTGGAACAAGACAAGGGTGTACCCTGTCACCACTACTTTCAAAATAGTGCAGGAAGTCCTAGCCAGAGCAATCAGGCAAGAGAAAGAAAGAAAGAGTATCCAAATCAGGAAATGGGAGGTCATACTATCACTTTCTGCTGATGATATGATCTTATATCTAGAAAATCCCAAAGACTCCACCAAGAAACTCCTGGAATTGATAAATAAGTTCAACAATTCTCAGGTTATAAAATCAATGTACCCAAATTGGTAGCATTTTTATACACCAAAAACAATCTGAGAGTCAAATCAAAGACAATACCATTCACAATAGCTACAAATAAAATAAAATAATAATATATAAATATATATAAACATATTATGCTCATGCATCAGTAGAATCAACATTGTTAAAATGTCCATACTACCCAAAGTGATTTACATATTTAATGCAATCCCCATCAAAATACCAATGTCATATTTCACAGATCTAGAAAAAATAATGCTATGCTTTGTTTGGAACCAGAAAGAGCCCAAATAGCCAAAGCAATCTTAAGCAAAAATAGCAAACCTGGCATCTGGTAATAACATTACCAGACTTCAAACTATACTACAAGGCTATAGTAACCAAAACAGCATAGTATTGGCACAAAAATAGAAACACAGACCAATTGAACAGAACAGAGAATGCAGATACAAAACCATCCACATACAGCCAACTGATCTTTGACAAAACAGATAATGATATACACTGGGGAAAAGAAGTCCTTTTCAATAAATGGTGCTGGGAAAATTGGGTAGCTGAACACAGAAGAATGAACCAGGGTCCATATCTCTCACCACTCACAAAAGTTAATTCAAGAGGGATACAAGACTTAAATGTAAGGAATGAAACCATAAGAATTCAGTGGAAAAGGTAAGAAAAACTCTTCTACATATCAGCCTAGACAAATAATTTATAACTAAGACCCCAATGACAATTACAGTGACAACAAAAGTAAATAAATGGGACTTGATTAAATTAAAACACTTATGCATAGCTAAGGAAATAATCAACAGAGCAAATAGACAACCTACAGAATGGGAGAACACATTCCCAAGCTATACATCTAATAAAGGGCTAATAACCAGAGTCTACAAAGAACTCAAGCAAACCAGCAAGAAAAATACAAACAACCCTATTAAAAAGTGGGCAAAAGACATGAGGAGAAGATTTTTGAAAGAAAATAGACAAATAGTCAATATGAAAAATGCTCTATGTCACTAATCATCAGGGAAATGCATATTAAAGCCACAATGAGATATCACCTTACCCCTGTTAGAATGGCTTTTATTAAAAAGTCCAAAACAGTAGATACTGGTGTGGATGCAGAGAGAAAGGAACACTTATACGCTGTTAGTAGGACTGCAAATTAGTACAACCTCTATGGAAAAATTGTACGGAGATTCCACAAAGAAGTAAAAGTAGACCTACCATTTGACCCAGCAATCTAACTATTGGGTATTTACCCAAAGGAAAAGAAGTCATTTTATCAAAAAGACACCTACATGCTAATGTTTTCTGCAGCACAATTCACAATTGCAAATATGTGAAATCAACCCAAGTGCCCATCAGTTCATGAGTGGATTAACAAAATGTGGTATATGTATACTATGGAATACTACTTATCCATAAAAAGGATGAATTAATGCCTGCACAACAATTTCAATGGAACTAGAGACCATTATCCTAAGTGAAGTATCTAAAAAGTGGAAAAACAAATGCCACATGTACTCACTGTTAAACTGGAACTAAATGATGAGCACACATGTGCACAGAGGGAAGCAAAACTCAGTGGAAATCAAGCAGGTGGGAGGGGGGAGAAGGGGACATGTGAAAACCTACCTAATGGGTACAATGAGCACTATCTGGGTGATGGGCACACCTACAGCCCTGACTCAAGCATTACAAAAGTTATCCATGTAACCAAAAATGTTTGTACCCCCATAATATTTTGCAATTGAAAAAAAACATAAAAAAGAATAAAAAATGCATATTCAGAAGAGAAAAAAACCAAAAATAATAAAAAAAAGAATGAGGCATACCTAGAAGATCTAGAAAATAGCCTCAAATGGGCAAATATAAGAGTTATTGACCTGACAGAGGAGATTAGAGAAAGATTGGGACAGAAAGCTTATTCAAATAATAACAGAGAACTTTCTAAACCTAGAGAAAGTTATCAATATTCAGGTATGTGAAGGTAATGGGACACCAGGCAGATTTAACTCAAATAAGACTACCTCAAGGCATTTAATAATCAAACTCCCAAAGATCACAGATAAAGAAATTATCCTAAAAGCAGCACGATGATAGAAACAAATAACATATAAAGGAGCCCCAGTGTGTCTGGCAGTAAACTTCTCAGTGGAAACCTTACAGGCCAGTAGAGAGTTGCACGACATATTCAAAGTGCTTAAGGAAAAAAAAACCCCTTTATTCCTAGAATATTATATCCTGTAAAAATATCCTTCAAATATGAAGAAGAAATAAAGATAATACCAGAGAAACAAAAGCTGAGGAATTTTGTCAAGACTATACCTGTCCTACATGAAATGTTAAAGGGAATTCTTCACTGAAATAAAAAAGGACATTAAGAAAGGACATTAAGAAAAAAAAGGATATAAGAAATCATCTGAAGATATAAAACTCACTGCTAATATTAAGTATACAGACAAATACAGAATACTCTAACACTGAAATTGTGGTGTGTAAACCACACATATCTTAAGTAGGAAAACTAAAAGACAAACATTTCAAAAATAATAACTACAACAACAGTTTAAGAGATAGATAGTATAAAAAGATATAAATAGTAACAACAAAAAGTCAAAAAGAAGGAGGGAATGGAGTTAAAGTATAGCCTTATATTTCATTGTTTGTTTGTGTTTTGTAATCACTTTTAAATTGTCATCAGTTTAAAATAATTGGTTATAAGATATTATTTCCAAGCTTCATGGTAACCTCAAATGTAAAAATCTACAAAAGATACACACACACACACACACACACACACAAATAAAAAGCAAAAAATTAAAATACACTACCCAAGAAAATCAATTCTATACAAAGGAAGGCAGGAAGGAAGAAAAAGAGGACCACAAAACAACCAGAAATCAAATAACAAAATGGCAATAGAAAGTCCTTACCTATCAATAATAACATAGAATGTAAATGGACTAAATTCTCCAATCAAAACACAGAGTGGCTGAATGGATTCAAAAAGCAAGACTCAACTATGTGCTGCCTACAAGAAACAAAATTCACCTATAAAATCACACATAGATTGAAAATAAAGGGATGGAAAAACATATTTCATGCAAATCAAAATCAAAAAAGGGCAGGAGTAGATATACTTACATCAGATAAAATAGACTTTGAGAGAAAAACTATCAAAAGAGAGAAAGAATGTTATTATATAATGATAAAGGGGTCAATTCAGCACAATTTAAATATATATGCACCCAATACTGGAGCACTTATATATATTAAGCAAATATTGTTAGAGCTAAAGAGAGGGATGGACCCCAATACAATAATAGCTGGAGACCTCAAAACCCCACTTTGAGCACTGGATAGATCATCCAGACAGAAAAGTAATAAAGAAACATCAGACTTAGTCTACACTATAGACCAAATGGACCTAATGGATATTTACAGAACTTTTCATTCAATAGCTGCATAATACACATTCTTCTCCTCATCACCTGGATCATTCTCAAGAATAGGCCATATGTCAGGCCACAAAACAAGTCTCAAAAAATTGAAGAAATTGAAATCATATCAAGTATTTTCTCTGACCACAATGAATAAAACTAGAATCAATAACAAGAGGAACTTTGGAAACTGTACAAACACATGGAAATTACACAATATGCTACTAAATGACCAGTGAGTCAATGGAGAAATTATAAGAAGGAAATTTAAAAATTTCTTTAAACAAATGAACATGGAAACACAAAATACCAAAATCTATGGGATACAGAAAAAAGTGTTGCTAAGAGGAAAGTTTTTAGCAATAAATGCCTACATCAAAAAAGTAGAAAAACTTCAAACAAACAACCTAATAATGTATCTTAAAGGACTATAAAAGCAAGAGCAAACCAAACCCAAGAAATAGAAGAAAATAAATATTAAAGATCAGAGATGCAATAAATGAAATTGAAACCAAAGTTCAGTACAAAAGAACAACAAAACAAAAAGGTGGTATTTCAAAAAGATAAACAAAATTGACAAACCTTTAGCCAGACTAACTAGGAATAAAAAAGAAGACCCAAATAAATAAAATCAGAAAGATGAAAAAGAAGATATTACAACTGACACTGCAGAAATTCAAAGGACCATTAGAGGCTACTATGAGCAACTATATGTCAATAAATTGGAAAACCTAGAAGTGGATAAATTCCGAGACAAATACAACCTACCATGATGGAGTCAGGAAGAAATCCAAAATCTTAATAGACCAACAACAAGTAACAAGATAGAACCAGTAATATAAAGCCTCCCATGAAAGAAAAGCCCAGGACCCAGTGGCTTCATTGCTGAATTCTACCAAACATTTAAAGAAGAACTAATACCAATCCTACTCAAACTATTCCAAAAATTTAAGGATAGGAGGAAATATTCCAAAACTCATTCCACAAGGCCAGTATTGCCGATATCAAAACCAAAGACACAATAAGAACAACAACAACACAAAAGAAAACTACAGGCCAATATCTCTGATGAACACACATGCAAAAGTCCTCAACAAAATACTAACAAACTGAATTCAACAACACATTAAAAAGATTATTCATCATGATCAAGTAGGATTCATCCCAGGGATGCAAGGATGGTTCAACATACACAAATCAATCAATGTGATACATGATATCAATAGAACAAAAGACAAAACCCATATGATCATTTCAATTGATGCTGAACAGAAATTTGATAAAATTCAAAGTCTCTTCATGATAAAATCTCTCAAAAAGCTGAGTATAAAAGGAACATAACTCAACATGATAAAAGCCATATACAACACACCCACAGCTGGTATCATACTGAAAAGGGAAAAACTGAAAGCCTTTCTTCTAAGATTTGGTATAAGACAAGCATGCCCACTTTCATCACTGTTGTTCAATATAGTATGGAAAGTTCTAGCTAGAGCAATCAGACAAGAGAAAGAAATAAAGGGTATCCAAACTGGAAAGGAAGAAGTAAAATTATCCTGTTTGCAGATGATATGATCTTATATTTAGAGAAACATACAGATGCTACCAAAAACCTATTAGAACTGATAAGCAGATTCAGTAAGTTGTAGGATAAAGAATCCACATAAAAAATCAGTAGCATTTCTATATGTCAACAGTGAAAAATCTGAAAAAGAAACCAGAAAGTTATACCATTTACAATATCTACAAATAAAATTAAATACCCAAAAATAAATGTAACCAAAGAAGTGAAATATCTTTATAATAAACACTATAAAGCATTGATGAAATAAATCAAAAAGGACACGAAAAAAGGGAAAGATATTCCATGCTCATGGATTGGAAGAATCAATATTGTTTAAATGCCCATACTACTCAGAGCAATATACAGATTCAATGCAATCCCTATCAAAATACCAATGACACTCTACACAGAAATAGAAAAAACAAACCTAAAACTTATATGGAATCACAAAAGACCCAGAATATCAAAAGCCATCCTGAGAAAAAGGAACAAAAGTGGAAGAATCACATTACCTGACTTGAAATTATACTACAGAGCTATAGTAACCAAAACAGCGTGGCACTGGCATAAAAACAGACACATAAACCAGTGGAACAGAATAGAGAACATAGAAATCAATCCACACATTTACAGTGAGCTCATTTTTGACAAAAGTGCCAAGAACATATACTGGGGAAAGGACAGGCTCTTCAATAAATGGTGCTGGGAAAGCTGGATATCCATATGCAAAAAAATGAAGCCAGACCCCTGTCTCTTGCCATATACAAAAATCAAATCAAAATGGATTAAAGGCTTAAATCTAAGACATGAAATTATGAAAATCCTAAAAGGAAACATTGGGGAATGCTCCCCAATGCTCCAAGACATTGATCTGGACAAGGAGTCCTTGAGTAATACCCCAAAAGCACCGGCAACCAAAGGAAAAATAGACAAATGGGACCACATCAAGCTAAGAAGCTTCTGTACAACAAAGGAAACAATCAGCAAATGGAAGAAACAACCCACAGAATGGGAGAAAATATTTGCAAACTACCCATCTGACAAACGATTAATGAGTAGAATATATAAGGAGCTCCAGCAACTCAATACAAAAAAAATCAAATAATCCAATTAAAGATGGGCAAAAGGTCCGAATAGGCATATCTCAATGGGAGATATACAAATGGCCAACAGATATATGAAAAAGATGCCCAAAATCCTTAGTCATCAAAGAAATGCAAACCCAAACTACAATGAGATATCTCAACGCAGGTAAAATGGCTTTTATCCAAAAGACAGGCAATAATGAAAGCTGGCAAGAATGTGGAGAAAGGGGGACCCTTATACACTTTTTGTGGGAATTTAAATTAGTACAGTCACTATGGAGAGCAGTATAGAGCTTCCTCAAAAAACTCAAAATAGAACTACCATATGATCCAGCAATTTGGCTGCTAGGTATATATATGAAAGAATAAAAATTGTATATTGAAAAGGTATCTGCACTCTCATGTTTAGTGCAGCAACATTCACAATAGCCAAGATTTGGAATCATCCTAAGTGTCCATGAATGCATGAATGGATAAAGAAAATGTGGTGCATATACACAATGGAATATTATTCAGCCACAAAAAAGAATGAAATCCTGTCATTTGCAACAACATGGATGGAACTGGAGAACAGTAGCTAATTGAAATGAGCCAAGCACAGAAAGACAAATTTCACATGTTCTCACTCATATGTGGAGGCTAACAACTAAAACAATTGCTCGGATGAAGACAGGGAGTAGAATGATAGTTATCAGGGGCTGGAAAGTCTAATGGGGGGTGAGGTATAAAGTGGGGCTGGTTAGTAACTAATAAAAATACAGTTATATAGAATGAACAAGTTCTGATAATTGATAACACAGCAGGGTGACTAGAGTAAACAATAAGTTATTGTATATTTTAAAATAACTAAAGGAGTGAAATTGGAATGTCCCTAACATAAAGAAATGATAAATGTTTGAGGTGATGGACACTCCAAGTACCCTGATTTGATTATTACACATTGTATACCTGTATCAAAACATCACATGTACCCCATAAATATGTACAGTTATTATGAACCCATAATAATTAAAAATTTAAAAAACGTAAAACTTAAAAAAACAAAAATGGAATCATCATTTGATTCAGCAATTCCACTACTGTGTATCTATTCAAAGGGAAAGAAATCAACATATCAAAAAGATACCTGCACTTGCTCATTTACTACAGCGCTATTCACTACAGCTAAGATATGGAATCAACCTATGTGTCCATCAACGGATAAATGGATAAAGAAAATGTGGTATTAATACACAATGGAATACTATTCAGACATAAAAATGAATAAAATCATGTCATTTAAGCAACATAGATGGAAATGGAGGTCATTATCTTAAATGAAATAAACTAGGCACAAAAGGCAAATATTGCGTGTTCTCACTTACATGTCAGAGTTAAAAAATTTGAATGAGGCAGAGAGTGGAAAAATAGATGACAGAGCGGGAAAGGTGAGTCGGGGGGATGAAGAGATGTGGGCTAAAGGGTACGAACATACAATAAAATAAAAGGAATAAATTTGAGGTTTAATAGCAGAGTAGGATGGCTGTACTTACCAAAAGTGTCCTGTGCTCAGGGGTGGACACCTAAATACCCTGACTTGATCACTACACATTATACACGTGTAATAAATTTTCTCATGTATCCCATAAATTTGTACAAGTAAAAAAATAAATTAAAAAAACTAAACAGTAGCATATAGGAGGCATATGTTTGTGAAAAAAATGGATGGTTTTGAAATTATATATAAGTAGCTTAAATATTATCAATAATTTTTTGTTATAAAATATATATGACATAAGATTTGCCATTTTAAATATTTAAGTGTACAATGCAGTGGCATTAATTATACTCACAATGATTATAAAATATTTTTCTTAATAAAGAGGAATTATAATGATCAGGGATTTTCTTTTGCTATAAAGGACTGTATTAAACAATGTCAGTATCTGAATAGGGACTGTAGATTAGATAATGGTTTGTGTCAAAGTTGATAATCTGATTTAAGAATTTCCACTGTGGTTTTTTTCTTAAGGAATATCAATGTTCTCAGGAAACACAAACTGAAATATTCAGAGATGAGGGAGCACCATGCCTACAACTGATTTTCAATATATATGTTACTGGAGATAGAGAACCAGTGAGCAAGATGATCATTTTCAAACCTGGGCAGAGGAGAAGTATGAGAGTTGTTCTATCTTAACTCCTCATAATGATCTGTTTAATAAGTAAACAGGACAGAATCTGTTATGAGAGTGTAAACTACACAAAAGCTCATGTCTAAGATTAACCATTGTTAATATCATTTGAAAGGTAACCTTACAGGTGAAAATGGAGTCCTGCTGTGGAATCTTTCCAGCTGACCACAGACCCTGCACGGTCACACTCCAGCTTCCTCGCTTTCACAGCCTTGATGAGAGGGTAGACTTACACTCTGCAGCCTCTCATGACTTGAAAGTCTACTCCTCTATGAACGCAGGGTCTCTGAAGCTCCTTCTCCCACCCCCACATTAAGACTTCTTAGAGAAACCCCAGGGAGTTTAAGACATGCATATGGCTCGACCCCTTAAAGGCTGCTGATGGTCTACATACTCAGCTTTCTGATCTTAGCACTGTGGCCCCATCAGGCCACCTCTTGAAGCTAAAATGCCAGGAGGCACTGAACTCACTGAGATTCTCAAAGCCACACAGATGAAGAGGGAGAGGATGGAAAGGTAGATCTGGAGTCACTTCCCACAAGACCTCTTCTTGGGATGTTCCAGCATGGTCATCACCTGTAGGGACAGATATCAAGAGGGATTCAGCTTCAGAGCTCCTCACATTCAGACCATTCAACATTTACTAAACACCTGTGAGCAGGTAAGCACTGTGTGTGGCACCTGAGGAATGCAGAGGTGAGGAAGGCAGGGTCCCCTGGGAGAGTGGCAATGCTGGAGTGAACACAGGCGTAGGAGTCAGACAACTTGGGATCTCTTCCCAGTTCCAGTGTTCACTAGATGTGTGACCTTTAGCAAATGACAGTGTCTCTGAATCACTGTTTTCTCATCTTTAAAATGGGAGTTTAATATGAAGGTACAGATAAAGTGCCTACAACAACATCACATAATATTGCAGTCCAGTGAAACAATATTACTTGTAAATAATGAACCACAGTTTTGGTCACACTATAAGTAAGTAATTGAACAAACTGAAAATATATATTTGGATCTATATTTATATGATTGTCTTTATTGAAATGAAGAGAATCATGTTAAATCTTAGAGAAAAACTCACGGTTACCATGACTGAAATATGAGTTCAACTTGTGATACATAGAATAAAAGGTGCAGCATTCTGGTTTCTTCATAGCTCATGATTTAATCTCCCTCATATAAAAGAATGTTAAATATTCTTATAATACTATCAAAAACAAGAAACGGAACTCTTGGTGGACCAGAAACTTGGAAGAACCCCTGAAATATGGTAAGTCACACTTGAGAACACACCCATGAGTTCCCTTAATCTAACTTCACTATTTTTCATTTCTTTTTCTTTTTGCTGCTCATATTCAGTGATTTCCATTTATGTGTCTTTGAGTTCACCGATCTTTCTTTTGCTTGATCCATTCTGCTGGGGAACCCCTTTATTGAATTTTTTCAGTTCAGGTATTGAATTTAAGAAACAGACTATATAATACTCAGTAAAAATAAGCATATGTAAGAGATTAAGAAGACACAGACAAGAAAAACAATAGGTAATAAAAATAGAACCACAGAGGCTCAAGTTGTAGTTATGAACACAAAGTATAAAATAATGGCTCTTCCTATATGCCAAGAGCTAAAAATCAAAATTAAGAATCTCATCAGTTCCAACTTTTTGGTATACATCCAAAAGAATTCAAAACAGGATCTCAAAGAGATATTTACACATCTGTGTTGATTGTATCATTATTCACAAAATCCAAGAGGTGGAAGCAATTCAAATGCCCATTGGCATATGAACGGATAAAGAAAATGAAGTATATGCATGCGATGGAATATTATGCACATTACAAAGAAGGAAATACTGTCACATGCCACAACATGAATGAACCTTGAGGGCATTATGCTGAGATAAGACACCCACAAAAGGACAAATATTGTATGATTCCACACATAAGAAGTATCCAATATACTCAAAATCATAGAAACAGAAAGTAGAAAAGTGGTTTTCAAGGGCTGGGGGGCAGAGCAAGGGGAAAATTAGTGTTTAATATGTATATAGTTTCACTTCTGGCACATTAATGCCTTCTTCTGTTAGGTCTCTGGGCTGATGGAATTGCCTCTGGGTTCACACTTAGGTGGGGTTGCATCTGGGTCATGTGCCTGCTGTTGGGGCTGTAGTAGAGACCACAGCTGGTGGGCCAGTTAACAGAGGCCTTAGTAGGTGTGGACCCCATCTAGTCCCTGGTTGGACTGCGCTGTATCCTGGACTCTGGTTCATAGAGCTGTTGCTGGGATGAGGGTCCTCTTTGGGGTCCACAGACAGTGGGCCTGTTACCAGGTGTGTGGAATAGCTTGGCTTCCTCTGGGTCCCTTGGTCTACTGGTCACTGAGTAGATCCCTGTGCAGGCAGTACTGCCCCAGTCCCTGGCTGGGAGGGACTGGAACAGAGTCACAGGGCTGCTTCAGTTTTTACAGCCAAGACTGAGGTCTTCATGCCTGTCTCTGTGTTCATGGATGGGTGAGTCTCCCAGTGGGTCCCTGCTCTCAGACTGCAGGTGAAGGAAACTGGAGCTGATTTATAGGGCCAATTCAAGATCAGCAGTAGAACTGAGGTCAGCAGGGGTACATGGGCATGTCTCCCTCTGGGTCACTGTGTGGCCAGGGCTCTCCACAAGCCACAGCTGAGAGGGGCTAGAGCTGAGTTTCAGGGCCATTTCAGAATCTGCTGAGGCACGTTGGTTGCATGGTCTGCTTGCTGGGGCACAGAGGGGTGTGCCTCCCTCTGGGTGCCTGGGTGGCCGTAACTGCTGTCCGACTGAAGCAGAGAGTAGCTGAAGCTGGGATTCAGGGCTGTTTCCTGATCTACTGGGGGACCTACCTCATCCCCACCTGGGTGGGCAGGAGAGGAATAAAGGGGAGATTTAAGGGACCTGAATCCAGGTCAGTGGAAATTGGGGTCAGAGAGACACAGAGCTTCTCAGGAGTTTCACACATTGAGGCTGTGGCTGGTCTCTGGGTCCTTCATTCTTTTGCTGTGCTTAATGTGTGTTGTTATACTTACATCGACAACCGAAGGAGCAGTCAGGGCTCTGTCTACTCATCCCTCCCTCTTCGCTAACACAAGACAACAATTTTTTTTGCTATCTCTATGTTTTGTTTTGTTTTTTACTTCTGGAATGTAATATAGTTGGAATCATACATTACTATGTATCCAAAAGTGTGGAATATATTAATATAAAATGTGTTGGAACTGGTCATAGCCCTGGCCACACAGGTTTTTTCAATCACTGTTTATTTCCTGACAGTGACAAGGTGAGATCACAGGAGGTTTTAGAGCCCTTGAGAAGACAGAAGATTGTGGATGGCAAGGGGCACCGTGGACTGCACTGGGGCTTCCATGCAGGGTTCTTGAGGGAGTGTGTTCTAGTGCCAACAAGCCTGGCCGTAGTGAGACCTCAGTGCAGGGCCCTTTCTGGCCTGGCAGAGCCCCTGCTCACAAGCCCAGGGTCTGTCCCAGAGCTGCTTCCTTTCAGGCCTCCCCCACGGGGCAGACAGAGTCTCCCTGCCCTTCAACCTTCTCCACCCACAAGACCCTCAGCTCAGGACCTTTATTTAATGCTCTGGAAGAGGTGGGGGAAAGTAGCAGTTGGGGCCACATCTGCATGAACATCACCTCCTGGGTGAGGCACACAGGGAGGGAATAAGGTCAGCATGTCCCACAGGGACCACATGGGGCTGTGCCCACCATGGCCTGGACCCCTGTCTGCTGGAGCTCCTCAATCACTGCACAGGTAGGGACAGATCTTGGAGGCCTGGGGCAGTTCCCAGCCTGAGTCAGCCCCTCTGGCTCAGACACCCAACAGCGTCACCCTGACACCTGCTCCCACAACCATAAATGTACCAGGAGTCTGGGGTCCCCAGCCACTTCTCTGGGTACAGAGACACCTCTAGTAACTCAGGTTGTTTGGTCATCTCTGGATTTCACCCCAAGGATATAGCTGATCATTACTCTCAGGTGAGCTGCTCACACCGTGCTCCAGGCTCATGGGGAAGGGAGGCAAACCTGCTCTGCTTGTGCTGTCTGGGGCCCTCACTGCCTGTGACAAGAGGCAGCATCAGTGGTGACAACTTCATCCACTTATGCCCCATTGTGAGAGTCTGCAGCCCTTCCATGGAAGCATCCCTTAGAGGATGTCTGCACCATCCCTTCTAGGACATTCTGAGCTTCATCATCTGTCTGCGGCAGCAATTCCTTGCTCAGGACGCAGAATCTTTCTCAGGGAAACAGGTATTTTGGCATAGTTTTGACTCTTACATGGTACAGGAGATTTATTTATCAAAATTAGTTTCTTCATCATCCAAATATGATTAGGGGTATTAATCAGGGATAGTGAAGAAATACATGGTGTACTCAAAATAAGATAATTTTATTTTTGGAGGAATTTTTTTTTTCTAATTCTTTATCTACTTATAATAAGAAACTCTAGAATTTTTGCAAAAAGCTCCTGGTGTCACATAATGGGACAGCTGCTATTCGCGTGCCATTTATTCAAAGTCATGGGTTTTTTTTCACTTGCTGGTGAAAATTATTGTTAAATTATTGACGGATATTCATTGAGCACCCACTCTATGCCACGTACTCCTGTGTCAGGTGCTGGATATATGTTGAAGAATTAAACAAAATCTATCTAGAATTAAGTCTAGTGAGCTCAGGAGTAATTTCTGTGAAAGTGAGGTTGGATAGTCCAGTTGAGTGTGCTTAGATTTGCCAACATTTAACATGTTGTTCTTATAAACTTATAAAATAAATGTTAGTGTACAAAGGTAATCTAGGTTTTGACGTATATCAAGAAGAATCTGTTTTTCTTAGTTAAGAATATCTGCATAGATCCTCATAGCAAAGGATTTACACTATGCGTCAGATAGAAATAAGATAAAATTTAGTGTTTTCCCAGAGCTGGATCTAGTTTCTGGTTTGATTTTTTTCAATGACGTACCTAACATATCACTTTACGAAAAAGTAAAATTTCACACTTCTACAAACTCCTCTACAAGGTTTAAAATACCTCTTGAAAAAAATGCTAAATCTATCTTTAATCTAAAGAAAATATGATTGCCCAAATATATCTGTTAATATGTAACATATTAATAGGTAACCTGCTGTGTAAAACTATTTATAAGCTATATTTTAAAAGGTTTAAAAATACTTAAAGTGGTCCATTTAAGACGTAATTTCTAACATTTCTGCTCTGTGGTGGGGATTTATTTAAAAGAAATGAGAAGCAAAATGTATTAGAATACAAAAAAATAATTTTATGAATGAGTTAACCTTTTTGGCAAGTATATGTGAATAATATTAAACCATTGTTAAAAAACTCATTAGATTGAGTATTAAAATTTTCAAGGTTATGATTTATAAAATCAAATATATTGCTTCTTATATAATTTTAAAAGTACCATAGTGTTTATTATTCTGTTTTTTTAAAATGATAAACTTTAAATGTATCTATAGGAAAATAACTACAAAATTCATCAAGTAATATAAAATGTAATTTGAACAAATGGTGAAATATGTTCTTACCTGAAGAAACTAACTAAAAATTCCAGCAATGAGTAAATAGGTTATATAGGCACACTTTATTATTTATATATAGGTTTTCCCTTGAGAAGGTGCATAGGTGGGTGTCAGCAGAAAAGACAGCACAGGCTGCTCAGATATCAGAAGAAGGGATTGGTAAGTGGCAAATTCCAGTCACTCATCACCACACAGAGGTGGCTGTGCCCTCCCTGTGCCAGGCTCTGTGCCAGCAGTGATGTGTCTCCATGTGCCCCTCCCAGGGTCCTGGACCCAGTCTGTACTCGCTCAGCCGGCCTCATTGTCTGGGAGTAATGGTCATCTTCTCCTGCCCTGGAATGAACAGCAGAGCTGGGTGGACAGTGTGACCTGGCACCACCAGCTCCCAGGAGAAGCCTTAACTGGTGATGTCTGATAGTCCCCAACTTGCAGTGTTCCCCATTAAATCTCTTTCTCCAGGCCTCGTCACTTGGGCTCTTGCAATACTCTGGGCTCCTATGTAAAGGTGAAGGTGCTTATTACTGTTTAAGATGTAGAAAGAGCCCAGTGCTAACCCAGGGCACTTGCCCCACAGGAAAGTGAGGCACAAGCCTCCCATTTGGTCTCCTAGTTGGACCTATAGACCCACTCTCACCTCCTGTGATCAATACCAGACTCAGGAAGTTCCTGCTGTCATTCCAGGACCAAGAATCTGAGGCCCTTAGCTGGATCTGGGGCCTTCTATCCAGCCAATCTTAATACTGAGCTGTTAGGATAAAATATCCCAGCCTGGTCATTGCCACACAGGCAGCCACCTTAGGGGGAAAATACCTTTAGTCACCCCAGATGTCTGGGCAGGTAGCTTTGCTGTGTTTTTGTTCATGTCTAAAGATAGGTTTTGGGTTAGGAGTGAATATGGTCACCATATGGTCCATTAAAAAGGTGCTGAGGTTTGCGGAGTCAAAGAAGAAACTTGTACACATCTCTTGTATTTTTTTCTACCTAAGGAAGCGTCTTGAAGTCTGCAGGTTCCTGTGATTGTCCACAAATGGAACAGGCATATTCCCTAGAATGGACGATGGGGACACCACAAAAGGACCAGCCAGGAGGAAGGTGCAGACTTTAGCACAGGCCAAAGAAAATCCACTTGATCATGTCAAACGACCCTGAAATAGCATTGAGTGTAAATCAATGTCCTTTAGGATTGAAAAGAAAATGGAGCCTGATGGTTTCATCCCCCACTAAGTCCTTGTGAATTCAGGTGATGAATTTCAACCCACGTGAGTCAAGAGGCTAAAGAGACAAGGCAAAACTTTTGAAAAGCTGTAGAAAATTTCTACAGTTTCTTGGTGCTGAAGAGACAGAACCCTGTCACACACTCACTTGGACTGAAATACTAAATAACAAGAGATACCCTTAAAATAAAGACACCTTTCTGGGTATTTATCTAAAGGAAATGAAATCAGTGTGTTAAAGTGAAGTCAGCACCCTCATGTTCATTGCAGCAGTATTCACAACAGACAAGGTATGGAAACAACCTAAATGTCCATTGACAGATTACTGTATAAAGGAAGTGTAGTGTATACAAACAGTGGAGTATTACTCAGCCTTAATAAAAGGAAATCCTGCCATAGGCAAGACTACGGATCCATGTGGAGGACACTATGATAAGTGAAATAAGCCAGTCACTCAAGGACAACAGTGCATGATTACGATTATACGAGGCATCTAACATGGTCAAACCCACAGAAACCCAGAGAGGAGGCTGAGGGTCTCCAGGGGCAGGGGGCGGGGGAGATGGAGAGCTGCTGCTGGAGGGGTAGAAGGTTTCCACCATGTGAGAGGAATCATTTCTACAGATGTGCTGCCCGACACTGTGCTTGTAGTAAACAATATTGCATCGTGCACTTAAAAGTATTGTAAAGAGGGTAGATCTCATGTTAAGCGTTCTTACAAAAGTTTAAAAAAAACACATAAAAGAAAACATAGGCAAGAATGAAAAAAATATGCCATGAAAGCCCCCACACAGAGCTCTCATGGCTGCGTTGCCATTAGACCAGAATATTTTAAGAAAATCAATTTTATTGCAGGAAAAAGGGACATTTTATATGGATGGCATAAGGAGTTCAACAAGAACACATAACAACCCTAAATTGCACACAAGTAATGAAAAACTACAGGAAGCATCAATTTGCACAACCAAAAAGCAATAATACATCCACACTCATAGTTACAAGTATTAACACAACCATGTTATGACCTGAGTGAATAATAAAAAAAGTACAGCTAAATACATGTAAACAGCATAATTAACCAAATAAATATTACTGACACAAACAGCCCATATCTGAAGAGAAGCTGCTTAAGGAATATACGTTGCTGAAATCATCACAAAATCAAAGAAGTGAGGCGCGCCCTTGTTTATTGCACAGAGATTGCTCTACTCTCTCTTTATCCAGTGGGCAAGGGTGGCTCCCTGTGTTCCACTCCTACGCATGTTCTCTTCACAGCCACACTCCCCCCAGGGCCGCTGTGTGTCATGCTCAGACTCTCCTGTCACCGTGGTTCGGATGAAGACGCGACACACCCTGGCCTCCCACCCCATGCTCCTGTTTCTACCTGTTTCCTACTAGCCTCAATTTCACAAATGGAGCACAAAGCCCCTTTACCCCTCACCCTTGGTGCTCCCCCCCCCATGACAGTGAATGATGACAAACCCACCTGGTCAACTTTAGTACAACCCTCAGCCTCATCCTGTGCCTCCCTTGCCCTCCCTCCTGGGGCACAGTCACCCCTGAGTTCTTCCTCCGGAGTGTCCCTTCCCTCTCCCCCTCCAGATCCCTGGGCTCAGCTCACAGCTCTCCTGACACACCTGCACCTGCTCTGCCGCCTTCAGGCTCTTTGCTGAGCCTGACACCAGGGACGTCTTCCTAAAGGGTCAGTGTCGTCCGTGCTGTCTCCTGTTCACAATCTCTCACAGCCCCAGAAGATGAATCAATCCAAGCCCCTCACTCTGACTCATAAGGACCCCCACAGCCTGGATTCAAACGTCCTCACCTGACTTTCCACGTCCACTCCATGTGCACAAGGCCACTGTCCGTGATGTGTTCTGCTTCATCCTCAACATGCCACCCAATTTTAAATGTCTGTTTTTGTCCTGAAATACTAAGTCTCTCTAATAATCTCATGTGATAACTTGTCCCTCAGCAGGAAACCACTCCCCACTCAGACCCAGGGCACAGTCACCTTCTTCCCTGGCCCCTGAGGAAGGGACAGAGCAGGGTGTGGCCCGTGGACACCGTGGACTGACGATGACCAGGCTCTCAGGTAACCCCACCCGCATGATACACACTGAGAGACTGCAGTCTGGACAGTGAGCATCAGGGGGTGCTGTGGGTCTTCCCAGGGTCTGCACAGGGGGCACCCACAGCTGCCCACCCCCAAAGTCCCCAGGGCGGGCAGTGGGGCCTGAACTCACTGACACAGACTCAGCAGCTGTGTCCTCCTTGGCTGAACACAAAGTCCTGCTCACAGGCCTGTGGAAGGTCCCAGCAGCTGCTTCCTCCCTGGTCCCCCCCACGGGACAAACTGTGAAATTCACTCATCAGACCCTCTGTTCCAAAGACCAAGGACAAATGTCAAATGTTCCTTAGGGTGGGGCAGAGATCACCAGTAGGCAACACAAATTTGTGCGAGCAGCCCCTCCTCTTTCTGCACAGTGGAGAAGAGAGAAGGGCCCTGGGCCTCTCAGCCCTGCTCTGGGGCCTCAGGAGCTGCGTCACCATGGCCTGGACTCCTTCCCCCTCGTGCTCCTGTCTCACTGCACAGGTGAGGACAGGCTTCAGGTGTCCGAGCTTAGGTCCTTAGCTTGTGTCAGCTCCTCTGGGTCAGACCACCAAGACACTTGATCTTGGTCTGTGCCCTGTCACCCATGAGTGTCTGTGTTTGCAGGTTCCCCCTCCCAGCCTGTGCTGACTCAGCCGCCCTCCCTCTCCGCATCCCCGGGAGCATCAGCCAGACTCACCTGCACCCTGAGAAGTGACCTCCGTCTTGGGTACTGTATGATACGTTGGCACCAGCAGAAGCCAGGGAGCCCTCCCCAGTGTCTCCTGAGATTCAAGTCAGACTCAAACAAGCACCAGGGCTCCGGGGTCCCCAGCCGCTTCTCTGGATCCAAAGATGCCTCGGCCCATGCAGGGATTCTGCACATCTCTGGGCTGCAGCCTGAGGACGAGGCTGACTATTACGGTGAGATAGGGCGCGACAGCTCTGACGCTTACACAGTGCTCCAGTCCCGGGGGAAGGAAGACAAAGACATCCTCTCTGCTCTCTGGACCTGATGCAGTCACCCCTGCTGGTGGCTCTGACAAGTCTAGCTCGGGGGTGACTTCCAGTGTGAACACCTAGTTTTCCTCAGAAGAGTACACCTGACAATGTCATATTCTCTTCTTCATTTCAACTGACAGATTGACCCACTGCTTTTACTTTCTCACCTCGTTCATGTTTTCCCAGGCAGAATCCCTTGCTCACACATAAAAAAACATCTTCCCAGTAGAGACATTGGCGGAATCAAAAGAGGTTGATCCCAACCATGCCCCACTCAGAGTCTGAGAGTGACTCATAAATTCTATGATCTGAGAGATTTAATCTGGGTTCATGATGCAATGCCAACCAACAGAAAGGGATTGCATTCTCTATACTAACCCCAAAATGTCAAATATGATAAAATAAAAACAGTATCATTTATGATAGAATCAAAATGAAAACTTAAGGGTAAATTGAGTAGGGATAAAACAATATAAGATAAATTAAAGAAATATAAAATAAATAAATAAATAAATACTATATTCCCAGATTGTGTTTCCAAACACTCAGTATGGATAAATTAATGATTCTTTCCAATTTTTTGATAGTCACTGCAAGCTCTTCCTATAAAATATGCTTTTAGTGAATGATAAGGTAGAACTCTCAGCAAAGACATAAAAAAGTGTAAGAAAAGGCATAAATAAAACATAGCCCCGGGTTAATCTTGCTTAATTTCCTTATGACAGGACTGTATCTAAGAAAGGAGTGAGTAGTGTTAACTAAAGAAAAAAAATGAAGTTTATATTTTGGGAAAAGGAGAGCTTTATTTCTCATACAAGGTCTTTTTAGAGCTTGCAGTGGCCATTCTGGCAAGCTGGGAAATGCGGCTCTCAGCCACAAGCCAGGAACGTGTGCTTCCATGTACGGACATAAGCAGCAGGATTTTCTACTGAGTGGGGCGGCCAAATATACATATTCTACAAGATATAGGAGGAGTCATGAATAGTTATGAAAAGGGAAATCATGCACCTATGTAATTGTGCTTTATATCTCCCATTCTGTCATGGCCGGGAACTCAGTTTTAAGGTGTTTCTGTGGTCCCCTTGGCCAAGAGGAGTCTGTTCATTTAGCAGAGAGCTTAGGATTTTATTTTCAGTTGACAGTCCTCCATGTTGGCCAAGATATGCCAGAGCCAGCAGTGACGGCCAAACTTTATTTTGTCCCGTCATTGACAGGGTGGACAGGCTATTTGCCCTAGGGCCACCTAGGCCCTCAGTGGGACCCCTATGGCCAAGAGAGAGGTTTAGAGCCATAAAGGCTTCCAGCCAGTTAAACATTTTGGGCCAAACAGGATTGGAGTTAGATAGGAACTCATTAACCCCTTAACACCTTTTAAGCAATATAGTTGAAAACCAAAAGCCAAAAACAAGGTTATAAAATTAACTTATCTGTAAGTATTAAGACACTGTAGTGTTGGTCTTAGTTACAGACTGTAGCAATAGTTATATAAACAAGCTTTTGTTAAGACCTTCTATCCTCAATAGGCCCTTGCAATCTCCCACAACTCCCTCTTCCACAACATTCCTGGCCTGGAGCGGGAACATCCGCCTGTGTAGTCACGGGCATGGCAGAGAAACCAGCAAGCCCAGTGAGATTTCCGATGAGGAAGTTTGCAGGTCTTCATTGACTCAATCTCTAGCTTTCAGTATTTGAACTTGGTTTTTCAGAAGTACAAAGAATAACAAATTAATTATTAAAAATTTAAAAGAATTTGAAAAGAACATGTAAATAGGGACAATAAAAATGTCATAGGGAGTAATACGTTTGTTGTAGCTAAATTTAGACCAAGTATTGTCGTTCTTCTTTGGTAAAGAAATAACCAGATCACCTTAAAATAAAAGGAAAGCTAATTTAAAATGATAATGGACAAGGCTAGAATTTTATAATCGGTTTTTTTCGAACAAATTTGTTCTTCCAGTTCCATTTAATAAAGACAATTAACTTGGTCATTGCTAATTTGCAAAATAAATTTATTCATCATTATGGCTTTTTTTGAAAAGGCTAGTAGACCACATTGACCCATGTAACTTTTTAAAAATTTCTTGCAAGCCAGATAACCGCCCCAACCCTTTTAGGAAATTTCCTTAAGGTCTCTCAACTGAAGCCAGATTCACTCTAGGATACGTGAATCTTATTAGGCAAACTTCATAGCTATCAGGCTATTTTTTTCCGAGGTTCTTGGCCTTCAGAAAGTGAATCTGATTCCTCAGGATCTGGCATATGAAATAGCATCTCAAGCTGGTAAATTCTTTTCCAGGCTTTTATAAAATTGCCTTATAAAGCAACTGATTTTCAAATGAATACTAGGAAAGTTATTGAAAAATCCATCAAGTCAAAACATATGAAATAAATGTTACATTACTTCTGTCCATTTGTTAAAAGTAAACAGAATAAAAAAAATTTTGCAATATCTGAAAACAACAGAAAATAGCAATTTTAAAATGTCAAATTTGTCAGATGTAAATATGTCTTGAGTTTTGCAATCACAAAATACAATTTTTTTTAAGTCCCAAAGGATTATAAATGTTCTTTAAAACACAAGAAATTGCAAATAACAACTACAAATTAGTAACTGTCAGTTGCTGGCATGTTTTACAAAGGAAAGGAAATGCCAAAACCCTGTTAAAGTTGTTCCATTGCAGCCTAGCAGAACAAAGATCTGTTTCTCAGATACTTAGATCAGGCAAATAAAAACAGGTGAAGAGTTTCCCTCCCCCATCTGAAGTACTCCATCAGTAGAAATAGTCTGATAAATAAAAACTAGACAGTCTATGCACTCAAGAGATTCCACAACTTGTACTGTACTAATGAAGAGGTTTACTTTCTTCAGCTTCAAAGTTGGAGGGTTTTAGTCATTTAATTTTTATCAAACGAGTGCTTTTCAGCCACAGTATCTTCACTCTGAGATAAGCAGTCTTTTCCACAATGTATTTTTAATATCCTCACGCTCAATTTTAAGACAAAGCAATTTTAATACTAGGTGCATACGGCATGCCCTTGCTGCAAACTGCTTTTCTTGAGAAGGTATGAAGTAGTTCAAGGAGGTATGGTTAAGGCTGTATTATGAATGATGCTGGTAAATATTACACAATTTTTTATCATGTTACCACCTTTTGTTTCCAATTTAGCGTCTGCTACTATGGAATCAGATAGCAACAATGACAACATTATTAGGTTTGTTTTGTTTTGAACTATGATTTAGTAGCAACAGAGATTCCCAGTTTTAACCCCTTGGCAGCAAGATTCGAGTTCCCTCATTTGCACATTAGTACCTAAGTGTCCAGGGTTTAAATAACCGGCACAAAAGATACTGCACTTCTGATTGTAGCATTTGGCAGAACTGAAAGGAAAGGAAATTGTGCTGCATGTTGAAGGGATTGTGGGCAGCATAAAGACACCAGAAGATAAAATGTCACATGAAGTCTTCACAGTCTTGTACATACCCTCCATCATAACCACCGTAATCTGCCAGATCATCTTTCATCGTGGCCCTTAATCCCCCTCCAGGAACCACCCCTTCTTTTTGGCTTTTCTTTGCTTTTCTTGCTTCTGTCTTTCACTGGAAAGCAGTCAGTGAAGTGGTAATCTTTTTCAAGTCATCAATTTCCAACGAAATACACCCATCTCGAACTAAGACTTCCAAAAAACTGGCGTAATATAGTGACTTTTCATATTGTGCAATTTTATCTTTTAGTAACTTCCCAAATTCTGTGACGTCATCTCTTGAAGGTGGGTTCATAGCATCTATTGCATCAACTGTATTATTAACACCAAAAGCTGCCTTTGGTAATTCAGGGTCTGAGTCTTCCTGGAATTTCTTCAGCCGCGGTCTATCTGCTAATTGTTCTTCCGGTGTTGGCATTTTAGGTTCTTCTGGTTCTTCTAACCTCTTTTTAATTCTTCTTGCCTTTTCTTCTGTTGCTGTTCTTTCTCTTTTATCTTCTCTGCTATTTTTTTCTTTTCTGAAATTTTTACTTCTGGTTTTATTTCTGCTTCCCCTTTTTTTGTTTTTGTTTTTGGTTTTTTTGGTCATCTTCGTCATCCCTGTGGTCCTTGACGTCCTCGTCCTCGCCTCGCCAGCGGTCCCAGCCGGCAGTGCCGCCCCCACCTGCCGCACGGGACCTTGTCCCCGCCGCTGTCGCTGTCGCCGTCGCCGCCCTCTCCAACCGGGTGCGACCGCGAAGGGAGCAGCCAGCGTGAGTCACTCGACCGCTTTCTGTCACCGAACGAAGCCGGTTCCCGCGGAGTCCAGCTGAGCCGTCTGGAGGCCAAACTCAAACCGTCTTCGCTTGAAGCGGTTCTAGCTTCTACACAGCAGAACGGTGGTTGGTGTTTGGAGTCGTTCGTCCTGCGGTTTGTGTGTCACCAGGTGTGCTGTACGGGCGTCAGGAAAAATCGTGGTGGCGATTGAATTAAGTTCAAATCGGAAAAATGGAAGAAGAATTTGAAAACATTATTTGGAGACTTGCAGCTGGGAAAGAATTGAGGATTCAATCTAAATCATATGATCTCTAGGGTTAGTTAGAAAACCGCTTTTTGAGAAGAATTTAAGAAAAATCATAATTGTTGTGGCTGACAAAAGGTCTTAGGATAGTCATGGTTAAAGAGACAATTGACAAAGAAATTTGGTTATTTTTGTGGCATATAAAAATTTAACGTAAAACCATAATCATTATTGACAATATACGAAGGCTGTCTGAAATGTATCCAGCCGTGGAATCTTTCATATTCCACGGCTGGATACTTTCCAGGCAGCCCTTATACATCAAAGCATATCAGAATTTTAGGAATCTCATACAATTTTGGAACACCTATCAATGACAATTTTTTTTTGAGACAGAGTCTCGCTTTGTTACCCTGACTAGAGGGCAGTGGTGTCATCATAGCTCAGTGCAACCTCCAAGTCCTGGGACCAAGCAATCCTCCTGCCTCAGCCTCCCAGGTAGCTAGGGCTACATGTGTATGCCACCATTCCCAGCTAATTTTTTTTCTATTATTGCTAGAGACAGGGTCTTGCTCTTACTCAGGCTGGTCTCCAATTCCTGATCTCAAATAATCCTCCTGCCTTGGCCTCCCAGAGTGCTAGGACTACAGGCATGAGGCACTGCACCTAGACTTAATGACACATTTATATAAATATGACCCAAAGAAAGTTAAATATCATTTCATATTTGATAATGCTTCCTGTATAGTTTTAATATACCAAATAAGTCAATGTGTCTATCTTAGATTTTCAGTGGCTCCAATATTTTAAAAAACTAGTTTGAAGTCAAAAAGATTGAATTTAGAATTTGGATTTTGGAAAATTCTTCAAATATCAAAGGTTTAAAACACTTTTTGTCATAAAATGTTTGCTGTCATAAAACAGGATCATAGGTTACTATAAAATAGTCATTTATTTAGCCAAAGTGATAATTCAAAGATTTTTAAAAGTAAAAAAAATTTTACCCTTTTTTCTGAAAAAAAATGCAATTTTCTTCATGATTCATATATAGAATTGTTTCTTTTATATCTAGTAGCTTTGATTATATATATTAATTATAATGTTAAACTTAGTAACCCTTATTTTTTTTTATTTTGGAATATTTATGGGGGTACAACACTTTGGTTATATATATTGCCCATGCACTGCCCAAGTCAGAGCTACAATTGTGGACATCCCCCAAACTGCGCGCCCTGCACCCATTTGGTGAGAGTTTTCCCATCCCCTCCACCCCCCCCACATACCCGCCCCCGATGAATATTATTTCCATGTGTGCACGTAGTATTGACATGTTTTGGATGAAGATGTGAGTTTCTGTTGAATTGATTTCTAATTTTATTTCACTGTGTCTGAAAGGATACACGGTATGATTTCTATTTTTTAAAATTTGTTGAGATCTGTTTTGTGGCCTAGGATGTGATCAATTTTAGAGAAAGTTCCATGAGCCGATGAGAAGAATGTATATTCAGTGTTGCCATGGCCCCTGCAGACCTGTCTTAGGGTCTTGGAAGATAGATTTCTAGGAGAGAAACACTGGTCACAGTATCCGTATGACTATTATTTCAAGTCTCCGCCCCGATGAATTATTTCCATGTGTGCACAAGTATTGATCAGATAGTACCAATTTGATGTTGAGTACCAGTGGTGCTTGTTTTTCCATTCTTGTGATACTTTGCTCTGAAGAATGGGCTCTAGCTCCATCCAGGATAATACCAGATGTGTTAATTCACTGTTGTTTTTTATGGCTCAGTAATACTCCATGGAATACATATACCACATTTTATTAATCCACTCATGTATGCATGGGCACCTGGGTTGTTTCCACATCTTTGCAATTGTGAATTGTGCTGCTATAAACTTTCGCATGCAGATGTCTTTATTATAGAATATCTTTTTTTCCTTTGGGTAAATACCCAGTAGTGGGATTGCTGGATCAAATGGTAGTTCTACTTTTAGTTCTTTGAGGTATCTCCATGTTACTTTCCATAGAGGTTGTACTACTTTGCAGTCCCACCAGCAGTGTATGAGTGTTCCTATCTGTCCGCATCCCCGCCAACATTTGTTGTTTTGGGACTTTTTGATATAAGCTGATCTCACTGGAGTTAAGTGATATCTCATTGTGGTTTTGATTTGCATTTCTCTGATGATTAGAGAAGTTGAGCAGTTTGTTGTGTGTTTGCTGGCCATTGTTCTGTCTTCTTTTGAAAAGTTTCTGATAATGTCCTTTGCCGACTTTTTAATGGGGTTGTTTGATTTTTTCTTGTTGATCTTCCTAAGTTCTGTATAGATTCTGGTTATCAGCCTTTTATCAGATGTGTAGCAGGCAAATATTTTCTCCCATTCTGTAGGTTGTCTGTTCACTTTAGTGATAACTTCCTTGGCTGTGCAGAAGCTTTTTAATTTGGTCAGGTCCCATTTTTTTATTTTTGTTGCTGCTGTGATTGCTTTGGGGGTCTTCTTCATAAATTCTTTGCCTAGGCCAATGTCCAGAAGAGTTTTTCCAATGTTTTCTTCTAGAATTCTTATGGTTTCACGTCTTAGGTTTAAGTCTGTTATCCATTGTAAGTTGGTTTTTGTGAGAGGTGAGAGGTGTGGATCTAGTTTCAGTCTTCTACATATGGCCATCCAATTTTCCCAGCACCATTTATTGAATAGGGATTCTTTTCCCCAGTGTATGTTTTTGTGGAATTTGTCAAAGATCAGATGACAGTATGAGGATGGTTTTATATTTGGGTTCTCGGTCCTGTTCCATTGGTCTATGTTTCTGTTCTTGTGCCAGTACCATGCTGTTTTGGTTACTATAGCCTTGTAGTATAGTTTGAAGTCTGGTAGATTGATGCCTCCCAATTTGTTCTTTTTGCTTAAGATTGCTTTGGCTAGACAGGGTCTTCTCTAGTTCCACACGAAGAGTAGAATTATTTTTTCTAGGTCAGCAAAAAATGATGTTGGTATTTTGATAGGGACTGCATTGATTCTGTAAATCACTTTAGGTAGCAAAGACATTTTTACAATGTTGATTCTACGTGTCCAAGAGCATGGTAGGGTTTTCCATCTGTTTACATCCTCTTCAATTTCTTTTCTCAGTGTTTTGTAATTCTTTCTATATAGATCTTTCACCTCCTTAGTTAGATATAATCCTAAATATTTAATTTTCTTTGGTGCTATCATGAAAGGTATTGCATCTTTAATTTGTTTCTCGGCTCAACTGTTATTGGCATATATGAAGGCTATTGATTTTTGTGCATTGGTTTTGTATCCTGAGACTTTGCTGAATTCATTTATCAATTCCAGTAGTCTCTTGGTTGAATCTTTGGGGTTTTCTACATATATAATCATATCGTCCATGAAGAGTGAAAGTTTGACCTCTTCTGTCCCCATTTGGACACCCCTGATTCCTCTCTCTTGTCTGCTTGCTCTGGCAAGGACTTCCAGCCCTATGTTGAATAGAAGTGGAGATGGTGGACAACCTTGTCTGGTTCCAGTTCTAAGGGGGAAAGCTTTCAATTTTCCCCATTCAGTATGATATTGGCTGTGGGTTTATCATATATGGCTTTAATAATTTTGAGGTATGAGCCATCTATGTCTATATTGTTAAGACTTCTTATGATAAAAGGGTACTGGATTTTGTCAAAAGCCTTTTCCGCATCTATTGAAAGGATCATATAATCTTTGTTCTTGCTTTTATTTATATGGTGAATTACATTTATAGATTTGCATATGTTGAACCATCCCTGCATCTCGGGGATCGTGATGAATTATTTTTTTGGTGTACATTTGAATTCGGTTTGCTAGGATTTTATTGAGAATTTTTGCATCGATATTCACAAGGGATATTGGTCTGTAGTTTTCTTTTCTTGTTGTGTCCTTTCTTGGCTTTGGTAGCAAGGTGATATTGGCTTCGTAGAGTGAGTTTAGGAGGATTCCATCCTTCTCAATGTTTTTGAATAATTTCTGCAGTATAGGCACCAGTTCTTCTTTGCAGGTTTTGTAGAATTCAGGTGTGAACCCATCTGGTCCAGGACTTTTTTTTGTTGGAAGATTTTTTATTACTGCTTCAATTTTGGTGCTTGATATTGGTCTGTTTGGGTATTCTATTTCTTCCTGATTGAGCTTAGGAAGGTAGTGTGTTTCTAAGCAATTGTCCATTTCCTCCATGATTTTCATGATTTTGGGCATAGAGATTTTTGTAGTATTTGAAGATGATGTTTTTTATTTCCATGATATCAGTTGTGACCTCTCCTTTTTCATTTCTAATTGAGCTTATTAGAGTCCTTTTCTTTCTGCTTCTGGTCAACCTGGTAAGTGGCCTATTTTGTTTATCTTTTCAAAGAACCAACTTTTCACTTTATTAATCTTCTGTATTGTTCTTTTGTTCTCAATTTCATTTAATTCTGCTCTGATCTTCGTTATTTCTTTTCTTCTGCTGGGTTTAGGATTGGTTTGCTCTTCCTTTTCCATTTCCTTAAGATGATTCATTAGTTTACTGATTTGTGACCTTTCTGTCTTTTGGATGTGAGCATTTAAAGTTTTCCTCTCAGGACTGCTTTTGCTGTATCCAACAGATTTTGATAACTTGTGTCCCCAATATCATTTAGTTTGAAGAATCTTTTGATTTCCATCTGAATCTCCTCCTTGACCCAAGAGTCATTCAGTAATGGCCCCTGCAGACCTGCTTAGGGTCTTGAAGATAGATTACTAGGAGAGAATCACTGGTCACAGTATCCGTATGACTATTATTTCAAGTCTGTGGAAATTGGAAGACAACAAAGATTTTCCCAGAATAACCTTCTAGGAACGCCCCCCGAGGGCTTCTCCCTGTCACCTCCCCATCCCTACAGAGAAGATCTCCCTTTCTCCTCAGCACTGCGGGATCCACAAGGAAGGAGAGCTCTGAGCACCAGGGAGGGACCACATATGAGGTGTCCCCATGGCTGCGGAAGTGAGTCCAAGGGGACTGGTCCCTGCTCTGGACTTGATCCTGACCTATGAGGACTGTGTATAGAGACCCTACCTCAGTCCTGACCAAGGAACAGCCCAGGGAGCCATGGACAGATTCACCCTGAGGAGCCCAGTAGAGCATGAAGTCTGCCCTGAGGTGATGGGCAGGTCACAGGAGCAGCCACATGGCCTGGCCTGAGGCAGGGGGCAGTGACCAGAGCAGTGGGGAGGCAGGGCTGGCTCTGGGGAACTTTGGTCACCATGTCACACAATGGTGTGTCTGGGCCTCGATACCAGGGGGCGCTCAGAGCCTGTTCCTGAGGGGTCCGGGGGTGATCAGAGCTGGGAGCAGCCACCTGCCCTGCCTGGTGCCCTCTGCTCAGGGCACAGCTGTGACCTCCCCACCCCCTGGGACCCCACAGCCCCGCCCCTGCCCAGCCCTGACACCCTCAGGCAGAGGGCCCTGACCAGGGCCCAGGCGGGGAGCAGGAAGCTGGGGGCCATTTGCATGGGTGGAGCCTCCCCTCTCAGGGTATGAAGAGGGGAAGGACAGACCCGGGGAAGCTCTGCTTCAGCTGTGGGCACAGAAGGCAGGACTCGGGACAGTCTCCACCATGGCCTGGGCCCCTCTCCTCCTCGCCCTCCTGGCTCACGGCACAGGTGACCAGACTCGGGGCCAGGGGAAGGGCCCTGGGAAGACCACGGGGCCCTGCTCTGTCCTCTGTGTCCAGACCCAGAATCACCATGTCTGTGTCTCTCCCCCTTCCAGGGTCCTGGGCCCAGTCTGTGCTGACTCAGCCGCCCTCGGTGTCTGGAGCCCCGGGGCAGAGGGTCACCATCTCCTGCACGGGAAGCAGCAGCAACATCGGAGATGGGTATGATGTGCAGTGGTACCAGCAGCTCCCAGGAGCGGCCCCCAAACTGCTCATCTATGGTGATAGCAACAGACACTCAGGGGTCCCTGACCGATTCTCTGGCTCCAAGTCTGGCAGCTCGGCCTCCCTGACCATCACGGGGCTCCAGCCTGAGGACGAGGCTGATTATTACTGTCAGTCCTATGACAAGAGTCTGAGTGGTCGCACAGTGCTCCAGGCCCACGGGGAAGTGAGGCAAGAACCCCCTTCCTCACCCGCAGGAGGGTGAACGCCCAGCAGCTGCTGCTGCCACCGTGGGCCCAGGTGCACCCACGGGCACTGCCTGGGAGTGGGGGCTCCTCCTCCCCTTGTCCTCAGAGTCACCCACAGCAGCCCAGTGCTGGGAAAAGGGCCTCCAAGGAAACAGCTCATCCTGCTCCCTGCAGCTGGGGACGTGGGGTCTCTTTGCACTGAGGTGCAGGGGCTGAGGAGGCAGGTCCAGCTGTGACATCTCAGAGCCCCCCTCTCCCTGGGGAACCCTGTGTCTCCATCATCCTCCTGTCCCTGTTTCCAGGAGCTCCCAGAGCTGTGTCTGCCTCTCATTGGTCCTCAGGGTGGATCCATGTTCTTGTTTGTTTGTTTTCTCAGCCTATTCTCTTTAAATAAAACTCTTACCGTGAAGACATAAGGGACATGCAATAAATCGCCCATATTTACAGTATAAAATTAGGTACACTTTGCCATTTTTGTGCGTCCTTGAAAATACCAGCACAATGGAGACCTTCGATGTGTGCACCAACCCCACAGCCTCCTCGTGACCCTTTATAATCCCCTCCCTCCCCCCAGGCAGCAGTGATGCGCCTCCTGTCACCACCGTGTGCTGCCCTTTTTCTAGAATTTATAAATGTTGTCTACGTTCCATCCCATTGTTGTCAGGCCTCTTTCACTCCGCAAACGTCTCTGGAGATTCTCCATGCTGTTGCTGAACTGAACCCATCCCGCAGAGGGCTCATGTGTGCCTCTGAGGGACCCTAGGCCCTCACGCCTTTCATGCTTGTTTCGCCACAAAAAAAAAAAACACTAGATTATATTTATTTTGTCTGATTTTTAAAATATTTTTTTTCCCTTGGGCTCCTAACATGTGGAATCCTCTAGGCACTGGGTCTTCTGTCTGCAGGGACGCTCAGCCCTGCTGCCCCTTGTGCTGCTGTTTACTCGTCTCTAACCAGTACTGAAATGCTGCCTCATTCTTCTGATTCCAAATCGGTAGCACATGAACAAGTTGCCCAATTAAAATTTATAAAACACCTCCCCTCCCACATCCTCTCTCCCAGCCCTCTGGTTTCTCTCAGCGGAAGTGAGCAAGGACACTGAAATTTATGTCCCTCCCAGCAAGGGCCTGTGTGTGTACAGAAGTCAGTCCCTGTGTGTACCCACATAAATGCTCTTGTTTCACGCAATTGCAACCTCACTACTGACTGGCAATTCTTTAAGGTAACCGTCGTGTCGTGTATATTGAAGGTATACTACATGGTACTAGCGCATACACACAGGTAGTAAAAAGATTACTATACGGAAGCAAATTGATACGTCCATCATCCCACATATTATCCATTTGTATGTGTGCAAGGGGGTGGGGAGCAGGAGCAGCTAAAATCTGCTCATTTGTCCTGAATCCCACGCACAGCACATTCTATCACCTGTAGTTCTCACGGTGCGCCTTAGAGCTCTAGACTGGTTCATCCTACACATCTGCTGCTCTGTATCCTCTGACCTACATCTGCCCATTTCCTACCCTGCCCCCCAACCACTGTTTTGTTTCCTGTCTCCGTATATTTGATGGACCTACAGCTTTTTAAGTCATTAGCTGTGTGACCTCATTTAATCCTGACAATGGCTTTATTATTACTTTCCCAGGCAGTGGTCCCTGAATGGGGAGGAGCGGGGGCCTGCAGAAAGGTTCCCCTATTTGACAAATATAAATACTGAAGGTCAAATGTGAGTTTACATAAACAACAATTTATTTTTTTAATTTTTGGAATGAGCATGTCCCACACAAAGTTGTTAATACCCAGGGTGTTGCTGAGGACTTGGAAAGGAAGGTTTATATCAAATTCCTAACCTACATCCTAAGGCTTTGTTCTTACATAGGTACAAATATTCATACAAATATTCATTTTCTAGCATTCATAAAATGCTAGAAAACAATCAGTGAAGCTCTCTTGTGGTGACTGTTTTTACCATTTTACACGACTGGACATTGAGGCTCAGGGAGGTGGGGACACTCACTCAGGGGCCCCCACAAGTCAAAAGCCCAAATGGGTCCTGGACTCAGCTGCCTCTGATGCCAAAGATGAGCTTCTCAGCCACAGAGTGGCCTCTGCTGCCCTTTGTCTCCTGCCATGAACATCTACAGGCAGGCGGTGGGATCAGTGTCACAGCAAAGAACCCGGCTCACCCGGAGCCTGTCCTGAGCACACTCATGGGGCAGAAGAGAGTAAGGACAGTTTTCTTTAAAACTCTCATCGTCCCTCCAGACATGCTTCAGTCCAGACAAAGTCCACCTCAGGGGACACACAGGGGCTCACTCAGGTGCCCCCTCTCCTTTGCCATCCACCCCGCTGCCCCCTCCAAGAGCCCAAAACCACCATGAAGGCCCTGGTCTGGCCTCAGGACAGTGGGGACCCATCTTCCCCATGAAGGGCAGCTTTAGGGTCCTCAAAGCAGAGTGCAGCACCTACAGGAGAAGCACCTGCTCCGGGCAATAACAATGTCCTCCCTTCCGCAGGTCCCTGGGTTATGCTGTGATGGAACCTCCCCGTCAGGGGTGAGGATGCAGCTCAGCAGGACAGAGGAAGGAAACGGGGAGAGAGAGACAGAGAGAGGGCACCCCCTTCTTGGGTCTCCCACACACAGAAGCCTCAGGAGTGGTCATAGGTGCCTTTTCCCTCCTGGACGACTCTGACCCCCCACACCACTCCACAAACGCCCTGAGCACAACCACCCTGGAGGTGTCCTGGAGGTCCAGAGGAACGAAGTCTGAACAGAGCTGTGGGCAGGAGACTGCAGCCTAAGGAGGGTTCCAGGTGCAGAGACCCCGTGTGAGGCTGGAGGCAGAGACTGGAGTTAGGCAGCTGGAAGGCAGGGACCCCACAGATTTCCAGCAAACCATCAGTAGCTGGGAAGAGACAAGGCAGGCTGCCCTTCCAGTCTTCAGAGGGAACTTGGTCTGCCACTGTGGATTTTGGACTGCTTGCCTCTAAACATTGAAACAATTAATTGGTTTTGCTTTAAGCCACCCAGTTTGTGGTACACTGTTTTGAAAGCCATAGGAAATTGTTACACCAAACAATCAATATAAGGATATTTTGAATTTGTATACATTTTACTCATGTAGGTCCCTAATTTTTCCACAATTATGATCATATTTCCGTTCATCTTTCTATATTTATATAGTAACATTGTCATTTAAGTTTAATATAAGTAATCTACTCTGTCTTAAAGAGTATATAAGTATACAATGACTGCTTAATATTAATTTCATTTTTGGTACTAATACAAAACTGCAGCTTTCAGTGAATTCTAATTGCTTATTAGTATCCATAAAGATGAGAAGGTCCTTACTAAAATCCTTCTGGTCATCTCTGTGGATCTGTGAGCTCAGGGGGAGGTTCCTGCCACATTCACTGGGAAGCCCCAAGTGCACCACGTCCAGCACCTCATGCACAAAATGGACACAGGAAGGCAGTTTGCTGGGCCCAATGGCAGGGAGCGGAACAGACTGAGGCACGAGGAACAACCCATCACCAAACCCCCCAGCGCCTTCCTGCCTGTGTCAGACCAGAGCTTCTCAGACTTTCACATGCACACGGATCATCTGGGATCCTGTAACATGTGGCTTCTGACTCAGGGGTCTGGAGGGGGCCTGAGAGTCTGCATTTCTAAAAGGTGCCTTTCCCCAAAAATCCACATCACCAAATTTATAAGACTGGTGGAAAATAATAAGGAAAGCCATTAGCAGAGAGAAATCAAAGAAAATATTTGGCAGAGAGAACTAAAGGCTGCTGATGACAGAGGAATCCCCAGCCCAGGCAGGGAGAGGACCAGAGAGGCCGGCTGAGGTGCTGGGAGGGGCTCCCCCTTCTTTAGCAAACAAAACGGGAACGAAGCGAACACCCCCACACCTCCCTCGACCCGACCCCCCCGGCTCCTGCCCAGTCTCCCCACGGGCTCCTCCCCCAGCCCCTCCACAGCGTGGACCATGCTCGCCCTGTCCCCTTCCCGACGCTGGTGCACGACTTCCCTTCTCCATCCTGGGGTCTCTCCCTTCCACGCCACCTCCCTTCTCTCCGGGGAGCTCCTCAGAGTTGATCACCAAGGTCTTTATCTCAGAAAAGCCGTGGGCACGTCCCCAGAGCTTTCCCTGGATGTTGTCACTCACATCTCCTCCTCTTCCTTGAATCTCTCTAATATTTTACTTCAGAGGAAGCCCCAAGTCCTCTGTTTCTGTTTTAAACCCCTTTAGTTGAAAACCCCTTCTCTCCCTGTGTTTTGTGTCATTTCCAGTGAGCCCAGTGAGTCACCAAGCCTGCTCATTTATTCTCCAAACTTTCAGCACTCTGGTCCTGTGTGTGGTCTCCTCAGGAATTACACAGGGAGACAGAAACCTGACTTCAAGAGCAGCCTGGGACTGTAGATTAGCACAACCTCTATGGAAAACAATATGTGGATTCCTCAAAGAATTAAAAGTAAACCTACCATTTGATCCAGCAATCCCACTACTGGGTATTTCCCCAAAGGTAAAGAAGTCATTTTATCAAAAAGACACTTGCACCTGAATGTTTATTGTGGAACAATTCACAACTGCAAAGATGTGGAATCAACCCAAGTGCCAATCAACTCATGAGTGGATTAACAAAATGTGGTATATGTACACCGTGGAATACTACTCAGCCATGAAGAGGATGAATTAACGCCTTTGGCAACAACTTGGATGGAACTTGTGACATTATCCTAAGTGAAGTATCTAAAGAATGGAAAAACGAACACCACATGCAATTGCTATTAAGTTGGAACTGACCAATGAGTACACATGAGCACAGAGGCAAGTAAAATGTAAATCATTAAATAAATAAGATACGGTATAATAATTACATAATTAAAAGTATGTGCATGGCACACTTTTGAAATAATACTTCCTGTTGAAGTTTTGAGGGAAGTCTTCACAAAAGAGGGGGAAAGCATCCAGGGTCTATACTCTATACGGTGAAAGGCCCTGTGTGAAGGAATAAAATTGTTGGCTTCAGTGAGGGATGCAAAATGATAAGCTTTGTGTTTGAGATAGATGACTTTGGTAGAAGTATCTAGTATGTTTTATGGGGTGAATATTCTATAGCTGGAGAGACAAGCTAAGAACATAAAGCAACTACCCAGGCAAAAGAAGAAATGATAAATGCACACACACTTAAGAAGTAGAGTTGATGTCTTAGGAAATAATAGAAAAAGTATGTGGGTGGTAGTGGTACTAAATGATACATGAAATTAAGTGAATTATAGATTGAATATCTAATTTCTTCAAGAGAAATAATATTACTTTTGTACCCATTGATTTTGATAAGTCTATAGCTCACTTGATTGGTGATGTCCAGAAGGCAGTTGGATACAAATGACTCTGAAACTAAACGGTAGCTAGACATGTACCTAAAATAATGGAAGAAAAGCAGATGACTTCTTGGGTATATGAAGAGCACTGAAGACAGAGCACGAGAGAAGAGCTGAGCGCACCTGAGAGCTGTGAGGGATCTGAGCACCCCCTTCCTCTCCTTCCCCTCGCCAGGCCTCATATTATGCTGTGGCTCAGATGCAGTTAACATCAATACATTTGAATAAATAAGTGATGATAGCTAATACTTATTTTGCACTCACTGTGAGCTGGAAAGACACCATCTAAGCCTTTTATATAAATTAACTTGTTTAATTCTCTTAAAAACCATCTATACTGAATACTATTATTAGTCTCAATTTATAGAAGAGTAAACTGAGCAGTAGAAGGTCAAGTAATTTGCCCATGGTTACCAGATAGTCATTTCTGGAGCCAAATAAAAATACAGGTCTGGTAAGATCTTAGAGTGAGGAAGAGTCATGTAGCTACAGTGGCTCCATTTTAGAATATGATTTTTTTTTGAGTTTTTAGAGCCTCTCTCCCTATTCCAGCTATCCCTGCACGCTGGAGAAAAACAAGCCTCGTGCAGTTTTGTGAGTGTGATTGGACAGGATGAGCCAAAACCACGCAGCTGGATGTAGAGAACCTAGTCGTTTAGGGAGAATTAGCCTCATCTTAGAAATGCTGGCAAAACCATCATGAATGGCGTTGTCCGTGAGCATGTGTGTGGGGAGGAGGCTGGATGTTAGCACATGCATGTTACACTCATGACTAGATTTTCCTTGGAATAACAAAAACAGAGAGAATCCGAGACGTAAACACTGTAACAAGCCTTCTTGCATTGCCTGCGCCGATCCACTTTGCCCCCTGACACAGCTCACAACTGGGGACCAAAAACCGGAGGGCAGAAGAGCCAGTCATAATGAGCAGGAGAAGCACCTCACGGGAGTGAGTACCTTTGAGATTAACCAAAAAAGTTTCCTTCCCGAAGATTCCCTTAGAGAGATCGTATCGCTTGATGTAAGAGATAAAAGAAGTTTATGTGAATGTGTTTCTTCTCAGGAGCTTCCCGTTATCTAATTTAAGAAACAAGGACCATTTTCTGAATTTCAACTAATGATGTTAGTAGGGACGACCGAGGAAGGCACGTGCTGTGGCCAATGGTGCGCGTCACCCGTTGCGCGTGCGAGGCCTTGGCGCGCAGCTGGGGTGTGTAGCGAGACGCACGGGGCTGAGCGCTGGCAGGACCGCGTGTGCGGTTTTGAGCAAGCTGCCCAAGCTCTCAGCCTCGTTTTTCTATACGGCAAAATGGGGACGATAAAAATAAGTATTCACCTCATGGGGTTATTATGAGAATTAAACGAGATGAAAATGCAAAGGACTAGGCACAGCGCTTAGCACATGGTTTGTGCTCTATCAATCTTAGCTAACCCCAACAAAATTTTACATTTTCTTGGTTTCTCTAACAATTCCTGATGGTAGCTTTAGTTTATCCTGTTCCATCTAGAGTTACAATTAAATTAAGTCTATCAATTTGCTCATCTAAGTCCAACTCAATCTAATATAACCTTAATCTACAATTGAAAAGACTGTACACAGTATTGATTCTGTTTAATTACGTTGGCAAGTTCTTGATTTCTGATAGTTACAAGTAGTGGCATTGTCATTTCTTATGTTTCCTGAGAATTTTAGACAAGTTGGGAATGAGGTCTAGTTCTCTGCTTTTTATCCTGTTAAGTCTTTTTTTATATCTATGTATAATTTGTTAACTTTGTCTAAAGGCCAAATATATGTTGAGTTGACACAAACTGTGCAATTTTAACATCTATTACTTTTCTGGGGTCATGTATTCAGGGGGTCAGCATTTCATGAATCAACATGAAGGAAAAGTAATTGTGAGAACTATAATGGAAACAGCTTTATTCAATTTTGCTTCATTCTAACATATTGCATAAGTATAAATTAGTATATAATGTCTTTTATATTCAATTCAATTCAAATGCTTTGTTATACACAGTGCTCAATACTGGTTGTGATGGTTAGTGTTATGTGTCAACCTGATTGGGCCACTATGTACCCAGATATTTGGTCAGATATTATTCTGGGTATGTTTGTGAAGGTGTTTTTCTGTGAGATTAACATTTGAATCAGTCGACTGAGTAAAGCCAATTGCCCTCCTTAATGTGGGTGGCCCTCATCCAACCAGTTGAAGGGCCGAATAGAACAAAAAGACACTAAGTAGGAGAGAACTTTGGCAACTTGACTGGCTGAACTGGGACCTGGATCTTCTCCTGCTGTCAGGCTGAAACTTGTACCATTGGCTCTCCTGGTTCTTAGGCCTTCAGACTCAGACTGAGCTTGTACCATTAGCCATCAGCTCTCCTGTGTCTCCACTTGCATTTATATATATATATGTGTGTGTGTGTATAAAATGTATATATATATATAATACACATGTTTTATATATAAAAGAACTCACATATTGTTGTATCATTTAGGAAATACACTGCCTTGAGTGAAACAGGCTCACATTCGCGGCTAAGACTTAGAAATGTCAAAGAAGAAAAGAATCGGTTTTGTGGCCTGAAGCCGCTTATGGAGAATGTAAGGGTGTTTCATAGGGAAACACCCTTATATATATTCATTCATATATACATACATATATATATATACACACACACACATACATACATACACACACACACACACACACCCTAGCTATAAGAGAATAATTCAAATATTTCTAGCATAAAGGAAAGACTAATATTTAAGGTGATGGATATCACAAGTACACTAATTTGATCTTTACAAATTACATGAATGTATTAAATTATCATATACAAGTGCATACTCCAAAATATGTACAACTATTATGTAAGTATTTTGAAATATACAATAGATTATTGTACACGATAGTCACTCCACTAATCTGGTCGACACTAGCTCTAATTTCTTCTATCAAACTGTATATTTCGATGTGCCCATCAATCCATCTCTCTTCATGCTCACCCACCCTACCCTGCCCTACCCCTGGTAACTATCTATAGAGTCTCTATCTTCATGAGATCTACTTTCATAGCTCCCACATATGAGTAAGAACGTGATATTTGTTTTTCTGTGCTTGGATTGTTTTACTTCACATATTGACCTCCAGTTTCATCAATGTTGTTGCAAATGACAAGGTTTCATGATTTTTATGGATGAATAATATTTCCTAGTGTATATATACCACATTTTCCTCATCCAGTCATCCACTGATGGGCACTTAGGTTGATTGCATATTTTGGTTATTGTGAATAGCACTGCAATAAACATGTGAGTGTAGATATCTCTTTGATATATTGATTTCCTTTCTTTAGAATATATACCTAGGATGGAATTGTTGGATCATATGGTAGCTCTATTTTTAGTTTTTTGAGGTACCTCCATATAGTGGCTGTACTAATTTACATTCCCACCAAAAGTGTGTGAGGGTACTTCTTTCTTTACATCATCGCCAGCTTCCATTATTCCTAGTATTTTTGATAAAATCCATGTTAACTAGGATGAGATGACACCTCATTGTGGTTTTGATTTGCATTTGCCCAATGCTTAGTGATGCTGAGCATTTTTCATACACCTGTTGGCCATTTGTATGTCTTCCTTTGAGAACGTCAACTCAGACCTTTTGCCCATTTTTAAATCAGATTATCTGGTTTTTGCTATTGAGTTGCTTGAACTCCTTGTATATTCTGGTAATTATCCTTTGTCAGATGGATAGTTTGCAAATATTTTCTCCCATTCTGTGTGTTGTCTATTTCCTTTGCTGCACAGAAGCTTTTTAGCTTGATATAATCCCATCTGTCTATTTTTGCTTTTGTTGCCTATGCTTTCAAGGTTTTAGACACAAGAAAATTGTTGCCCCATACAATGTCCTGGAGTAGTTCCCTCAATGTTTTCTTCAAGTAGCTTCATAGTTTGAGGTCTTACATTTAAGTCTTTACTCCATTTTGATTTGATTTTTTATGACAAAAGATGATAAGAGATAAGGGTCCAGTTTTATTCTTCTGCATATGGTTACCCTGTTTTCCTAGCACCATGTATTGAAGAGGCTGTCCTTTCCCCATTGCATGTTCTTGGTACCTTTACCAAAAATGAGTTGCATCTAAATGCATAAATTTATTTCTGGGTTCTCTATTCTGTTCCATTGGTCTATGTGTCTGATTACTAAGTTATAGTAACCAAACCAAACTGATTTATTTACTATAACTTTGCGGTATATTTTGACATCAGGCAGCGTGATGCCTCCAGCTTTGATCTATTTGCTTAGGGTTGCTTTGCCTATTCAGCATCTTTTGTGGTTCCACATAAATTTTAGGATTATTTTTCTACTTCAGTGATGACTATCACTGGTATTTTGATAGGGGTTGAAATAAGTCTGCAAATTTCTTTGGGTCAAATTGTCATTTTAACAATATTAATTCTTCCAGTGCTTGAGCATGGAGTATCTTTCCTTTTGTGCGTGTGTGTGTTCCCTTCAGTTTCTTTCAGCAGTGTTTTATAGCTTTGCTTGGATAGATCTTTCACTTCTTTAGTTAAATTGATTCTTGGGTATTTTATATACTTTGTAGCTATTGTAAATGGGACTGCTTTCTCGATTTCCTTTTCAGATTTTTTGCTGTCAGCATATATAAATGCTACTGATTTTTGTATATTGGTTTTGGATCCCGCAAGTTTACTAAATTTATCTATCATGTCTAGCAGTTTTTTGGTGGGGATTTTAGGTTTGTTTAAGATCACACTGTCTGTAAATAGGGCTGATGTGTTTGCCCCTTAGTTCTTTCTCCTGCTCATTGCTCTGTATGGGACTTCCAGTATTATATGAAATAAAGTGCTGGAAATGAGTGTCCTTATTGCATTCTAGATCTTTCAGGAAAGGCTTTCAATTTTCTGCAACTCAGTATTATGGTAGCTGTGGTTTGTCACATAGGGCCTTTCTTATTTTGAGGTATACACCCAGGTTGTTGAGGTTTTTTATCACACATCAATGTTGGATTTTGTTGAGTGCTTTTTCAGCATTTATTGAAATGATCATATTGTTTTTGTTCTTGGCTCTGTTAATATAATGCATGATGTTTACTGATTTGCATGTGTCGAACCATACTTGCATCCCTGGGATGAACCCCACTTGACCGTGGAGACTGACCTTTCCAATGTGCTGTTAAATTCCGTTTGCTAGGATACTGCTGGGGATTTCTGCATCTTGTTCATCAGTGATATTGCCTCTAGATTTCTTTTTTTTGTTGTGTCCTTGTCTGGTTTAGATATCAGGGTAATGCCGGCCTCATAGGTTTAATTTGAAAATATTCTCTCCTCTTCAACTTTTCTTGAAGAGTTTGAATAGAATTGGTATTAGTTTTTCCTTAAATGTTTGTTATTAGCCAGCATTAAAGTCTTGGGCTTTTCTTTGATGGGAGACTTTCTATTACGGCTTAAATATCATTATTCATTGTTGGTTTGTTGCAATTTTCTATTTCTTCATGGTTCAATCTTGGTAGGTTGTATGTGCCCCAAAATGTATCTGTTTCTTCTAGGATTTCTAATTTGTTGGCATATAGTTGTTCATAGTAGTCTTTAATAATTCTTTGTATTTCTATCATGTCAGTTGTTATGTCTGCTTTTTTGGTTCTGATTTTATTATCTGGGTCTCTGTCAAATTTTTTTCTTAGTCTGGCTAAAGGTTTGTTGATTTTATCTATCTTTTACAAAACCAACTTTTAATTTCATTGATCATCTGTATTGTTTTTTAGTCTCATTTTTATTTATTTCTTCTCTGATATTTATTATTTCTTTCCTTCTACTAGTTTGGGGTTTAATATGTCCTTGTTTTTCTAGTTCCTTGAATTACATTGTTAGGTTGTTTATGTAAAGACTTTCTATTCTTTTAGTATAGGTATTTATTGCTGTAAACTTTCCTGTTAGTACTGCTTTTTATGTATCCCATAGATTTTGATTTATTTCCATTTGTTTCAAGAAGTTTTTTTAAAATTTCTTAATTTCTTTCTTGACTCATTGGTTAATCACAAGAATATTACTTAATTTTCATGTGTTTGTGTGGTTTCTTTTTTTTTTTCCTACTTTTTTTTTTTTTGAGACAGAGTCTTACTCTGTCACCCTGGGTAGAGTGCAGTGGTGTCATCTTAGCTCACTGCAACCTCAAACTCCTGGGGTCAAGTGATCCTCCTGCCTCAGCCTCCTGAGTAGCTGGGACTATGGGCATGTGCCACCATGCCCAGCTAAGTTTTCTATTTTTAATGGAGAGGGGGTCTTGCTCTTGCTCAGACTGGTCTTGAATTCCTGAGTTCAAGCAATCCTCCCACCTCAGCTCTCCAGAGTGCTAGCAGTACAGGCATGAGCCACGGCATCTGGCCTGTTTTTGAGTTTCTGTTACTGATTTCTAGTTTTATTTCATTGTGGTCAGAAAAGATGCTTGATATGATTTCTAATTTTTTTAATTTGTTCAGACTTGTTTGTGGCCTATGATATGGTCTATTTTGGATAATTTTCCATGTGTTAATGAAAAGAATGTATATGTTGCAGCAGTTGGGTGAAATGTCCTTTAAACATCAATTAGGCCTATTATATCTAGTATATAGTTTAACTGCAAAGTTTCATTGTTGATCTTCTGTCCAAATGATCTGTCAATTACTGAGAGTGGGTGTTAAAGTCCCCTACTATTGCTATATCACACTCCATCTCTCCCTTCAGATCTTTCAATGTTTGCTTTATATACTTTGGAGCTCCTGTGTTGGGTGCATAGATATTTATAATTGTTATATGATCTTGCCAAATTGACCCCTTTATCATTATACAGCAACCTTGTCTATTTTTAAAGTCTTTGATTTGTAGTCTATTTTATGTGATATAACTACAGCTACTCCTGCTCTTTTTTGGTTTCCACTTGTATAGAATATCTTTCTCCACCCCTCCCCTTCACTCTCTAAGTGTGTCTTTATAGGTAAAGTGAGTTTCTTGTAGGCAGCATATAGTTTGGTCTTATTTCTTCATTTATTCAGCCACTCTATGCTTTTTATCAGAGAATTGAGTCCATTTACATTCAGCATTATTTATAAGTAAGGACAGCCATTTTGTTGCTTGTTTTCTGGTAGTTTTGTAATTCCTCTCTTCCTTTCTTTTCTCTAGTAGTATGTTTTAACCTATTGCTTTTTATTTTTAATGAATCTATTATAGATTTTTGCATTGTGGTAACCATATTGCTTACAAAAAGCTTATTGATATAACACGTTATTTTAAAGAAATGATAACGTATCTTAAATCACAAATAAAAGAATAGAAGCAAATAAAAAATGAAAAAAAATCCTCTACAGTTTAACTCCATTGCCCCCAATTTTGACTTTATGTTGTCTCAACTTATATAGTTTTATATTGTCTGTCTCTGAACAGGTTGCTGTGGGTGTTACTGTTTTTGATAGATTTATCTTTTGGGCTTCATACTAGAGTTATAAGTGGATTGCACACTACCATTAAAATATTATTTTGAGTTTGTCTGTTTACTTAATTTTACCTATGGGTTTTATACCTCCAAATGTTTTCTTTCTGCACATTAGTGTTCTTTTTTTTCCTTTCAGGTTAAAGAACTCCCTTTAGCATTTCTTGTAAAATGGATCTGATGGTGGTGAATTCTCTCAGTTGTTTGTATGTGTGTGTGTGTGTGTGTGTGTGTGTGTGTCTAGGAAATACTTTATCTCCTGTTCATATGTGAAAGATAGTTTTGCTGGATGCAGTATTTTTGGATGGTAAGTTTTTATTTTTCCCAAACTGTTGAGAATGTCACCCCACTTCCTCCTGGCCTATATTGTTTCCACTGAGAAGTCTGTTGCCAGCCAGTTTGGAGGTCTGTTATATTCTTTTGCTGCTTTTAGGACCTCTCTTTTTCCTTCAACCCTTGAGAGTTTTATTATTACATGCCTTAGAGTAGTCTTATTTGGGTCAGATCTCTTTGGTGTTCTCTGACCTCCTGTACCAGGATATTTATCTATTTCTATACTTTTGGAAAATTTTCCTTTATTATTTCTTTGAATAAGCTTTTTCCCTTTTGCTTTTGCTCATCTCTCTCTTGGACACCAGTAATTCTTAGATTTGGTCTTTGAGGTAATTTTCTACATCTTGTAGGTGGTCTTCATTTCTTATTTTTTTCCTTCTTTCCTGTATGTATTTTCAAATAGCCTGTCTGCAGCCTCACTGATTCTTTCCCCTACTTGATCCATTCTGTTCTTGAGAACCTCTAATCAATTTTTCAGTTCAGCAAGTGTCTTTCTCAATTCCAAAATTTCCATTTGATTTTTAAAAAATATTTCAATCTGTTAAAGTTCTCTGATAAATATCTGAATTACTTTTCTGTGTTACTTTGGAGATCTCTGAGTTTCCTTAAAATGGTACTTTGAATTCTTGGTCAGAGAGTTCACACATCACTGTCTCATTAGAGTCAGTCACTGGTTACTTGCTTTGTCCATTTGAGGAGGTGATGGTTCCCTGTTTGCTAATGTTTCTTCTGGATATATATCTATGCCTTTGCATTGAAGGATTATTTATTTCATATCTTCTCTTTGGCTTGTTTTTTTATTGTTGTTTTATTGGGTATGTTTGCTTAGAGATTTTTTGAAACTTATCTGTTCATTTTCTTTCTTTTTTTCCCCCTCTAGATCGCTGCCTCCTTTTGGCATTAGAAGGTGCCTTAAGCCCAGGTTTGCCTCAGTGTTTATAAACAATCAGGATGCCACCCATCCCCCATGGGAGTGGTTCCAAAAAGGATATCTCAATAGTACGGGAAGGCTGGCTAGGGGTTTGTGCCCAGGGAACCTGTGGAATAAATGTCCTATAATGTGGCACTGCTGAACAGCCACTGTGATTTAGTGTCTCCTTAGGTCAAGTAACAGAGGAAAATGTACAGGGCTGGAGACAGTAGTCCTGCCTTCTGCTTTATCTCTGGCTGTGCTCAGGGATATTTCTCTTTTCAGATATTCCCTATGCTTCCCCTGGGTTGAAGAAGAGACAGGTCTCTTGACAGGGAACCCGAGGTGGTAGGGAAACTTTTCACTTTAATCTCAGATTTCCAGTGAAGAAACTGTAAGTTGGGGGAAATTTTTCCATATGCTTGGTGCTGGTCATATAGAGGGGAGGGGCATATCATGAATATGGAAATCTGATCCTCTTACTATCTGCTTGGAGATTTTTCACTTCTCTGTTGAACTGGGAACTGTTTCATCCTCATATTTGAGTTCTGGGATATTGCTGGTGATGATCTCAGTGCTGTCTATTTGTTTTTGGTGTTCTGTGGAGAGGCTGGGGGGCAGTAAAGCCAGCTTGCCTCTACACTGCCATTTTGGAACCAGAAATTCCTCTCTTACTTTTTATTTATTTTTACTTAAAGAAAATGTTTTTCTTAGAAAACCGATAACAGAGGAGGCGACATATTTATCAACTCTTTATTCCATTAAGATACAATGCTAGGTGTTTTAAAGAACTATCTAAGTGAATCTTTAAAATTCAATGAAGTATGTTTAAATATCTCTATTTTATCAATTAAAAGTATAGCAAATTAAATTAGTTAAGTAACTTGCTAAGATCATAAATCAAACCCTATCTGTCTAATTCTGTTACATTGGTCAGCATAAAGTATTATTATTGTTCCCAAAGTAGAGCATTAGTCCATTCCTAGCAGATGCTTAATAACATTTAACAAATGTACAGACTGAGGTCCTGACCATCAATAAAATGTTACCTAGAAATCACATTTTCATTTACTCATATAATCAATGAAAATTTGGACAACTCTACACTGTGAGTGCCCATTTGTCTCCTTTTCTTCACCTCCCTGCACCTAGTTAACTGTTATCCCTAAAAGTCACTTTGTCAATCTTACTTAGAGCTGATGGGATCATGCTTTATGTCATGATATAAAACTGAAACACAGAGAAATAAGAAATTATGCCTGAAATAGGAACATCTTATGGAAAAAAAATGATTTGTCAGCTTGGGTATTGAAGGATGAGTAGAAGTTTGTCTGAGAGAACAGTCAGGGAAGAGAATCCCCAGAGGGGAGAATAAAATTTATAAAGGCAGAGAATTCTGAATGAATCTATTTTAAATGTTTTCTGACGTGTTCTCCAAAATATGCATAGAATTAATCATTTCTGCCTTTGTTTTTACTAGTCTACATTTTACATATTTTCATTAAATATTCATTACATATTACTTTAATCATTTCTATATTTGCCTCCCATCTTTACCTTTAAGCTTCATAAGAATAAGATGTACAGATCTTTGTAACTGCAGTACGTAGCATAGTAAGTACTCAATAAATACTGGCTTATTGAAAGAACAAGTCAATGAGTGAATAAAAAATGTGGAGTAATATCTTTAAGGAATGGCAAGAAGGAGAGAGATGAGGTATTGCTGGGTGAATTTATGGCTTTGAGGAAACTACAGAAACTACAGGGTCTGACTGTTGATTCTACAGACCAGGCACTATACAAAGTAACTAAGTTATTTTAATTCAATCTGATAAGCAGCAATTATTTAAAATCCTAAAGAAGTAGAGTAGTATTATGTAGTTTGAATTTTGGAAAGATACTACTCTAGGAAGTGAATGAATTAAGACCATACCATTATTATGACCTCTGTCCCCATCTCCTCAGCCCCCTCCAGACATCACCTTCAGAGAGTGTCTATGTGCTGAGGGAGCCCCATGTCCTCTGCCTGATGGAAGTCTCTGGCCAAGGATGTCTTTTTGCCTACATATGAAACAGGCCAGAAGCATCTGATGATTAGTGTTTCCCAAAACATCCACCAACCAATGTGGGGCAGGTGTTGGTATAAAAATACCCCAGTTTCCTTTGTGTCCTACTGGGACAACTTGTAGGCTGTTATGCACCACCTTTCCAAGGATCCCCCGTGGGCCTGAGCCTCAGTTCTCCACATTAGTGAACCACAGACAACTGCTTAATTGGCTGCCATTTCCTGTCTCACTTTCCCATCACTTCCTGGGATCATCTTCCAAATAAACTGCTTATACCCAAACCTTTGTCTCAGTGTCTACTATTGGGCAAATCCAAACTAAATAAAATTTTCTGTTTTCTCTGTTTCTAGTAGAAGGAAATTTTGAGGAGAGACAGCTGATGGTATTTTTCTACTGGATGTATACATACTGATAGGTATAATTAACTCACCAAAACATTGTGATTATTTAAAAGAAAAGAGTTCTTCCATTGTGGAAATTCATATTTATTTATGAATAAAAACAAAAACAAGCCATAAATGTTTATACTTTCATACAACGGGATCCTGTACTTTGGCAATAAGCAATATGTAATGAGGTTAGTGAAAAGAAGTCAGGTACAGAAAGATAAATGCTGCACGTTCTCCCTCACATGTGGGACCTAAAAAAACTTGGGCTCATAGAAGCAGAGAGTATAACTGTGGCGACTATAGGCTGGGAAGGGTAGGAGAAAAGGAAGGATGGGAAGAGATTGGTTAACAGCTACAGAGGAAGAATGATTTCCGGTATTCTAACGCACTGTAGGGTAAATGGGGCTAACAACAATTTGTTGTATATTTTCACAAAGCCAGAAGAGGGAATTTTGAATGTTCTCAACACAAAGAAATGATAAATCTTTGAGGTGATGGATATGCTAATTACCTTGAGTTGATTATTACACATTACATACATATACATCATTCTGTATCCCATAAATGTATACAATTATTACAAGTCCACTAAAAATGAAAGAAAAAATAAATAAAAAAATCAAAAAAGTAATATTTTAGTGAAAAAAGTCAACTTCAGTAGAATTACATTAGTAACATTTCAAAGCCTTGCAATATGGTGTTCAGGGATACTAACATATGAGGTAAAACTCAACAAAAAACAATGCAATAATAAATGCAAAATTCAGGAGAATGTGAAAATTCAGGGAAAGGGAAGGGAATGGGGTCAGGTCAGGATCCATGGGGAACTCACAAGGCACTAGCCTTATTCTTTTCCTTAAACTAGGCAATGGGACACACGTGTTCAATGTATCATAGTTCTCTATACTTCACACATTCTCATTAAGATTATTTTCTGTTTAATATTTAGACAAAACTTTTTCTTAACAAAATCATCTAACAGGACAATGAAGAACAGCTTTCCAATGACGTCATTATTATAAAATTTACTGAACCAATAATTAAAATAATATTTTAAATAATAAAATGTAAAATATAGAATGATAAATAATACGGTAGTTTCTCACTAATTTAGCATTCCAATAATTACAGGTATTATTTCCCTTCTTACCTTAAGTGAACTGATACAAAATATAACAATGAGCGTAATAATGCTATTCTCTCAGCTTAAGTAATTATTTTGTAAAGGTGAAGTCAATATTCTTGACCAAAAAAGAAAAATTGCGAACTGTGCGATTGAAAACATTATTTCTGGCTTCATCCCAGGGAAGCAGGGATGGTTCAACATACACAAACCTATAAATGTGATTCACCACATAAATAGAAGTAAAAACAAAGACCATATGATCCTCTCAGAGGCAGAAAAAGCATTTGACAAAGTTTAGCACCCTTTTATGATAAGAACACTTAACCAAATAGGCAGAGATTGGACTTACCGCAAAATTATTAAAGTCATATACAACAAACCCACAGCCAACATCACACAGAATGGGAAAAAATTGAAAGTATTCACGCTTAGAACTGGAACCAGACAAGATTGCACACTATCACCACTTCTATTCAACATGGTGATGGAAGTCCTAGCCAGAGCAATCAGACAAGGGAAGGAAGTCAAGGGTATCCAAAGGGGGGCAGTAGAGATCAGATTACTGCTGTTTGCCAATGATATGACTTTATATCTAGAAAAACTCAAAGATTCTGCTAAGAGACTTCTGGAATTGATAAATAAATTCAGCAAAGTCTCAGGTTACAATATGAATGCACACAAATCAGTAACATTCATATATGCCAACAACAGTGAAACTGAGAACTAAATCAAAGACTCAATACCTTTCACAATAGCAACAAAAAAAATAAAATACCTAGGAATATATTTCTAAGGAGGTGAAAGACCTCTACAGGGAGAACTATGGAACATTGAGGAAGGAAATAGCAGGGATGTAAACAGATGGAGAAACATAACATGCTCATGGATTGGTAGAATCAATATTATTAAAATGTCTGTATAGATTCTGGTTATCAGCCCTTTATCAGAGATGTAGCATGCAAAAAACCCATTCTTCGAAGCGAAATGTCACAGGAATGGAAAAACAAGCACCACTGGTACTTCACCATCAAATTGGTACTAACTGATCAACACCTACATCACACAGGGCAATAATATTCATCAGGGGGCAGGCAGGCGGGAGGGGGGTGGAGGGGATGGAAAAAACTCTCACTGAATGGATGCGGGGAGCACAGTTTGGGGGATGACCACGATTGTAGCTCTGACACGGGCAGTGCATGGGCAATATATGTAGCCAAAGTGTTGTACCCCCATAATATTCTGAAATAAAAAAAAATTATTAAAATGTCTATACTCCCCAAAGTGATCTACAGATTCAATGCAATCCCTATTAAAATACCAACATCATCTTTCACAGATTAAGAAAAAATAATTATACACTTTGTATGAAAATAGAGAAGACCCCGTATAGCTAAAGCAATCTTAGGCAAAAAGAACATATTGGGA